>CM012450.1:2700094-3260094 GCA_003999625.1 Oryzias javanicus
TGGTAAAATGACGAAAAACGGCCGTTCCTCTGTGTAGAAAAAATCCCCGCACTGCTCCTTCGTGAGCCTTCAAAAGCAGGCTTTGGAACAGACAATCAGGATTCAGTCCCGCCCCTTCATTTGCATGCAAAGTCCAACACGTTAACTAGTTGACAGAAGTGTGCCAACTAGTGAACTAGTGAGCTTTGGAAATGGTCACTAGTTAACTAGCTGAGCCTAAAATGCCCACACGTTAACATGCTTGAGCCAGAATGGCAACTAGCTTACTAGTGAGCCTTAAAATCGCCACTAGTTAACTAGGAATGCCTAAAAAGCCTACTAGTGAACATGTAACAATACAAAATTGCTTACTAGTTAACTAGTTACACCTAAAAATGTAACATGTTAACTAGTCATTTGTAAAATGTCCACTAGTTTACTAGTAAAAGCATTTAGAGCCTCACATGTGAACTAGTAAGGCTTAAAAAAGCTCACTAGTTAACGTGTCACTGTAAAATTGCGCACTAGTCAACTAGCTGACACATTTTTAGCCTTACATGTTAACTAGTGAAGTGAAATTTGACCCACTAGTCGACGTCTGCGTTGAACTAGTAAACTAGTTGCCTTAATTAATGTTTTACTAGACAACATGTAAGCCTTTCAGCAGCCAACTAGTTTACTAGTTCAATTCAGACGTCGACTAGTGGTTCAAATTTCACTTTGGTCCGCTGGGCAGAATAAAACGTTTCTAAACGTTAAGACACCGATGTCGTCTCCCCTTTTCTTTGTTACGGCTTGGAGCCAACCGTAACAATCATAAAAAATGCTTAAAACTGTCCTGTGAAGTCACAGCTGATGTTCCTTCATCTTGGATCCAAGCGACCATCTGCTGAAGAACCTGAAGAACAGTGGAGAGCTGGAGGTCTCCTCGGAGGGGAACAGTGAGGGTTTTCAGAACAACAGAATGTGTGGTGCATCAGAACTCTAAAGAGAAGGGTCAATCTTTTGGTTCAAGCTGAAATTAGTTCAGAAGGTATTTTAAGCCAGGAAGCAGATCAGAGTTCAGGATGACAAACACAATTTTATTAACTTATAGTTTTTTTTGTGTTCCATAAAATAAAGCTGCGCCACATGGCAAAATGAACACATTGGAGATTCACAGGCCACTGCATGAGAGTGGCTGTTAGTTTTTTGGGTTTAGTTTGTGATATTTTGATCATATTTCAGTTCAGTTAGATTGGTAGATGTCAGCCATGTTTTTTTATATACTGGAGAACATCCTGTATGGGAATAAAGGTATTCTATTTATATTTCAATTATTTAAGGCATGTCGTGTGAAGATGTAAGAGAAGTTACTTTGGTATATTAAATAAAGCAGCAGATTTGAGGAAAAGAACAATGTGTTGGATGTCTGTGACTTATATACATATCGTCAAATACAGGTCTTTAAATGCATTTAATTAATCTACACATTCCTTCTCAAAAATTAGGACAATATAGCTATAACTATGCATTACCAACAACAATGGGAGAAGAAATTGCGGTGAAAAAAAAGGTTTGAATTACAAACTGAGCATTTGTGAGCCATTACATATGAGAACTAAGCTGATGCACAAATAGAACTTAAATCAGTGTGTCATGATTCAAAATTTACCCCTTCAGTGCATCAAAATAATCTTTCAATAGATCCTCTGTCTGGCGATGTGGACACTTTTGGTGTACCCTTCTATTCAGTAAATAAAACCCCACAATCGTCAATATTTTTCAAAATAAATTAATCAAATAGGCATAAATACATGATGTACTTTATTGCTAAATTGATAATAAAACTAAAATAACCTAAAAATGTCAAAAGTAAAATCAAACTGATATAATATGTTTACTTTTAAACACTGACAATGCAATATTAGCAGATTTCTCTGTATTCTGAAAGAATGATGAAGCTCTCAGGCCTGCAATTATCCACAGTAAAGCACACTGGGACTGAAAGGGTTAACGTCTGCTTTGAGTGGGTTGGAGTTCTGCAGAGCCAATAGGAGGAGTTTTCCAGGATGACATCACTGCTCCACATTAGCATACCGAATCACTAGTTAACTAGCTGACATTAAGTTTTCACTAGTTACTAGTGACATTTATAAGTTGACATAGTGAACTAGTAAGAAAATATAGTGCTCACTAGTTAACTAGTAAGCTTTTTGCACTGCACTAGTGAACTAGTGACATTTTTAGCCGTCACTAGTTAACTAGTAAGACTTATATACGTCACACTAGTCAACGAGTTCGCATTTTGCATGTCACTAGTTAACTAGTTGATATTTTGGTCGCACTAGTTAACTAGTGAGCTTTACAGGAGCCTTACTAGTGAACTGGGTAAACATTTACATGCGACTAGTTCACTAGTGGCCTTTTGAGAGTGTCACTAGTTAACTAGTAAGCAAAAATATGGTCCACTAGTAAACTAGTGCACATTTTTAGACATCACTAGTTAACTAGTGAGCCACAAATATGTTCCACTAGTGAACTAGTTGTGCTTTTGGCATTACTAGTTGGCTTAAAACAGCATGATATCAAGGATATGTATTTAATGATAAATCGGCTTGCCATACATGTCTGTGGATGGAACGTGAGCGCGTGTCTGTGGATGGAACATGAGCACGTGTCTGTGGATGGAACATGAGCGCGTGTCTGTGGATGGAACATGAGCGCGTGTCTGTGGATGGAACATGAGCACGTGTCTGTGGATGGAACATGAGCGCGTGCCTGTGGATGGAACATGAGCGCGTGCCTGTGGATGGAACGTGAGCGCGTGTCTGTGGATGGAACATGAGCGCGTGTCTGTGGATGGAACGTGAGCGCGTTTATGTGGATGGAACATGAGCGCGTGTCTGTGGATGGAACATGAGCGCGTGTCTGTGGATGGAACATGAGCGCGTGTCTGTGGATGGAACGTGAGCGCGTGTCTGTGGATGGAACGTGAGCGCGTGTCTGTGGATGGAACATGAGCGCGTGTCTGTAACATGAGCGCGTGTCTGTGGATGGAACGTGAGCGCGTGTCTGTGGATGGAACGTGAGCGCGTGTCTGTGGATGGAACGTGAGCGCGTGTCTGTGGATGGAAATGAGCGCGTGTCTGTGGATGGAACATGAGCGCGTGTCTGTGGATGGAACGTGAGCGCGTGTCTGTGGATGGAACATGAGCGCGTGTCTGTGGATGGAACATGAGCGCGTGTCTGTGGATGGAACATGAGCGCGTTTCTGTGAATGGAACGTGAGCGCGTGTCTGTGGATGGAACGTGAGCGCGTGTCTGTGGATGGAACATGAGCGCGTGTCTGTGGATGGAACGTGAGCGCGTGTCTGTGGATGGAACATGAGCGCGTGTCTGTGGATGGAACATGAGCGCGTGTCTGTGGATGGAACATGAGCACGTGTCTGTGGATGGAACATGAGCGCGTGTCTGTGGATGGAACATGAGCGAGTGTCTGTGGATGGAACGTGAGCGCGTGTCTGTGGATGGAACGTGAGCGCGTGTCTGTGGATGGAACATGAGCGCGTGTCTGTGGATGGAACATGAGCGCGTGTCTGTGGATGGAACATGAGCGCGTTTCTGTGAATGGAACGTGAGCGCGTGTCTGTGGATGGAACGTGAGCGCGTGTCTGTGGATGGAACATGAGCGCGTGTCTGTGGATGGAACATGAGCGCGTGTCTGTGGATGGAACATGAGCGCGTTTCTGTGAATGGAACGTGTGACGTGTCTGTTGGGATGGAACGTGAGCGGGCGTGTCTGTGGAACATGAGCGCGTGTCTGTGGAATGGAACGTGAGCGCGTGTCTGTGGATGAACATGAGCGCGTGTCTGTGGATGGAACATGAGCGCGTGTCTGTGGATGGAACATGAGCACGTGTCTGGATGAACATGAGCGCGTGTCTGTGGATGGAACATGAGCACGTGTCTGTGGATGGAACATGAGCGCGTGTCTGTGGATGGAACATGAGCGCGTGTCTGTGATGGAACGTGAGCGCGTGTCTGTGGATGGAACATGAGCGCGTGTCTGTGGATGGAACGTGAGCGCGTGTCTGTGGATGGAACGTGAGCGCGTGTCTGTGGATGGAACATGAGCGCGTGTCTGTGGATGGAACATGAGCGCGTGTCTGTGGATGGAACATGAGCGCGTGTCTGTGGATGGAACGTGAGCGCGTGTCTGTGGATGGAACGTGAGCGCGGTCTGTGGATGGAACATGAGCGCGTGTCTGTGGATGGAACGTGAGCGCGTGTCTGTGGATGGAACATGAGCGCGTGTCTGTGGATGGAACATGAGCGCGTGTCTGTGGATGGAACATGAGCCCGTGTCTGTGGATGGAACATGAGCGCGTGTCTGTGGATGGAACATGAGCGCGTGTCTGTGGATGGAACATGAGCGCGTGTCTGTGGATGGAACGTGAGCGCGTGTCTGTGGATGGAACATGAGCGCGTGTCTGTGGATGGAACGTGAGCGCGTGTCTGTGGATGGAACATGAGCACGTGTCTGTGGATGGAACGTGAGCGTGTCTGTGGATGGAACGTGAGCGCGTGTCTGTGGATGGAACATGAGCACGTGTCTGTGGATGGAACATGAGCGCGTGTCTGTGGATGGAACGTGAGCGCGTGTCTGTGGATGGAACGTGAGCGCGTGTCTGTGGATGGAACGTGAGCGCGTGTCTGTGGATGGAACGTGAGCGCGTGTCTGTGAATGGAACATGAGCACGTGTCTGTGGATGGAACGTGAGCGCGTGTCTGTGGATGGAACGTGAGCGCGTGTCTGTGGATGGAACGTGAGCGCGTGTCTGTGGATGGAACGTGAGCGCGTGTCTGTGGATGGAACATGAGCGTGTGTCTGTGGATGGAACATGAGCGCGTGTCTGTGGATGGAACATGAGCGTGTGTCTGTGAATGGAACATGAGCACGTGTCTGTGGATGGAACATGAGCGTGTGTCTGTGAATGGAACATGAGCACGTGTCTGTGGATGGAACGTGAGCGCGTGTCTGTGGATGGAACGTGAGCGCGTGTCTGTGGATGGAACGTGAGCGCGTGTCTGTGGATGGAACATGAGCGTGTGTCTGTGGATGGAACATGAGCGCGTGTCTGTGGATGGAACATGAGCGAGTGTCTGTGGATGGAACATGAGCGCGTGTCTGTGGATGGAACGTGAGCGCGTGTCTGTGGATGGAACATGAGCGTGTGTCTGTGGATGGAACATGAGCGTGTGTCTGTGGATGGAACATGAGCGTGTGTCTGTGGATGGAACATGAGCGTGTGTCTGTGGATGGAACATGAGCGTGTGTCTGTGGATGGAACATGAGCGCGTCTGTGGATGGAACGTTTTTCTGTGAAAACCTTATCAGGCTCTGATCAGCAGAAATCTGCAGGTCCCCAGAGGTAGACACCCAGAAATCACACACAAACACACGAGGCTATGATGCTAGAATAATTACTTTGGCTTTTATTATTCCCCACAGAGCATAGCAAGTCAAAACAATCAACTACATAGGTGAAGCATTCAAATCACTCTTACCACTGATATGGGAGATGGGAAGTCAACATAACCCCGGTAAGGACAGCTTCGACTTGGCTGGTGTCGTACATAACCATCCAGCTGACTTCAACGATTCTAGCAACGTCCCGTCTTTTATACATTGAAATAAGAAAGTCCTCCCCTGGGAATCGAGAGGTGTTTCCCAGAGGAAATAGAAAACGTCACCCTGTGGGAGAAAAAAGTCTTCCCTGGGAGCCAAGAGGTGTTTTCCAGAGGAATAGAAAACATCTACATTCGCACAAGTGTTTTCTATGTGAAGCGGCTAAGCAGAGCAGAATAATATGTTTACATTCCAGGGGCTTCTCCCTCAGCAGCTCAATGCAGGTGGTGTGACTCGGCTCCAGAATGGTCAGATCAGAACACACACACAAAATATATTTTCTTTACATTCCACCCTGTGGTCTGATCTGAGCATCAACTCATCTTCTCATGTCCTGATCAATCGTCCGCAATTGTCTTGTTACCTTTCCAAAAGCGAATACACTGCAAGCGGTTAATCATGTAACACCCCACCCTGGGCCAGGACGGCGGACACCAGTAGTCTGGAAACGTTAGACCTACGTGACTCTACCATCGCTTTGAGCTCAGCGGACCGGTTCAGTGCGCATCTAAACCAACCCAGAGAGATCAATGCCATAGTTTGTCAAATAATAGGTCTGGTTGTTCCAGTGCCCCAGATGAACACCTGTCAAGCACCCAGTGCAAGGTGTCCCAAGCTGGTAATGCATAGTGGCTACACAATCTCTAGGTTGTTCTACATAAGGCTTGCACTCAGTGTGTGTTTAGTAACATTATAACAACACCCAATAACCAGTACAGACAGTTTCACTACACTTAGTCTTGGCAGGTGTGGTTTGTAACAGTCTATTCAGAATATCCCGTCTTCGCCGCTGGTCGCCGCTGTTGTTGGTAGTCATGTCTCCAACGAATCATTCTTGTTGTAGATTCATGTCTAACATTCGTACGTTACAAACTGTCAAGTTCAAGGTACCAGTAATAGTCGTCAAAATATCACTGGTGAGGTTAGTACATCTCCATGTGCCATGATAGCGTATGGACGAGCAGATCAGCAGTCTCTTTCTGCTACTGACGGCATCCACACACCTACTTGTTGTAATCCATGAGAGATCCTTTTTCCTGTGTTCGACAGTATATTTCTTGTTACCTTTCCATCGGAAGAGTTGGAGAGGCCCATCAGATCATACCGCCCTCCTGTGACGTATAGCGCACTTCACTTCAGATAGAGCCCTTTGAAGCTGAAGGGCCGGATATGCTCTCCACTGAGAAGGAGAGGTCGATGATCCTCGGTCTCAGGACAGCGACACTGCCAGTGGACCGGTTGATGTGGTTTTCCATAGTGGCTCTTGGAAGGTCCCCTGAGCGTCCGTTTGGAGACTTACTCCCACACCCTCGGGTACCTGCAAAGATAATTAATACTTAAGGACACAAAAAGGAAAAATATTAGTTTTCTCTTAAATAACATTTTGATATTTTATCAAATTTTAGCCCCAGCCTTGTCGGTCGACCCCCAAAGCCCCCTGTTCTCCATAGGGTGGTTTGTGTAGGAGCTTTGGTTTCTTTCACCGTTCCCATGTCACAGGGCTTAACCACCAGCTGAGCTATTTTGTCCCCCTTCAGGATCATAAAAGGTTCTGCCAGTTGATCCAGGGGCAGCTCTGATGGACAGCTCAGCTTCTGGCCACATTCTGATGGGTTCTTTCTCTGGTGTGATAGCCACAGTGATCATGCGGTTCATGGGAGTCACTCCCGGTGCGATGGGTCTATTGTTGATCCGTTTCAACACTTTGTCAAGATTTTTCCTCCAGTCAGTCAAATCTCCAGTGGAGTCTTCATTTCTGAGGGAGCTTTTAAGGAGCCCATTCATTCTTTCTATCAACCCTGCTGCTTGAGGGTGATAGGGAACATGATAGATCCATTCAACATTGTGATCTGTACACCACTGTTTCACCGAGTTTCCAGTGAAATGAGTGCCGTTATCACTCTGAACCTGCAGCGGCATCCCATAATACTGTTCTATTTTTTCCAAACACTTAATAGTAGCCTTCTGATTAGCATGCTTACAAGGATGTGCTACCAATATCCCTGAATATGTATCCACAGCGGTACAACGCATATTTACACCCAAAGACATAGGTAAGGGTCCAATGAAGTCCATCTGCCAATCTGACCAGGTGATTTACCCCTCTGCAGCTTTTGGAGTGAACCATTATGTTGATGTTGCCCTTTTTCATCCTTTTTCTGTTTGGCCAAAGCAGCCACCTTCATCAGTGTGTCATACTCCGACCCATCGGGGAACCGAACCAGCAGGTGGAGCTGATGTTCAAACCGAATCCACAGCCTTTTACTTCCAAAACCCGTTTCCGTGAGTTCATTCAGTAGGAAGTCCATCAATCTCATCAAACGGCACCCAGCCTTTTTAAGGCCCGCCAGAGGTTCCTACGAGAGGGGCCGTTAGCAGGGGGGGCCCTCCGTCTTCAGGTCATCCCGACCATCCTGAATGGGTCGGGGAGTTAACCGCCCCCCCAAGTCCCCCAATCCATCCAGGCCAAGCAGCTGCTTTCAGAGCTCTGAGGGAGTGGTCTGCAAGCTCCCAACATTAACAACAACACAGCTGCCTTGTATGGAGGAGGAGCTGTTTTTACAATGTGATCTCTGATACCCTTAGGAACATCAACGGCATTAAATCATCCACGTGTCCCAGAAACAGAGCATCTCTCACCATCAAACGAACTAAACGCTGAGCTCCCTCATGGAGAGTTTGCAGGGGCGGTCCAAGGAGCTCCAGTTGGAGGCTTCAGGAAATTGCCCCTGATCGCATCAGCATACAAATGCAAATACAGTTTTCATTTCATCCCCAGCTTCCCGCCACCAGGAGCCTAATAATAGCATTTACAGCAGTGTCCCTGGACAATCCAGCAAAACGCAGGCCATTCTCCTGCATCAACTTTCGCCGTGGAAGCTCCTTCATCCATCAATCTGATCAGCCACAAATCGAGGGGCTCGGGCCTCTGCCCGAAGCGCCGAGTATTGTACAGCATCGCCTTCGAAAATGTGATCCTCCAGAGTCTGAGATATCACAGGGTCAGGCTGCAGCTGACGTTCAGGAGCCATTAGAGGCGGTCCGCTATCATCAAACATCGGCTGCCCGTCATTATCTCGTACCGGGCACACAACAGGAGGTGTGTACACCCGCTGTCTTTTACGCCGCATAACCGGATTAACCTTATACGGCGGGTATGGAGGAGGGTCTGGGTGCGCTCCATACCATTCATCTAACTGTCCTCCCGTCTTATCAGAATCCCCCCAGACGTCTCCATCCCACGTCTCGGGATCCCAATCATCCGCTCCCTCCACCTGTCGTGCTACAAAGGAGCGTACGGAGGCAACTTCAGGGCAGCGGGGCTTCATCCGCCGCTGCTGTCTATTTACTTTTGACATGTGAGCCACAGAGCGCTCAGCCAACCGCGTCATGCGATCCAGTTTACTTTGCAACAAACGCATTTGCTCTGTCTGCAGAGCGTTCTCATTTTGAATTTCACTTAACTGTTGTTTCATCTTAACAGTTTCAACATGCTGTACTTCAAACAGTTCACTTTTAACTCTAATTTCACTTAACTGTTGTTTCAGCTTAACAGTTTCATCACGCTGTACTTCAAACAGTTCACTTTTAATTCTCCAAGCTGCAGCACAGAGCCACATCCTCCTCTGAACCCCCTCCAACGGGGTTTTAGGATGAACGGGAACATTCGTGAGCAGCCGTAAAACTGTCTCAGGTGATCCATCACCGACCACACTTTGCCACACGTCGGAGCAGCTCGCTCCATGGCGTAAACAAAAAGCCACCTCCTTCCAGGGGCTTTCCTCCCATCCGGGAATCAATGCATTGGCTACGAATTCCTCCGCTGCCTTTTTCCTCCACTTAAACATGATTTCTGAGTATATCCTCTGGTCAGTCTCAGTTCGTGACGCCAAAAATGTTCTGTGAAAACCTTATCAGGCTCTGATCAGCAGAAATCTGCAGGTCCCCAGAGGTAGACACCCAGAAATCACACACAAACACACGAGGCTATGATGCTAGAATAATTACTTTGGCTTTTATTATTCCCCACAGAGCATAGCAAGTCAAAACAATCAACTACATAGGTGAAGCATTCAAATCACTCTTACCACTGATATGGGAGATGGGAAGTCAACATAACCCCGGTAAGGACAGCTTCGACTTGGCTGGTGTCGTACATAACCATCCAGCTGACTTCAACGATTCTAGCAACGTCCCGTCTTTATACATTGAAATAAGAAAGTCCTCCCCTGGGAATCGAGAGGTGTTTCCCAGCTGCTTCATGGTCCCAGGTCTGTGACGCCTGTGGGAGAACCCCTGGGAGCCAAGAGGTGTTTTCCAGAGGAATAGAAAACATCTACATTCGCACAAGTGTTTTCTATGTGAAGCGGCTAAGCAGCAGAATATGTTTACATTTCAGGGGCTTCTCCTCAGCACTCACAGAGGTGTGACTCGGCTCCAGTTGGTACCAGATCAGAACACACACAATTATATTTTCTTTACAAACGTGAGCGCGTGCTGTGGATGAACATGAGCGTGTCTGTGATGTCGTGACGTGGTGGATGACATGAGCGCGTGTCTGTGGATGGGAAACAATGAGCGCGTGTCTGTACACCGGGCGTGGATGTAAACGTGAGCGCAGTGTTCTTGATGACGTGTGTCTGTGGATGGAACGTGAGCGCGTGTCTGTGGATGGAACATGAGCGCGTGTCTGTGGATGGAACATGAGCGCGTGTCTGTGGAGTGCGTGAGCGTGTCCTGGTGGAACATGAGCGCGTGTGGTGGAAGTGGAGCGCGTGTCGTGGATTGACGTGTCTGTGGATGGAACATGAGCGCGTGTCTGTGGATGAACATGAGCGCGTGTCTGTGGATGGAACAGACACCTGCAGAGCGTGTCGTGTGGATGGACATGAGCGCGTGTCTGTGGATGGAACATGAGCACGTGTCTGTGGATGGATGACGCATCTGTGGAGACGTGTCGTGTCTGTGGAGGAACATGAGCGCGTGTCTGTGGATGGAACGTGAGCGCGTGTCTGTGGATGGAACGTGAGCGCGTGTCTGTGGATGGAACATGAGCGCGTGTCTGTGGATGGAACGTGAGCGCGTGTCTGTGGATGGAACATGAGCGCGTGTCTGTGGATGGAACATGAGCGCGTGTGTGTGGATGGAACATGAGCGCGTCTGTGGATGGAACATGAGCGCGTGTCTGTGGATGGAACGTGAGCGCGTGTCTGTGGATGGAACATGAGCGCGCGTCTGTGGATGGAACATGAGCGCGTGTCTGTGGATGGAACATGAGCGCGTCTGTGGATGGAACATGAGCGCGTGTCTGTGGATGGAACATGAGCGCGTGTCTGTGGATGGAACATGAGCGCGTGTCTGTGGATGGAACATGAGCACGTGTCTGTGGATGGAACGTGAGCGCGCGTCTGTGGATGGAACATGAGCGCGTGTCTGTGGATGGAACATGAGCGCGTCTGTGGATGGAACATGAGCGCGTGTCTGTGGATGGAACATGAGCGCGTGTCTGTGGATGGAACATGAGCGCGTGTCTGTGGATGGAACATGAGCGCGTGTCTGTGGATGGAACATGAGCACGTGTCTGTGGATGGAACATGAGCGCGTCTGTGGATGGAACATGAGCGCGTGTCTGTGGATGGAACGTGAGCGCGTGTCTGTGGATGGAACATGAGCGCGTGTCTGTGGATGGAACATGAGCACGTGTCTGTGGATGGAACGTGAGCGCGTGTCTGTGGATGGAACATGAGCGCGTGTCTGTGGATGGAACGTGAGCACGTGTCTGTGGATGGAACATGAGCACGTGTCTGTGGATGGAACGTGAGCGCGTGTCTGTGGATGGAACATGAGCGCGTGTCTGTGGATGGAACGTGAGCGCGTGTCTGTGGATGGAACATGAGCACGTGTCTGTGGATGGAACGTGAGCGCGTGTCTGTGGATGGAACATGAGCGCGTGTCTGTGGATGGAACATGAGCGCGTGTCTGTGGATGGAACGTGAGCGCGTGTCTGTGAATGGAACATGAGCGCGTGTCTGTGGATGGAACATGAGCGCGTGTCTGTGAATGGAACATGAGCGCGTGTCTGTGGATGGAACGTGAGCGCGTGTCTGTGGATGGAACGTGAGCGCGTGTCTGTGGATGGAACATGAGCGCGTGTCTGTGGATGGAACATGAGCGCGTGTCTGTGGATGGAACGTGAGCGCATGTCTGTGGATGGAACATGAGCACGTGTCTGTGGATGGAACGTGAGCGCGTGTCTGTGGATGGAACATGAGCGCGTGTCTGTGGATGGAACATGAGCGCGTGTCTGTGGATGGAACGTGAGCGCGTGTCTGTGAATGGAACATGAGCGCGTGTCTGTGGATGGAACATGAGCGCGTGTCTGTGGATGGAACATGAGCGCGTGTCTGTGGATGGAACGTGAGCGCGTGTCTGTGAATGGAACATGAGCGCGTGTCTGTGGATGGAACATGAGCGCGTGTCTGTGGATGGAACGTGAGCGCGTGTCTGTGGATGGAACGTGAGCGCGTGTCTGTGGATGGAACGTGAGCGCGTGTCTGTGGATGGAACGTGAGCGCGTGTCTGTGGATGGAACATGAGCGCGTGTCTGTGGATGGAACATGAGCGCGTGTCTGTGGATGGAACGTGAGCGCGTGTCTGTGGATGGAACATGAGCGCGTGTCTGTGGATGGAACATGAGCGCGTGTCTGTGGATGGAACATGAGCGCGTGTCTGTGGATGGAACGTGAGCGCGTGCGTGACTGGGAAGAGCGTGAAGTTTATAACTGGACAGCTTTTTTTATGGTTGTGTCTTTGGCATCGCTGACATGAATGAAGTTCTGTTTCCACATGGAGATCTTTTGTATCGTATCTGCTAGGGGTGTGCCAAAATATCGATATTGCTATATATCGCGATATTTAGTCCTATGGTTGATTCTCGATGGGTTCTCACCAAGTATGGATATTGCATTTTCATTTGAAGAGGCTGTTGCGTCTGAGTCGCGTGGCGGAACTATTGCGCAGCTCAGCGCGCTGCGTCGGACATGTTTTGCTGACGCACGCACCAGATTCAGGAAAAAACACCGGCAGGATTCTGGCTCAGTACCGTGACTACCTGTGCTCAATTATCATCCATCTGTAGAAGAGTCAGCTGGTAAGAAGTGAGTTTGTCTGAGCGCTAGAATGACCGCGATCGGTTGTTTCCAGTTTGATCGGCGCGCTGTGGGAACTAGGCGCGTGCTTCGTAATTGTTTGTGTGTACTTCAGGTACCGGTCGGAATTTTCGCTTTCATGCACTCTGATGTTTACCCTGCTGGTGTACGGTGTAACTTTGTTAAATTTATGGTGTGAAGTTTTCAAATGAACGTAACTACTTTAATGTCTATTTAATGTAATTCTTAAATAAAAAAATGCAGATTTGATGTATGAAGTTAAAAAAAATGTAATTAAAATAGTGTACATGAATTCACGGTAAAATAGGAAAGTTGCTAGTTAATTGAAGCACTTAAAATTATATGAATTATCATAGAATAAAGTTGTTTATTGCTAATTTGTAATAGAATTCAAATTTTTAAATATTCATTGCCCTTATTATGTGTTTTAAGGTTTTTACCTGTTGACTATTGACTGACCAAATGGGAAATAAATAAAGATTGAAGAAATAATTTCAAGTGTCAGTCTGAGTAAATCAGCCTTCAATTTTGAATGCTTAGCCCTTTTCAAATGTGGGAAAAAGTACACAAAAAATTAGGTAACACTTGACAGAGGCTTGCTAACAGTATTTCTGTGGCACTGCTGATCACGTTTACTATTGTTAACATTGAATTTTACAAATAATTCCAATTCAGTTGGTGGTAAGTTATAGTATTAGTTATTTTAAGCAACATTAAACAAAAGTGTCTATAATTTGTTGCACAAAATAAGACATAAGTTGTTTATTATGATTGTGTTTAAACAAAAAAAAATAAAATGGGGATATATTTCCCCCCAAAAAAGTGTTCTTCTATATAATATTAGTTATCAGAGAGAGTTTTTACCAAATATCGCAGTATCGCGATATTATCAATATCGTGAGCCATGTATCGCGTATCGTATCGTGAGGTACCCAGTGATTCTCAGCCCTAGTATCTGCTGGTTTAGTCCTGTTTATGTTTGCGGGGTTCCTCTTGTTGGAGCGGTTCTGGTCCAGCATGCAGCTGACCATCACTGCATTTACTGAGGGTGAAAATGAAGAATATTACTGTCCACTTGCAGGAAATTTATATCACTATAAACATCAAACTAACAAAAAAGTAAAAACATTTAGTTTTACATGCAATAAAAGCATCATCACAGAATGAACTAACAAATTACTCAGGTTCTGTCTCATAATGTAACTAAAAAAGCCAAAAGCAAACACCTGTTTATGTTTTTATTTATTGTTTTTATTAACACTTGTGAAGCTGACAGGCAGAGCAGGCTGGCTGGAAGGTAGAGCAGGGATCTCACACATCAGACTGAGAGGTCATGAAGAATCTGACAGGGGAAGGCTGGAGAGGCAAGGTTGAAGTAGCAGGTAGAACAGGTGAGGCAGATGAGCAATCAGGACAGCTCAGCAAGGCAGGGGAAGGAGGGGCTGAGCGGAGCTCAGGCATGACAAAAACACCACGGACCGAATACATCCAAATGTTACGACCAAAAAAAAACCAAAAAAAAAAAAAAGTAATATTATTTTAAAAAAATTCTCGTAGATTTATGATTTTTAATCGCGTAAATTTATTAATTTTAATCTCATAAATTTATGAGTTTTAATCTCATAAATTTACGTCTTTTTCTCATAAATGTATTAAAGTTGAGGGGAGCCTACATTCCAGTGAATTTATGCCGTGAACTAAAGCAGACCGACCAAACTGTGAAAAGCGTCTTGGATTTCATCAGGTAAACTGAATGTTTAAATATATTTTAAATGTTTGGAAGGTCCTTTATTTGATTTACAGTTTATTAATGTTTTATTGGTTGATGGTGGCTTGCAGGATCTCTGCAGATCCCATTGATGAAGCTGTCAACATCCTCCAGCTGTCCACTTCCAGTCATTTCTTCCTCCGCGACAGACCAGATCTGTGGTGCTTCCGTCTGAGGAGGACTAGTTTTCTGAATTTTCAATGTTCTTGTGCTAACGTTGTCATTTCTCAATGTTGTTTTGTGTCGAGACGGGACGTTTCATTTGGAGTAGGAGGCGTCCAGAGCTCTGTTTACATTCTCTTTTGATTTCTGGTTTCTGCTCATGACAGAGACATGATGTAAGGTGGTGAAAGGGCTTCTGAGATAATAATAAAGTGATGGTCCTGATGAACATGTATTTCTGAGCTTCTTATTTGACATATGAAACTCTGCACTACCAACACCAAACCCCGAAATAATTTGATTTTAAATCGCCAAAAGGTTAATAAATTCTTTGTTTTTAACACAGATCTGGAAATAAATCTTCACCAGATTCTCCACGTCTTTCATCTTCAAGCACGGCTCTGATAAACAGACAACTTTGGTTCTTTTCTCATTAAATTACTACTTTAAATCTCGTAGATTTACTAGTTTTTTTCTCATAAATTTTAGGACTTTAAAAGTCGCAAATTTAGCCTATGACTTTTAAAGTCATAAATATACGACTATATTCTCATAATTTAGCAGTTATGACTGTTTTCTCGTAAATTTACGAGATTTAAAGTTGTAATATTACAAATATTTTTTTCTTAATTTAAGGGCCCTAATACTCCGTCGTAAAATGTAGATAATACACTGAAATGAAAAAAATGAAAGAAAAACAAATGAAAGAAAAAAATACGTGTGAATGTGTTGTATAAATATTTTGTTTATTTTACTATGTATATTGTCAATTTGTTTATAAAGAGTATTGTGATGAAGTTTAATTTATGATTATTGTTAAAAGTTGTCAGTAATGTAATCGTCTACTATAATGAATTAAGGGGCAGGCTTTAATAAGCTTCTGCCTGCCACCTTTCAAATATGTATATAAGACATAGTATACACATTGTCAAATTTTGCTAATACAGATGTTACTATAACATATAACGATATGTAAATTAACATGTTTGAATAAAATAAAAAAATAAAAATTCTTCAGACGAGGGCAATACGAATCATTCATAAAGCAGGTTACCTGGAGAACACAAACAAACTATTTATACAATCAGAATTACTCAAATTGTATAATCTAGTAGAGTATTGTACAGCTCAAATAATATTTAGGGCAGAAAACAAGTTATTACCAACCAATATCCAAAGATTATTCATTAAAAAGGAGGAAAAATACAATCTTAGGGAAAAAAAATAAAATTTTTCAAGCATAAAGAACGAACAAATAAAAAAAAGTTTTGTGTTTCAATATGTGGAGTGAAACTGTGGAACAGAACCAGTAAATGATTGAAACAACGTCCAACCATAAAAGAGTTTAAATATAAGTACAGAAATAAGATTATTGATAAATATGTACAAATACAAAACAAAACATTAGCTTTTTTAAATATGTATGAATATAAAATGAGATTGCGTATTCAGGTGGGTGTTTGTGGAGTAACGACTTGCATGTGTTTACATGTATATTTGTTATATTATGTACTTTTAGATAAATTTTAACTTTGGGTGTATTGGGCTTAGGAATAAATCGATATGATGTACAGTTGAGAATTTGAGTTTTTTTGTCTTCTTCTCACTCTCTTTCAGACTTTTCTTGTTTCTATGATTTTCTTATTTTCTGCTCTGAATACTCTTCTTCAATGTCTGAAATAAAATGAACTGAACTGAACTGAACTGAATTCTCACATGTGAAGAAACTTCCAGTTTTTAAGTTCTTTTATCTATTTATGTCATTTCTTTCTTTTTTGGCTCTTTGTGGTTCTGTCAGGGGAAACTATTCTGTGGTATGAAGACGCTCAGACGATAAAGGTGAAGGTCCGGTTGGTTCCGTTCAGTGTTGTCTCTGTGTCTTCAGATTCCAGCGGTCAGAGGCCAGCCAAGTTCTTAACCCTTCTTCTGTTGCTTCCACTCATCACCATCATCATCATCCCCATCATCATCATCCTCCTGAGAAGGACGAAGATGCAAAGGATGATGAGCACAGGTAGCCCATCCAATCAGGAAGAGTCTGACTGTTCTGCAGATACAGGCTGACATGACTGTGTGGTTTGTTCACTGTCAGCCCAGAAAGAGAACAATGTGTACATGGAGATGCAGAGTCGCCATGGCAACCAGGAGATGAAGACAGAGGAGGAGTCTGTATATGGTGAGCGCACACAGACAGAAAGTTGTTTTCTCTTCCAGCTTCCAGACAGTTCTTCATTGACTTTTCACTCTGTGCCTGTTCTTCTAAAAAACCCATTTTCTGTCAAACACTTTAAGTAAAAGAATATGACACTTTTCAGGTTTATTTAACGATACTCAAATGTGACCAAATGTTATATTTCATTGGGTTTTTGTGTCATAATGCTGTCATTATTAAATCTCTATCACATCTAATATTTGGCCGTTTACTAAATTCTATGGGGTCAATTGAGTCAAATCAGGTTCATCTTCAAGTGACTGAAAAACTAGCCTGTAAGTTAGAAAAACACACTTTGTAAATAAAAAAGAAAACTTGAAAAAAGTTCAAACTCAGAGCTGCACTATAATGGCTTCATAAACTTCAAGCAAATATTTAAAATGTGAAAAAATTGCATTATAAATTTGAAAAAGTATCAATATTGAAAAATATGTGAAAATTTAAATAAAAAGTGTAAATTTTACACTTGAATAAAAAATAAACTTTAAACCTAAAACTGTAAATAATAGAAAAATACTGAAACACCTGCTGCTTTGAATGGAAACTGTCCTTCCTTTCTGTTTTTCTTTGATCGCTTTCATGTTAATAGATCCACTATCATATTATACCCTGTAAATTCCATCTATCCATCATCTGATGATGACAGGCCAGGAGACCTGCTATGACCTGCTATGACTGTCTGTCAGTAAGACAGGTTGTCCAGGTCTTTATCCAGGTAAAAATCCAGATCAGAATCCAGGTCATAATCCAGATTATAATATAGGTTAGGATCCAATAGTCATCCAGATCAGGTCGCTACAAGTCAGGTCACAAACTCGGTTATCATACAAATCAGAATCCAGGGTATCATTCAGGTTTTATTCCAGACAATCACATAAAATACCATCAAGGGTTAAAATTCAAATGATTTTGCAGTACCTTTATACACTGCTCACAAAAATGAAAGGAGCACTTTAAAGAAACACATTAGATCCATCAGATCTCAATATGAAGTTGGATATCTCTACAAATTACAACAGGGCAGTGTCTTAGGAACAAAAGGAAGTCAAGTCTTTTAATGAAATAAAAGTTTCAGTCTACAGAGGTTCAATTGTGTAGACACCATCAAATCAGAGTGAAATGAAGATGTGGCAGGATAGTCCATTTTCTCCAAAACT
The DNA here is from genome assembly GCA_003999625.1 of Oryzias javanicus. NCBI lineage: Eukaryota > Metazoa > Chordata > Actinopteri > Beloniformes > Adrianichthyidae > Oryzias > Oryzias javanicus. The sequence goes on from CM012450.1 coordinate 2,718,213, forward strand.
TCATTTTTGCAACTCTAAATGCTTTTCAGTATCTTGTGTGCCCCCCACGAGCTTGTATGCATGCTTGACAACGTGGCGGCATGCTCCTAATGAGACGACGAATGGTGTCTTGTGGCATTTCCTCCCAGATCTGTGTGAGGGCATCCCTGAGCTGTTGGACAGTCTGAGGAGCAACCTGGCGGCGCCTAATGGACCCAAACATAATGTCCCAGAGATGTTCTATTGGGTTTAAGTCAGGGGATGGTGAAGGCCATTCTATTGTTTCAATTCCTTCATCCTCCAGGTACTGCCTGCAGACTCTTGCCACGTGTAGCCGGGCATTGTGGTGCATTAGGAGGAAACCAGGACTTACTGCACCAGCGTAGGGTCTGACAATGGGTTGAAGGATTTCATCTGGATACCTTATGGCAGTCAGAGCACCATTTCCTAGGCAGTAGAGGTCTGTGCGTCCCTCCATGGATATGCCTCCCCAGACCATCACTGACCCACCACCAAACCTGTCATGTTGAACCACGTTGCAGGCAGCAGAACGTTCTCCTGGTCTTCTCCAGACTCTTTCACGTCTATCACGTGTTCAGGGTGAACCTGCTCTGGTCTGTGAAAAGTACAGGGCGCCAGTGGAGGACTTGTCAATTCTGGTGTTCTTGAGCAAATGCCAGTGGAGCTCCACAGTGCTGGACAGTGAGCACAGGGCCCACTACAGGACGTGGGGCCCTCAGGCCACCTTCATGAAGTCTGTTCCTGATTGTTTGGGTAGAGACATTCACACCAGTGGGCCTCTGGAGGTCATTCTGTAGGGCACGAGCAGTGCTCAGCCTGTTCCTCCTTGCACAAAGGAGCAGGTATCCGTCCTGCTGAGGGGTTGAGGACCTTCTACGGCCCTGTCCAGCTCTCCCAGAATAACCAGCAGTCTCCTGAAATCTCCTCCATGTTCTGGAGATTGTGCTGGGAGACACATTAAACCTTCTTGCTGCAGCACGTGTGGATGTGCCATCCTGGAGAAGTTGGACAACCTGTACAACTTCTGTAGGGTTAAGGAATCTCCTCATACTGCCAGTAGAGAGAATTACACAAGACACAATCAACACGAGTGGAAAACCGGCCACCCGGTGAACAACCAAGCAGACACTCTCAATGAAAAGTCTGTGCAAACACTCGGACACCGCAATTCCTGGCCGCACAAGTCGCTACGCAAGTTTTTAAGTCGGGTCGTGACCTCTACGCACTGAGCGCACGCTAAATGTTCAACCCGGTTCAACATTTTCACACATCCTCGCAGCAGCGCAGCCAGACGCTTTTTTCCTGCACGATCTACTGGAATTATTGAGTTAACGCCAGTAAATAAAAGAACATAAACACTGGAGCTCTGCGGTTAAAGGGTGAAGTTCTCTCTTCAGTGTCTTGGATGTGTTGGTGATTCTCCAAATTCACCAGAAAACAATAGAAGAATGAACAATTGAATACAGTATAAGAGATGAAAGTGTCTGTTGAAACTCTGAACTCCAGAGGTTTTCCCACCTGAACAGGTTTGTGGTCTTTGCTCCTCCCTCTGCAGTTCCCTGTCATCCTGCTGTGAAACAAGACGATGTCTACGTGTGACCAGAAATCCAGGCACCTCACGCTTCATCTTTTCATGATGATGATGCTGATGAAAATAAAGAAGAAGCTCGAGAGCCCGTCGGCGCCAAACCCTTTCAGAACCACACCGAACCAAGAGTTCCGGCTCATTGAAGAAGCAGAACTAACTAGAGATGAAAACAGCTAAAAAATCTGGTTTCAGATCCAGATTTCTAGACCCGTCGGGTAGAACAGCCGGACCTCTGATCCTATCTGCACTTTAACTTCACATTGATAATGGAACCCTCTGATGTCCCAATCGTGTTCGGCGTGAAGCAGAGGGAGAACTGGACTGATCACCCCCTCCTTCTTCATGTTCTGGTCCCAGAAAGCTCCCGCAGACTTCTGTAGAAGAATAAACATCTGTTCCTCCATCATTGTGTTTGCCAGAATAACCGTTCTTGTTCTGGTTTCTCTTTTAAACATTTTGTTCCCATTTTAGTGCCAGTTGCACCGATTGGTCGATGTCTTTCAGGGAAGAACACACACTTAGAAAACACTGTTTGTCGCTTTGGAATGATTGGAGAAATGACTCTTAATCTGAAACACAACCGAACATGAGAAAAATAACACATTTTCCAGCACAACATGAATGCAAAGTAACTTTCTGCACCTAAAGACAGGTCAGTTTTTTGTGGTGCCTCATCTAAGGGGAGACAGAAAACTACAGGAAACTGTGAAACATTAATACAGATTTACCAATATCATTTTTTCCAGTGTGGTGAGCCAGATTAAATGGTTAAAAGGTATATGCCCACCCCTGGCCTTTATCATGCAAAATCAACTTTTGAGCTTTTAAGAGTTAAATAATGTTAATTCCTCACAACAAATATTTTGATCCATTCGTGCATTTCTGAGCAAAATCCTGCTCTGTGAGCACCAGCCCCTCCCAACCCACAAAAACGGGCGGGTCCTCACACTGGGACATCACAAAATGGGGGAACAGCCCCTTCCAAGAAAAGTCTGTGCTGCCAGCTCCGCCCCCAGGCTAACACTTTCTCTGCGGAGCTAGCGGTGATCAGCAAAACACTTTCATTTTATATGCAAAAGTTTAGATGTTTGTTTTCGTGGGTGAACAAACACAGATACTCTAGCAAGGCTCTGGGATGATGTCATAAGATGGGCGGAACCTACTAGGAGAAGAAGGCGGAGCCTCAGAGGTAATAAGTCCAATTTCATTTTTAAAAATTGTTCTTTAGTGTGCCAAAGGTTATATTCCATTATTTACGGATATAGTTAACTCGAACAGGCTTAAGAAAAGAATGACATAGGCCCTTTAACAAAACAGCTATTGTGCCCCCTGTGGACAAATGCAGAACAGCTGTAAAAAAAAAAAAAAAAGCTGCACATTTATTTCCAGTTTGTGAAGAACTGGGCTGTAAAGCTTCTCTTGAGATGTTTCATTACAGGTCAAAGGGCTGCAATGAAAACTGCAAGACTGTTTGGTCAGCTGACAGACGTCAGAGTGGGGAGAGGCTGGTAAAAACCAGTCCCAGCATTGTTGAAATCCTGTAAACGTCTGGAGAGAAGAAAGAAACCAGCAGGAAAAGGCAGAAGACAGCAGTGGCAGAGACGACCAGAAGAGGGAGACAGAGGTCGGCCAAACCTTGAAGTCAAGTCAAGTAACACCTGGTTTTCAGATCAGGGGCGGACTCACCATTAAGCAAAGGTAGGTAATTTAACACTTCAAATACTTGAAATGTTTCTAAAATAATTTCAATCTCCATAATTATTTGATTCTTTTCCTTCTTTAGTTTTTAGCTAAATCGGATAAATTAAAGTCTCACTCTGATCATCTATTGTAAAAGTGTTCTCAGTGATTTTTTAATTATGATTATGCTGTTTTTAATTCAAAAAAAGAGGAAAAGCTCTGTCACCCCCTCTGGTCACTGGCGGGTGACAACTCCTGAGTTTTCCCAGCTGCCCCAGCACACTTGTACAACACTTAAGCACTTAAGATTTTGATATCGATTCTATTATTCTAAAGTGATTTGGACTGATTTGGTCAAATAACATAAAAGCTATTGAAGGAAAACGTGAAAATTTTACACAAAAAAAAAATGGACTAAAAATAGGAAAACATCAAAAGGTAATGTAAACTGCTGTAATACACACATGGACAAAATTGTTGGTACCCCTCAGATAAAGAAGGAAAAACCCACAATTCTCACTGAAATCACTTGAAACTCACAAAAGTAACAATAAATTAAAATTCATTGAAAATTAAACAATCAAAATCATCCATCACTTTTGAATTGTTGATTAACATAATTATTTAAAAAAACAAACTAATGAAACAGGCCTGGACAAAAATGATGGGACCCATAACTTAATATTTAGTTGCACAACCTTTTGATGCAATCACTGCAATTAAAGGATTTCTGTATTTGTCAATGAGTGTTCTACAGCGTTCAACAGGTATTCTGGCCCACTCCTCATGAACAAACTGCTCCAGTTGTCTCAGGTTTGATGGGCGTCATGTTTCAGCTCCTTCCACAGATGTTCAATGGGATTCAGATCTGGGCTCATGGAAGGCCACTTTAGAATAGTCCAAGGCTTTTCTCTCAGCCATTCTTGGGTGTTTTTGGCTGTGTGTTTTGGATCGTTGACCTGTGACTGAGACCAAGTTTTCTGACATTAGGCAGCACATTTCTCTCCAGAATGCCTTGATAGTCTTCAGATTTCATTCAAGACACCCTGTGCAGATGCAGCAAAGCAGCCCCAAAACATTCCTGAGCCTCCTCCATGTTTCACCGTAGGGACAGTGTTCTTTTCTTCCTATGCTTGGTTTTTGAGTCTATCAACATAGATTACCAAAAAGCTCCAGTTTGGTCTCATCTGTCCAAAGGACATTCTCCCAGAAGCTTTGTGGCTTGTCAACATGCATTTTTGCAAATTCCAGTCTCACTTTTTTATGATTTCTTTTTTCAGCAGTGGTGTCCTCCTTGGTCGTCTCTCATGAAGTCCACTTTGGCTCAAACAACGACGAATGGTGCGATCTGACACTGATGTACCTTGGAGTTCACCTTTAATTTCTTTGGAGGTTGTTCTGGGCTCTTTGAATACAATTCAAACGGTCCGTCTCTTCAATTTGTCATCAATCTTCCTCTTGCAGCCTGTGATGGACCGCTCAGTGGGGACTGAGCCACAGGACAAAGAGATCTTCAAAAAAAGGATGTTTTTATTTCATCCAACACAAAAAAGGCAAAGGCCTAAATTAAAATGGGGTCAACTTAACAAAATGTAACTTAGAAAATCAGAACAAAAGCTCAAACCAACTGAACCAAAACTGACACTCCCCCCCACGACAGGAAGGGAACCACAAATACAAACATTCAAAACCTAAATATTACCTAAAGAAATAAATTACTGGTAATTTAGAGTTTTAAACAACCAAAACTAAACTTATACTTCATAACAAGTTCAACATATTTTAACAAAAGAAAAACAACAGTCCAACTAAAGAATAAACTGTTTTTCCCCTCCATCTTTAAATGGGAGTGTCCAGGAAGTGGTCCAGCTCTGCCTGTGCCACGTCATCAGGACCTGTGCAGCTCCTCCCCCTTCCACATCATCAGGACCTGTGCAGCTCCTCCCCCTTCCACATCATCAGGACCTGTGCAGCTCCTCCCCCTTCCACAGCATCAGGCCTCAGAGGACTCAAAAGAATAGAATTACTCAAACAATCAGAACAAAACTAACTAAATGTGTGCACAGGTCATTAAACTAATTTTGTTATGTGATGTGTAAAGTAAAATGAGTTTATGTGCCAATATATTATAAATAAATATAACAAATGAACATAAATGTGAGGACAGTGGGTTCTGTCCTCACACGGCCACGTCCCGGGAGGTTGGCTACTGTCCCGTGGGTCTAGAACTTCTGAATAATATGAGCCACTGTTGTCACAGGAACTTCAAGCTGTTTAGAGATGGTCTTGTAGCCTTTACCCTTAAGATGTTTGTCTATAAGTTTTATTTCAGATGTCCTGGGACAATTCTCTCCTTCACTTTCTGTTGTCCATGTTCAGTGTGGTACACACCTTTTCACCAAACAGCAGAATGACTCGTCTCCCTTCAAATAGGCAGACTGACTGATTATGAGTGTGGAAACACCTGTGATGTCAATTAAAGGACACACCTGAGTTAATCAAGTCACTCTGGTCAAATAGTTCTCAAGCTTTTATAGATGTACCATCATTTTTGTCCAGGCCTGTTTCATTAGTTTGTTTTTTTAAATAATTATGTTAATCAACAATTCAAAAGTGATGGCTGATTTTGACAGTTTCATTTTCAATGAATTTTAATTTATTGTTACTTTTGTGAGTTTCAAGTGATTTCAGTGAGAATTGTGGGTTTTTCCTTCTTTATCTGAGGGGTACCAACAATTTTGTCCACGTGTGTAGATAGTTCTTCGTCAATTCTATTATACTAATTTGATTTTGACTGATTCGGTCAAAAAACATAAAAGCTATTGAAGAAAAATGTGAAAATTTACACTAAAAAAGTCGACTAATATTAGAAAAACATCAAAAGCTAATGTAAACTGCTGTAATAGATAGTTCCTAGTGAGTTTTATTATTTTAAAGAGTTTTTGTTTGATTTGGTCCAATACTTTAACAGCTATTGAAGAAACATTCTGTCATTTGTTGACGGTCCCTAAATAGTAACAGAGCGAATGTCTGTCGAATATCCAACCTAAAACTAACTTCACCGCAGTGCACGCCCCATCCTAAGCCAAGCCCACACGATACTTCTGGGAAAGGCCGTTTTTTTTTTTTTTTTTTTTTAAACTTGTCCTGTCCAACAGCTGAGCAAGCAGATACGGGCTGAGAGCCTCTTGTGTTGGACAGATTTTATTGTCCCAACAGGGGTTTATACTTAATAAACCCCTGTTGTATTTCATGCTAAACTTTATTTTAATTATGTTGTATCTTTTTCTTTTTTTTCGTTGGACCGGACGGAAACAAAGGGGGGGGGGGGTAAAAGAGTGGGGTTAAGAGACAAAGAAAGTAACACAGAGTAGTAACATCCTATAACAACCAGGTCTAAATAACAATCTGGAATGGGCGGGCCTGTCTACACACACACTCAGTTACACACATACCTTTTGGCTAGAATAATCTTTACCTTTAAAGTTGTCAAAAATGAACACAATACCACTACAGCTCACACACAATCATAGAAGCTGACACAAATAAAGCCTTTCATTCCATCACACATTCTGTTAGTGCGAGGTGAGCTGACACCTGTGCTCAGGTGAGTGTTTATGTTTTGTGAATGTTTGGACTGTGATGGAAGATAGAAGGAGAGAGAGCCCGGCCATCCCAACGCCAAGGCCCCCACGGGGCGGCAGCAGCAGCACGGACCCCCCAACACCCATCATGGAGCCATGGAGAGAACCAGTCAGCTGCAGAATCCGCCATACACCCAGACCAGGGCACGCGGGACCGCCGCGGAGGCCCCACGCCGAGAGCGGAAGGCACGGGAGCACAGAGAGCGCGGACCCCCGCCCAGCCAGAGCAGCAATCCCCCACCACGCCCAAGGGCCAACACAAGGCCCCACACCCGGAGAGCCCCCCAACCCCGGAGGAGCAGCACACCACCACCCAGCAGCGCCGAGCATCCCCCCGCCCACCAGGCACGAGCCAGAGCCCCCCAGGATGACCCGCTTCTATGCTCCAGACGTCCGCCCGCGCCCGCCGCGGGAGGTCCAGGGGCAAGCCGGGAAGGGGCCGCCCACCCCCGCCAAGCAGAGAGACACCCAAGAGGAACGAGGGTCCCAGAGGAATGATGTTAACAAGGCCTGGCCAGGCACACCCACTGATGGAATCCCGGAGAGGCCCATTTCTCGAGAGCCGGGACCGGAACCCGAACCACCGAGACCTGGACACCCCATGGCTCCGATGTAGTTTGATCCCCCGTTAGATCTTAGGGATCCCTCTCCCAGCGTGGAAAGGCCGTTCTTGAGCCAATCAAGACTTTGATCAAAGCTGGAGACACTGAACCAAATGAACTTTCCAACATGTTTCCTTCCATGAATTATCCAGTCCAGCTCAGATCAGATCAGAAAAGTTGTCGCATGTTTCCCAGACTCATTACCGGACTTCATCTAAACAGGAAACAGAAGGATGATGAGATTAAAGGAGAACTTCCTGTTCTCCACCCACCTCACATGTAGACCTGGTCTGAACTGTCAGTGAAGCTGCAGCTCCACATGTTGAAATATGAAGCACATTTGAGTTCTAGTTCGATCTGGAGCATTGCAGGATTTTTTGGCTGTCTGCGGCTACGAGGAGATTGTGACCTTCAGCAGGTTTCTGACTGCTACGATCTGCTCTAAATCTAAACTGAAACATTAGAAACATTCGCTGTAAATGCTCAGAGTGGACCTGGAACAGTTTGGTGAGTTTACTCTCATCAACTCTGAAATCCAGACCCACTCCAATGAAAACTGTGTTCTTGGTGTTTTATCAAGTTCTTCTGGCATTTTTCTGGTGATGGAAGAGATCTTTAAACAAAAATGTAAATTTATTTTCTGAGTATTCAAATTGTTGTGAATCTATACAAACTGTCTCACCCACAACTCAGAGGTGAATAGACCCTTTCTACATGACGTCAGACATAATGACATCACGATCATGTGGAAAGTGACTTAAGGTGTTTTTTTGGGTTTGTTGCTTTTCTGGGTATTTTAAGGGGTAATTGTAAAAATAGGAATGCTTACATTCATGGCACAGCAAGTATTTTAAGTGCCACATATTTCAAAATAAGAGCGGCCATGACAAAAGTTCAACTCAGTGTTGCCAGAAGAGAGTTCTGCTTCCTGTAAACCACATGATCACAGCAGCCGACCCCCTCCCTTCCGGAGAGTCGAGCAGTCTTGTTCAGGACTCAGAATGACTCAGCAAGACTTTTCAGACGGCTCTGGTGAAGAAGAGGGGCTGAGGAGCTGTGTGGGAGGACGGAGGAGACATCTCTTCTGATTCCTGCAGTCAAACGGAGTCTGGAGAACTGATCAGAGGTCAGTCTGAGTTTAGCATTTCTATGCTCTATGGGCAACTGTGTCTGAAACTGGTCAGCATGCATGACCTTCATACACACAAATCTATTCTGTGTGGAGTTTGGTGAGCAGAGGCCTTCATGACCTCTAATCACTTCATTTCTTTTTGGTGTTTGAAGCTGAAACATGAAACTTTTCTTTCATTCTTTGAGGCTTGCAGCACAGAGACAGAACTCTGGTCTCGGTGTTCACATGCAGATGAACTCTGGTGTGGTTCCCTTCAGTGAGTACACAGAGGGATTTTCCACAAACCAAAGGGAAGAATTGATGTAAAGTTTGTGTGTGTGAGGACAAGAAATTGTCCCATAATGCTCATCTGTGCTGGATTTCAATTATTCCTCTGATGCAAATCCTCCCTGTCTGGCGTTTACTTAAGAGTTGATCCAGTTTTGCAGCAATGCTGTGGCCCGTTCAGAGGCCCTCCGGATTATAAAACACAGGTAAAAAAGAAAATAAAAGTTCTGTTAATCCCGGTATAAGTACGTCAAAATATGACGAGTTGGGGACACCCAAAAAGTGACACGGAGTAATCCAACTCCAATATGTGACAACTTGGGAGTGGGAATGTGTTGGAATACCAGGAAGAAGAACAGCTGGAGTTGATCCCGTTCTTGCAGCTTTCTTTGCTTTAGTCGTGTTTTCTTGGCTTCCACTTATCTTCTATTTTCCGGTTTTGTGTTCTTCCCGGAGTCACAGTCAAACAAATTTAGCAGCAGAAGAACCAACATTCTCATTACTAAGTCGTCACATGTTGACGTTTGGTTGAATCCCCTTCCGCGTCACTTTCTGATCTTTTTTTGGGAGTTTTCCTTCACGTGCTGGCTGTTCATAACATCAAAGGTCCACAACCCTCCAGCCGCGGTACCGGACTGCAGTACCAGTACCGTAACTTTACTGGTTCGGGTCCAATTCGCGCCCAGTATAGCGTCTGGTCAAGTGTTGGGTCAGCAACCTCTCTGCAAAGTCCGAGACTCCAAACACGGTCCCCGTTTCCTCCTCAGAGCTTCTCTTGAGTGAGTCCTGTCTGTCTGCAGAGGCTGAAGCATGAAGGTGGTCACCATCAAGAATGAGACTCCGTACTCCTGGAGCTGCTCCTCGAGCACATACAAGGTCAGAGAGGACGCCTCAGAGAAGTTTCTCCTCTGACTGTGATCGAGGCCTCAGCTGCTCTCCTCTCTCCTTCAGGAGCCGGAGGTGGTGCACGGTTTCACCACCAAAGATTTGTTTGAGGTACCGCTGGTATATCACTTCCTTCCGTACCCTGGTCGAGTGGAGACAAGTATTTATCTGAAGTATGGGGATCACTCTGACTGGGACCTGCAGTACGAGGACATGGGCTCATACATCGTCAGAGAGAGTGATGACCACAAGCACTTTGAACTGGTGATGGATTCTTTATTTGGCAGTCGGGTGGTTGATCGCTGCCCCAACTTTGGTGAGTTTATCCTCAGTTCCAACAAAGTTTGGATGAAAAGAGCTTTGTCTAAATACTTACTAAGGTGTTATTCCCCAACACTTTGTGTGAGTGAGTCCATAATCCACCTGAGGCCTGCAGGTCGAGTTTGGTGGAGTCCAGGAAAGTCCATTTAAGGTTTGAGAATCTGGAGTAGGGCAGGAGGTGGCAGACACTAGAAAAAGTGCAGATATTTTGTGGGGTGTCTAGTAATTGTATATGAGAGTTGGACAAAATGGCCCCTCCCCCAGGCATTCCAACCAGGAAGTACTTGCTGGTTCCAAGAAGCCAAAATCCGGTAGAGTTGACAGTTCTGGTACACTGCAGCTGGGTCAAACTAGGGCTGAGCAATATATCGATATTATCGATGAATTTGTTGTTTCAGGCGATTTAATTTTTGAAAATCTGGATTTTAATTTTCCAGCTCTGTGCTTGAGTTATAAAAGTTTAGCTTATCTGACTGTTTTGCTCAATCTGCCTTTTAATTAGAAAAATGCATTCCCTTTCAAAAATGAAAAGTATTTATTTCTTTCTTCAAACAAAGAGCCACAAGAGGGGTAAGAACACCTGCAGACTCCTGTGCATGACAGAGAATGGTTTTACCTTTACATCTCACATCCGGACGAGGCGTTTACGTCTGCAGGAACGAGGGTGATACGAGGAATCTGGGCATCGATCTGACACCAAGTTATTACTGGGCTAGTTTTGCTGATACCAATACTGAGCTGAAATATTGCAATCATTTAATAATTTTACAGATACTGCATGTTTTTGTCTGTTATATGCCTAATATAACACAGGACAAATACTTTCAGCAGGTACAATTTTTTATTCACTAACCACAACAATTTGAATTAAACAGAGCTTTTTCAAGTGACGTCACACGTCGCCGGTCGAGTGCAGAGTCGCTTCCGGTTTATATTGTTTAGAATGGAAAAGCTGACAGCTGAGCGCTTTTTAAAGCAATTTTACATAAATAACAAAAGGTTGCCAAACCAATAGAGACCAAAATTTGTTTAATATTTATTTTATAAATGTCCTAGCTGGTTGTATTTGTTTTCCCCTCTTTCACAAATCAGAGTCCAAATGTCAGTAATCCTGTCTGCAGTCAGAACAGCAGATCAGCTGTTTCCCATAATTCCTCTGGATGATATTAAACGAGTCGTGGATCATTTCTTTCTGAGAACCCGGTTAAAGTTAGACAAAGGTTACAAGAACTTCATTGAATGCAAAAAACACAACAATGTAAAAAATCCTGGCATTGTGTGAAAATTAAAGTCAGTAAAGCAAACCAATAATTTTTTTCTGAAAATGGACTGTAAAGAGACTCTGTTAGTTCTGAGAACCCGGTTAAAGTTAGACAAAGGTTACAAGAACTTCATTGAATGCAAAAAACACAACAATGTAAAAAATCCTGGCATTGTGTGAAAATTAAAGTCAGTAAAGCAAACCAATAATTTTTTTCTGAAAATGGACTGTAAAGAGACTCTGTTAGTTCCGTTTTCCAGACAAGTTTCAATAAGTCTCATGAGTCAAAAACTCATCTTACTTGTAAGCAAAGAGCAGGCACACAATGAATGGTTACATTCAGTCTGAACACTCTGAAGGTGCATTCAAAAATCACAGTCAGTAATTTTTTTTTTTTGACACACTCACACAGAGTCCTTGCAGCTGCACGTCTGTGGCCTTCAGCTCTCCAGACGGTGAAGTCAGAGCTGATCTTGTTCTGAAGCTGCTGTCTACATATGCAGGTGTCATTTAATAACAGAATATAGAGTCAAACAATTCTATCAACTAAAAAGACTAAATAAAACTATGTTAAATCGTGTTACTACAAGAAACAGTCAGCATGTGTACGATTTATGATTTGGTATGATAATATAATTCAACCTAAGAAACTCAGACTTCAAACAATAAATAGAAACAATGAGGATGGAAACATATTTTCTTAACAAGGTTTAAACTGGAAGAAAACTTTATTGATCTAACAGGGAAATATCCATGACACTATAACTAGTTAAAATAGCAGTTAGATAATAGATAACACCAAAAATATATTTAGAAAATAATAACGATGATTAATATCCAGAGTAAATGAGGGGTCGGAGAGTCTAATAGTTGACAGGTGGAAAGTTCTGCGAAAGTACTACTTACTGCAGCGCTGTGTTCAAGTCTCTGACTGAAGGAGGTCTCCATGGTTCCATGCAGAAGATGATGATGAAGAGGATTCTCCAGGTTATTAGTGGCTCGTACTCTTTGGCTCTAATCACAAATCCTCCAAAAAAGTACAGTGGAGGAAAAATATTATTTAGTATTTAGTCATTAGTATTATTATTATATTATTAGTATTTAGTATATATTATTTATTCTTTATTATTATATATTATAATATATATAATATATAATAATATATATTATAATATATATATATATATATATATATATATATATATATATATATATATATAATATATATATAATATATATATATATATATTATATAATATATATATTATTATTCTTTATTATTAATTATTTATTCTTTATTATTTAGTATTATATTATTAGTATTTAGTCGGCCACCAGATGTGTAAGATCTCCCACTAAAAAGGATGAGAGAGGCCTGTCATTGTCATCATAGGAATACCTCAACCATGAGACAAAAATGGAAAAAAAAATCAGAAAATCACTTTGACTGATTTTTAAAGAATTTATTTGTAAATTATGGTGGAAAATAAGTATTTGTTCACCTACAAACCAGCAGGATTTGTGTCTCTCACAGACCTGTAACGTCTTCAGTTACAGGATCCTCCTGTCCACCTGCATTAATGGTACCTATGGTTGTCTATGGAAAAGACACCTGTCCACGACCCCGAACAGTCACACTCCAAACTCCACCAAAGAGCTGTCTAAGGACACCAGAAAGAAAATAGTTGACAGGCTGAGAGGACTGAATCTGCAGTAGACAAGCAGCTTGGTGTGAAGAAATCAATTATTAGGCAATAGTAGACGTGCATGACCACCGATGATCTCCCTCCATCTGGGGGTCCCACAAGATCTCACCCCGTGAGGTCAAAATGATCACAAAAATCCCAGAACCACACAGGGAAACCAAGTGAATTAGCTAATTAATGTGAATAAGTTCACAGTCTCTGTAGTAGTCAAAACTTTTTTTTATTATCTGAAAAGAACGATACAGACAAATCATAGCTGACACTTTTCGACGGAGACGTCCCGTCTTCATCAGAGTCGTCACCTGGTGGTGGAGTGTGACGTGTATAAACGGCTGATTGTCACTGAGGCGGAACCATCTCTCAAAGTTTGACAGGTGACTCCGCCCCCCAATGTCCGGCCCGTGGCTGGAGGATGTGACCTCCTCCTGGTGGAGCCAGTACGTGTGCAGGACGTCTACAGTTTGCTAGAGAACATCTGGATGATCCAGAAGAGGATTGGGAGAATGTCCTATCGTCAGATGAAACCAAAACAGAACTTTTCTTAACTCGGGTTGGGAACCGATTGGGTTCTATTTGGTTCTGGTGTCAAAGCAGTTCTTTGGTTTCAGTTCCTAATCAGTGTCAGTACTTCAGTATTAAAAGTAATGCCTACATGTCCCCAAATCAACCCATTTTCATTCCCAAATCACATATTGACGCATGGTTGAGACCTCCACATCAAAGATTGACGTTTTGAGTGTCGTTCAGGAGAGCGGAGCAGGCGGCCCGCGCTCAGCGCTCCCCACAGCGGCTTTCTCTCCCGGCGTGTGGAGAGAGCGAGCTCCGCTGAAGTCCACGAGTCTGTCTGACTGTAGCCAGAGAACCGCCGCGGTGTGACCACAGACTTAATATACCTGCGACAGGAGAAAAACGCTGGTATTAGATTTATATTCTACCTAATGATCGGGCTACTAAAAAAGTCCCGTGTCCAAAGCTGAGTTCCTGATTGGCTACAGCAACCTGTCAAACTGACCTGATGTGAAATGCAGCCAGACATTCAAGCGCTGTGCGGCGCGTGCTCTCATGCTCGCCTCGTCAGGCCCGCCCACTATCGCTGTATAACTCACATCGGAGTATAAGTTACAAAAGTAAAAATGTCAAATCAAGAAGAAGAAAACCATATACAAGTCACTCTGGAGTATAAGTTGCACTTTTGGGAGAAAAGTCTGAAGTTTCTGAACAAATCTGTCAAACCCAGTTTAACTAAAAAAAATAAATAAATACAAGAATACTAACCTTTGGATCTGTGTTTGTTTAACGATTAGGTCCTTTTCCGGGTTTGTTTTGGACGACACTTCTTCTGCAACTGTCAGTAGCAAACACTCAGATGCAGTGCCCTCTAGTGGTTGTTAGAGAAAACAACCAATAAAACGGACAGCCGACTGGGAAAATAACAAATATATGAGCCTATTAATGTCTAAAAAAATAAAAATAAAACCCCAGTAAGTCGCTTCTGAGTATAAGTCGCACCCCTGGCAAAATGAAACTTTTTTGTGACTTTTACTCCGGAAAATACAGTACTTATTTTCCACTGTAATTTGCAAATAGATTGAATTGAATTGAGAAATTGAAAACAACATCAACAAAAATCAGAATTGAATCAATCCAGGCCTTGTGTATCGAATCTGGAAATTATTGTTGATATCCAGTCGTAGTTGTGATACGTTATTGTATGACGATGACAGCAGAAGAGAGGGATTTTACGGGTTTCTTTAGTTTTCTTGGTATTGAACTTCTGGACTGTGTTGTTCAGTCAGTTCACTGTCAGAAGAACTGTGCTGAAATGTTGCTTTGGATCCTGTCTGCAGACCTGTCGCTGCGTAAGATTTGATCAAACATGGCAAAGGATTTGGAATACTTTGACCTAAAGATGAGCGGAGTCCAAGCTTCTGCAGCGTAACAGCCTGATAAATGAACTCAGGTTAGTCAAACACAGATAAAGTTAAACTGTGTTGATGAGACAACAGTATTTTCTATTGATGGAGACAAAGGAACTCAGCCGTCAGTTACGTTCAGAAATTCTTTAATTTAATCATTTAGTTCAGCACACACAGAAACATTTGTACTACGTGACTAAAAGTATTCCTTCATCCGTCCACAGTTTACAAACCTCAGACGAGAGGTCACGAACTTCCTGCTTCAAGTGGAAGACTTTTAGGTTTCCTGGAGGGTGGGGGGCCACATGTTGGCTAACGGCCCAATTTTCCTGGTACAAAGTGATTCAAGGTCCATTCAAATATTAACATGTTAATGCGAATGGATCCACATCTTGTTTGATTTGTATTTGATAATTAAATCGAGTCATTTTATGGTTTATCAAAGTAAAATCTTGTGGGGAAAAATGATACAATGTGATCATCTCAGACATTTATTTTCATTCTGAACAGGTAAACCACAGTTGTCAACCTCAACACAAATTGGAATTCCAAAAATATTTATAAGGCATTTTGATAAATACAATTGTGTTGTAATAAAACAAGAACACTTCAAATAAGTTTCAAATGAAACAAACTGTAAATGACATTTAAATAAAGTTTCTAATTAAAAGATTACCTTATAACCTGATGATGAACTTTATAAATTAGTAGTCTTAAGTTTTGTACAGGATATTACTCTCCAAATCTGTGAGAAATTAACAACAACAGTCACAACAGTTTGTTTTTAACATGCTACAAATCCCACTTCATCTTCAGTTCTTCATGAGACACTTGGGCCGTCTCTGAGACATGATCAGATCCAGTCTGGGTGGGATGGGGGAAAGCCTTATTCTTCGAGCATCACTGGAGGGTAACCTCTGAGTCTGCTGCCAGCTTTGGTCTGAGTTGAGAATCCTGATTCACACAGATATGTGGTTGTGAAGGAAGAAGGACTGTAATAGCCCTCGGTGCTAGATATGGGTTCTCCTTTGAGACAATAATCCAGAAGGAGCCCAGGTCCAGTTTGCCCCACTGCCCTTTTAAAGTGCTGTCAGTTCACTACCTTTATTCTGTCATTTAGACATGTTCTGTTCACACACTGGACTTAAAATCATGTAGAAACAGAAAATTCTGTCTGGAAAAATGGGATTCATTTTGCAGTGGAAACCCTTAAAATGTTTCACAAAATGTTTTTAGAACTTAGAATGAAGGGTTTATGTGTAATTTCATTTTTTAAAAATACATTTAGTCAACAAACTAATCAACACATTTTTGGATGAAAATACAAGAAAAGAATTCCAGGTGAAATTCCCAGATCCCCTATTTGGGCCACAAATGAAGAGTTTGTGTTAATAGAAGAACATGACAGATCAATGATGAGATCTTTCTTATCTTGTCATACAGACAGGGATCAGTCTGTCTGTGTGGTTTCAGACTCAAGGCATCCCAAAAATAAAAATACATCTACTAAAAGGCACTGCTGTCCATTTCACATTTTCCTGGAATTCTAATTTTTTAAATTTTCTTTTTAGTTTTTCTCAGTTTTTTTTTTCCTCATACATTTTCCTTGTTCTGTTTGCGAGGAATAATAGAAAAGGTTTTAGGGAGAAGTTTGATCCAGCTGGATTTAAAGGTCTGCACGGCTGGAATCTGCTCTCAGGTGTGGGCGTGTCTGTCTGCGGAGGTGTTTGCCTCTTATAACAGCAGTGGGCGGGATTTTGGCAGAGAAATGCAGAGTTTCTGCATTCTTTGATAATACTTGTTGCTGTAGTAAACTCGTGTTGGACCACATCCCAAAATAAAATAAAATAATAATCTGTTTCCTCCATGTGGGATTTTAATATCGGATGAAAAAAAAACCAAAAAAAAAAGAACAAAACGAAAATTTCCCGGGAAACTGCAGCAGCGCGAGACGTGGCGCGTCAGTAATTAATGGCGCTCGCGATGCGGCGTGCAGCGGTCAAGCATGACTCAGGGTTTTCCTGTAAACCAGCTGAACTGAGCTCCAGCTTTCTATGAAAACACGTGGGAGCACAGGGCCCACCCCCCTCCTCAGACAGCAGCCAAAAGCTGCCGGAGCCAGAGCGGAGCGGAGCGGAGAAGATCCAGGTCCAGAGGAGCAGCTCGGGCTGGACTGCTGTGAGTAACTGCGCTCACTTCACCGCTACACCAGGGGCCCGTTTCAAGAAGCAGGTTTTGTTTGAACTCTGAGTTCGCGAACTCCAAATTCAGCAGAACTCTGAGTTTTCGGTTTCAGAAAGAGAGATAACTCAAACCCGTGAAAGTGGGTGAAACCAAGCCCGTTTCAAGAAGCGGGTTAAGCTGAACTCAGAATCAATCACTGTGGCAACTGAGTCTGTGAACGAAACCTGGTCTGGAGCAGGTTTTCTTCAGGAAACTTAGAGTTCTCTGCGGTCTCCGCCCCTTTTTAAAGTGAGAGATGTTCAAATCTGAGTTCTTCATTAACATTTAGAGAACATTCACATTGGAGACGTCACGTTTCCACCAGTAGAAACCAAAATGACATGTCCATTCATAGAGGATCATGTAGAGAGGAGGCTGGATTAATCCAGAGGAAATGTTATTTATGTCGGGAGAGGATTTGAGGACACGAGTCGATTGATGCAGTTTCTACGATTCATTTTTATTTGAGCGACCATTATAAATAGTGAGTTATTCCAGGGATTTGATATTAAAAATAAAGAGTTTTATTTTCATCATTTGAAGCTCTTAAAAATCGAAATAATTGAATCTCAAAAACTGCTAGGGCCTTTGAACTCGTATACAACAACTATCACACACTAATTATTAGCTCGGTTGTCAGCGACGCTGCCTCCGCTTCTGACGTCCCAGGTTCAAATACCGAGCCCGGCACAAATCTTTTTTATGTAATAAAAAACCACTTATCAGCTAAAATTTTTTAAGTCTTGAGAATTACATTTAAATAAATGCTTATTTTTAATATATCTCAGGCAGCTACAGTGTTTCATTTTAGCGTGCGGTGATATCCGTGTGTGTATGTGGTGCGTGTGGGGGGGGGGTTGAGGAAAACGGTCATTCATGCGATACGGAGATTACTGGTTAAATTATTAACAGATCAAGAACCATTCCTTACTTTACAAGTGACAAAATAACCTTCCTGATATTATTTATTCGTTATTTGAAATGATTCAAATGTAGACGTATGCATTAACTCTGCAGATGTTTTATCGCTGCAGCTGGGTTTCTTTTCTTGCTGAAAATCTTCTTATAGTTTCATATGCTTGTAGGAATTTATCAATTTCCGTCGCCGGAAGTGGCCACAAAACTCGGAAGTGTGTTCCCGTTGCCATGGTGAATCGTGCTGTCTTTGCTCCATTGATCAGGGCTTTTAATGGTCGCGACGCTCGCACCTGATTCTGGTTCCAACAACTTCAAGTTGATTGAATCAAACATTTTCAGCTGTTCCCAAACCGAAAACTCTAAGTTCGGGAATTTTGAGTCCAGTGACTCTAAGTTCAGGTTTCAACTCTAAATTTGTTGAACCTGCTTCTTGAAACGGGCCCCAGCGCATGGCATCGAGCTTTTCAAAATAAGAGACCGATTTGTTGCAGCTTATTTTAATGTTTAAACAAAAGCATGAGGGAGTAGTAGTGGTAGAAGACGGAGAGAAGCTCACAAAGTTTGATTGATAGAGTACCTTTCTACAAGTATTGGAACAAGATTTAATTAATATTTTTGGGTCATTGAGGAACAGACACAAGCTGTATCTACGAAGGTAATATTGTTCCAAAACATCCAAGTGTAAATAATACACACACGAGCGAGAATCACACACACACAAGTTTAATTCATACACACATGTAAAACTGAATGTGAAGTTGCAGGAAAAAGAGGAACATGTGAGAGAAATGTGTACTTGTGGAATATAATGTGAGAACTTGTTTGACAAAAACCTTAACTTGTGTGTAAAAATGTTACATGTGAATAAAAATCACACACACACAAGATTTAACTTGAGGTTGTGAGGAAAAACGCAACTTGTAAAACTGTGTTGAAGAAATCTTTATTTGTAGCTTCAGTTTTCTTCTGTAGAAGAGTTTCACACAAATGCTTTGTGAGTCTCAGAGTGTTTTTGACTTTTGACACAGCCCCATGCTGTCTCAAAACTAATTTGCAGGGAGGAGGGGTGAGGCAGGAGGAGCTCTCATTGGAGATCAGCCAATCAGAGAACGGGGTGGGGGGTGGGGGGGGGGCTATATTTCTTTCAGCAGTGGCACCCAGCTGGGGGAAGTCTCTTCAAAATACTACTTTTCGTTGCTTTTCTGTAGTAAATATACTCTTACCAACAACAGATTTGGAAAACCAGCCACGTTAAATGATTATGCACCCATCCTTTTATAAACATCAAAGCTGTTTAGTTTTAACAGGTGATGAGAGGGAGCTAGAATATATGTAGGAGTGTTCATCTCGTTTATAGACCAGCTATGTTCGGCCGCGCACATCAGAGGGGGGTTGATGCAACGGCCGGTTCCGACGGCGACACTTTCTACTCTACTTTGGTTCTGTGAATTAGTGACTTCGCTGAAAATTGAGACTCGGTTGATCATTAGATAGTACTATTAACATATTCAGCACTATCGTAGAGAATTAAAGTATGAACTATTCACTTGTTGTTGGCTGGAGTTAGTATTATGCTAGCTGCATTGCATCACCGTGTTTAAACTAAATCTCTCGCATTGGGCTGTGTCAAAAGTCAAAAACACTCTGAAACTCACAAAGCATTTGTGTGAAACTCTTCTACAGAAGAAAACTGAAGCTACAAATAAAGATTTTTTCAACACAGTTTTACAAGTTGTGTTTTTCCTCACAACCTTAAGTTAAACCTTGTGTGTGATTTTTCTTCACATTGTAGAAAGTAGAACTCCTAGTCCTCTTTCTGAGTGGGTCAGGAGCCAGGAACGCTCTTCAGATGGGGTGGTAAATTCAGTCAAACTGGTACCTTAGCTTTTACCTTTGCAAATGGAGGAAATCAGGACCACAAGTTCGTCCACAGAGTTCCTGTTCTTCCGGGAGCAACAGGCCAGTTTTATTTGGCAGATGACATAAGCACAACAGACATTTGCATATCCAATAATGTTTCAGATTGAAGTTCCTGTGTCTCTATAAGGTGTAATAAGGCAGGTTCACAGTCATTTGCATAGCCAATCACAGTTCACGGTTCAGGCGGAAGTTCCGGTATCCTTATAAGGTGTAATAAGGTGACTTCGCTTGTTTTGGAGCTGGGCAGCTCCCACATCCTTTCTTCCTGCCTTCAGCAGGCTAGTAACTTTGGGTCTCATGGGAAAGTGAGCCGCTTTGAATCTCAGCTGATAAAGTACGAACATCAGGAGAATGCACAATATTTTCTACAATAAGAGAAGCAGCAGAATGCACAATAATTTCTACATAATAAGAGAATTAGGAGAATGCACAATATTTTCTACATTATGTAACATTTTCACAGACAAGTTAAGGTTATTGTCAAACAAGTTCTCACATTATATTCCACAAGTACACATTTCTCTCACATGTTCCTTCTTTTCCTGCAACTTCACATTCAGTTTTACGTGTGTGTGTGAATTAAACTTGTGCGTGTGTGATTCTCGCTCGTGTGTGTATTATTTACACTTGGATGTTTTGGAACAATATTACCTTCACAGTCAAGAATACATTAAACACAGTTTCTGATTTGTGAAAACTTTAATTCATTTGTGAAAATTGGAAATCTTTGTCATAATAATCATTCTTGCTCTAATGCTTCCTTCTTAATGTCTTCCTCTGATGAAAATTCTGTTTTTAGAGTTTTTATCATGTCTGTCTGTCATTTTTCTTCTGAAATAGAACACATGTAATAACAAATCATTTCATTTTTCCATTTCCGAGTATTTCTCCTTTTAAATCTCTGTCCATCCAACAGTCTTGCAAACTCTGTTTTTCTTGAATGATCTTCTTTGTGCTGCACGGTGGTGCAGTGGTTAGCGCTCTTGCCTCACAGCAAGAAGGCCCTGGTTCAAATCCTGGCTGGGGGATCAGAAACACCAACTGGGACCTTTCTGTGTGGAGTTTGCATGTTCTCCCTGTGCATGTGTGGGTTCCCACCGGGTACTCCGGCTTCCTCCCACCATCCAAAAACATGCTTCATAGGTTAATTGGTTATTCTAAATTGTCCCTAGGTATGAATGTGTGAGTGACTGTGTGTGCGAATGTGGCCCTGCGACAGACTGGCGAACAGTCCAGGGTAAACCATGCCTTCGCCCATCAGCAGCCGGGATAGGCTCCGGCATCCCCGCGACCCCGAAAGGGATAAAGCGGCATGGAAAATGAATGAAATGATGAATCTTCTTTGTGCTGCACATGCACTAAACCCTCATCTGGCTTATCTGCTGTGAACTTTAAGAGAGCGATCTCCAATATTGAATTGTAAATTGTGTCAATGAACATTGGAGAATGAGCTCAAAGAGTCTTTGGTGAACTGGAAGGAGAAAGAATCAGGATTTTGGAGGAAGTTTTGTCCATGAAGATCTGAGCTGACATCCGGATCAGAACCATATGGCTGGATAGATAAGATAATCATCATCCAGAGCAGATGTTTGTTATGGATGAAACCGGAAAATTCTGGATAGAGAAGACCTCTCGTACTTAACTGATGAATGAAGAAACGTGTTCTGTTTTAAAGCACAGAGACAGAGTGAGAGTTCATGTAAAGTATGCACAATGATTCAGCATGGCAGGTAGGCTACAGCCTCCTCTGCAGACGTAAACTTCCTGTCTACGTGGATTTAGAAGGTGTTGTCATCCTCAAAATGGACCAATCAGAAGAAAGCCAGTGCAGCCCTCTGTGTCCGGACCCAATTGTAGAAAGTCATTTTTCACTTGCGTGCAGAAAGTTTCTCCGCGAGCAGAGCTAGGAGTCCCCGCGAGCGCACGTGACCAAAATGTTGCGCATGCACACTCAGACTCTGCGAGCGCGCGTGCATCACTCATACCCAAGAGACCAGCTCACACACGCAGAAATGAAACGTCTCCCGCGCCCAAGAGACTTTCTCTGCTCCTGAGGACTAAACACGAGCGCACAGGAGCAGAAAGTGCTCGTGTTAGTCTGATTATCGTCTCGGCGGTCTGAATTGTCCGTGAGAAATGATTGATACGTGCGTGGAGATGTCTTATTTCTGCATGGAGTTTTGACATATAAAGAATGGCATACCACTGTGTTGATTAAAAATAGACACATTTTTTTACCTCCCTGAACCATGCAAACAGCGCGGGAAAAGCATGCAGCCTGGCTGTTAGAAGCGAGAAACTTAGACAATCAGAGCGTAGTTTGCGAGTACATCCTACAGCCATCTTACAGGCACTTATGCCTCACCTCCTTGCCCTGTGCATGCAGCATTGTGAGCGCTCAGTAGGAGTTAGTACTCACACCTTACCAAGCACTGGCGTTAAGGACATCACTCCACAGCGTCCTCTGTTTGTTAATGGTGCGTGTAATTTACACTATTTCACACTTATAACACACAACAATGGTACGTCATGAACTACAAAAACCTTTGTGCAAATAAATGCAAGAGACTTTAGATGAAAGTTAGCATTCATGTTGGTTAGTGGATGAAACTACAGAAACTATACGAGTGTAAAAGGAAAACATGTTAACTACCATATTATAAAGAGTGAGCCACAGAGTTATTTGTATTTTAAAATCAATGAGGTATATTGAATTAAATTGAACTTTATTAAACTTTAACTTTATTATTAACTTTATTTTTAAAAAAGATTTTTAAGTCTAAGCAGACCTTGACTTGTCTTCTTGCAGATGAAAAACCGCTAAGATGATAGAGATAGTAAACTCTACGCCTTACACCTGGTACTGTTCCTCAACGGAAAATGGGGTAAGAGAGGAGTCCTCCTTAGCGTTCCTTCAGAGAGATCCTTGATTTAATGCTGATCCTGTTCTGCTCTTTTCCAGGTTTCTCGGAAGTTGAAAGGACATTCGACTTTAGAGTTAGATGAAGGTTTCTTTGAGGATCTCGGTAGGGTTCTGGGTTTGATGATTGGGGTGTTTAAACCCAGAGTCTATCTACGATATGAGGGTCACTCCAGTTGGAACCTCAGAAGTTCACCCATCTTATTTTTTAATAATAAATTCACTATCAGAGAGAGTGATGACCGCAAGCGCTTCGAGCTGGTAACTGACCATATTTTCGTTAATGACAGCTGCCCCAACTTTGGTAAGTATGAAAGAGATGCATGGATATTCTTTCACCATTTTCATTGACTCTTAATAAGAAAACAGAATTTGTGATGCTTGTAATTAAAGAGTCATTCCATTGAAAATTGTGTTTTTGATATGTTCTTGTGGCATTTTTCTAATGACGGGGGACATGTATAAAGACAATTAAGGTTAAGGTTGCATATCTAAATATTTCTTGATTTCGCCTGCTGTGAATAAGGAGCAGAAAACAGTCAAGTTTTAAAAACAGCTTATTTGTGATTTGAAAAAACGATGAGCCTCAAGCTCTCTGCTTTGCTCCACAACAGCGAAGGAAAGGGGGGCGGGATTACTCTGTGCCAACTGTCCCACCCACAAATCAGAGATGAATTTCTAATGAACTGCTGCCTCTCTTCAAAAACTGTCACAGAAAATTATATATATATATAATTCTATTTTTCCTAAAAACAAAGGCTGCCACGGTTAGTCAACTGTTTAAAATAGTTGGAGAAAATAGTTTAATAGCGGATTAGTCATTACTATATTTTAAATTGAGTCGGAGTGTAGTAAAATTGAAAGTTATGATGACATTCTGTTAGCTTTTTGGAGTTTTTTGACATTTATTAAGGTTTTTTGGCTTATTTTGGAGTGTAGCTAATATTTCAGCTGCATGCTTGTTGTTTTGGCTAATTTAGGCTTTTTTTTGTTTTTTTAGATTCATTTGGCATTTATAGGGCCCTACCATGATTTTCTTAAGCCAGTGTTTTTCAACCTTTTTTGGGCCAAGGTACACTTTTTCCATGAAAAAAATCCCGCGACACACTAGTATCCAAAAAGGTAAAAAGTTTTCTTCTGTATTGATGTACAATCTAGTTTACATTTTTTAAATAAGTGGGAAGCGTCATTGCAGCACAGAGGCGCTGCCATTTTAATCCAGTGTTTCTCAATGTCAATTCTCGTACACCCCCCACACACACACACACACACACAAAGACAACTTTCTGCTGCGAATCTGATTGGTACCATTAGTCAATTTGCTCAAGTTAAACTTATACCTCTTCAAAACGGTCTACATTTATTATCATTGAAGAAAAAAGAATCTAAGAAAATTAAAAACCTTCTAAATAATCTGTTTCTATGAATGTTCTTTTTTTTTTTTTTTTTTTTTTTTAAGAATACTTCCAAAACTTTCAAGGTAAAAACAACGATCTTTCCTTGTTTCCCTCCACAGTAGTGAAGGGAATTCTGGCTCTTTTCAAAAATTCAGTTCTTTTGCATTAACTCTCTGACAACAGCTGCTTTTTCAGCTGCCAAATGGCTTTTTAAGTTGTTTTTTGCTTTATTTAATTTATTATAAACTACTATATAAGATTATGCACAAAGTCTATAATGTAAACATGTTTTCATTCATTTAAAGTGTATATCATGTTTATGTTGTTAATTATCCCTTCCAGACAGAATGTACAAAATCAAACTCTGTTCCTTCATACTATCAAAAAAGTCAAATATTTCCATTTTCTTCTTTTCTAATATCTCCAGTTTCTTGAAGGTTTTGTGTTGATGTTCTCTCTCTCTATCTACTCAGCTCTTGTGCTGCCCCCCCCCTCCCACCCAGCGCTAGCACTTTCTCTCTCTTTCTCTCCGTTTCTTTTAATCTCTGTTAAATATTTTTCCATCACAATTCTTGAGGTTTAATTCAATATCCCTCCCTGTGTGGATATCTCGGTCACTGACTGTCCTCCGATCAACTGTTTAGTAACAAACACAAATGGTTTGATCCCCGGGTCGCACTGCGCCCCCCACCGTTTGAGAAAGGCTGCTTTAACCCAATGCATCATGGGGGATGTAGTGCATACACTCGCGCGGATCCCGGATATACTCGCGTTTCTGAGCTTCATTCTTTTGTTCACCTTTCAAACTGTCTGACACCGGATCCTGCAGGAAGTTACACCGCTAAACACGAGCTGTCAGCTGTTTTTTGTTAGAACCACCGAGAGATTTTATGAGCCGAAAAGGAACAAGGAAGTGAGGACGTTAACCACTTCTGATTGGTCAGATTGATGACATGTGATCAAGCCTCCAACAATGATTGGCGGAGACAGTTGAAGGGGGCGGGACTTTTCTGAGAGCCGAGCTTGCGGCTGGTTTTGCGATAAGATTGCGGAAACATTATTCTGATTTAAAGAATCATTTATAGAAACAAAGAAAAAAAATCTTTTACAATCTTGGATATTCCAAACTATCTACCAGGATTAAACCAGGGCCTGTTTGGATGAACACAGAGCGAATTCCCTAGTGATGGTAAATGTTTTACATATGTGAAAATGGGTAATTTGCCGCGGTACACCTGACCATCTCCCACGGCACACTGGTTGAAAAACACAGTCTTAAGCCTTTCAGAGTGAACTATATCTCTATATAAGATCATATATTCATTTGGAGCACTAAAAAATTAATTATTAATGAAATATTAGTTATATTTTGTGAGATTTTCCCTACCTGGAAGTAAAACTGCTCAATTCCTGAAGCTCCGCCTGCCGCTGCGTGTGGTGCTGTCCACTTCATGACGTGATCCTAGAGTTTGTGACAGTATCTTTGTATTTCTCCCACGAAACTAATCCAAACTTCTTCAAAGAAGGATGCACATGTGATATATCTGCCTTTAGTCCAGGCCATCAATACACTGCTTCACAACACAAACACACACGCTACTGTACCGACCGGGGGTTGGAGGGAGGAGGGGAGGTTGTTAATGGAGCGGCAGTTTATTTTGCCTGTAAAACGTAGAAACACCTATTTGAGCTGGCATGTATTGAAGATGGGACACAACTGGAAGATTTAGGCATTCTGCATCTAAAATGAAAGTCTTTTTTTACTGATAATCACTGGAAAAAGGGGATGAATTGAGTGTTGTTAGTTTGGGGGCGGAGCTTGTAACACAGATTCTTCCTGGAGGGAGCTGTTGGCATCGATCTTACGTCACCACGCTTCCAACCGCTCGTTTTCGTGGGTATGGGAGTGTCTGCTGCAGACAGTGCAGGTTTTTAGAAGATTACTCTTAAATTCATGAATTAATCAAAATACAGCTTTGGGGTTCTAGTGAGGAATCAACAGTAAAATGTTTTTAAAACCTCAAAAAGTAGAATTTTTACGGTAGGGCCCCTTGAATTAATAATTTAGCCGGCTATCTGCTTCAGCGTTTTCAGTTATCAGCTTCAGTGTTTTTAGCTATCAATGTCAGCCTCTTCAGCTATCAGCACTAGCAGATTCTGCTTACAGCATAGGTGCCAAATTTGGCCCGCGACTTAATTATGTTTGGCCCGCGAGGCAATATCAAATTAATAGTAGAGCTGGCCCGTCTGTATTATACAGTGGCAGCGCTGTAACACCGCATTCATCACTCTTACTACAAATCCCAAAATGCTCTGCTGTTGTTTCGGTGCAACAGAGGCAGACACGGCCCCTCCTCTGTGTCAGTAGCGTGGATGGATGTCGAAAAGTAACGATCCATCTTTACTTCAAAAGGGTGCAAAAAGAAAGGAGGTATACAATTTTTATTTAAATCTTATTTAATATGCCATTGATATGTTTTATTATTATCACTGCTATTATTAGTAGTAGTACAGAGTTTTTCCTACTTAGAGAATTTACAAGCGGGACCAGCTTCTGCTCACCGAAAAGGGGGGAAAGGTGGCTGTTTCCAGCGGCCCAGATTGAGATGGCAAAATGATAAAACAGAAAAAAATAATTCCAGTAAACAAATAACCAATATGTAATCGTTATTTTTTTATTTTTAAGGTAATAATATTTATATATTTTATTTTGGAAACTTCAACGTAAACGGACCCCCCCTCCCCTTATTTAAAAATGGTTTGGTCCGACTGGATTCGACTTCCGCAGGTATGCTGTTTGTGACAGACAGACCTGCAGTGAGTAAGGTAGAGAAGACATGCTTTAAAAAATCAGGGGTTGTAAACACTTGATTTAGAAGAGGACCTCCATGACAAAGAAAAGAAGAGACAGTCTGTCTATTGCCGCGATGCATGCTGGGAGCGGCTGTCACCTGCGCGTGCACGTGACAGCTGCGCACAGGAGCAGTACATATAGTTTCTGTTCAGAAGAAAAGTTCTTAAACAAGAGAATAATATAAAAATAACTACAACATATTTATTGATTTAGGAGGATTTTAAAACTTGAACTTGACTGTTCTGATGTCAGATTAAATAAATCAAAAGTGTTATTTAGCCTATTAAAAAATATAAAAGTGATATGGTTTTAATATTGTGTATATTATGTACAATAATTATTAGAAATATTTAAATGTTCCCCACAGGGAACAATGGTGCAATTAATTAAAAAAAGAATTGATAGTTTAATTTCAAGTTTTTCATTTCAGATTTAATTTGGGAGGGGGTGTACAAATCTGAAGTTGTGACAAGACACCATCACCACCTTATTTTAAGACAGGAAAACCCCTGGTAGTATTATTTGCAACTCAAATTTGCATGTCAGCACTTTAAAATTCTATAAGTCTTGCTTGTTCAATATTCATTGTTAAAATGTTTAACAATTTTCATTGTTCGGTACCATCTTGAAAGGTTCATTTGTTCAACCTTGGCGGCTTTGTTCAATTTAATATTTTGGCCAACTGTGTATTTGAGTTTGACACCCTGTGTTACGTCCACAGGTGTCTAGGGACTGGATGGCTGCGTAACATAAGGACTCACACAATGAATGATGAAAATTGTATATTTAATGAACACAAAAATGGGGAGGAGGGGAGGAAGGGACTAAGGCTGGGCCAAAGGAATGAAAAGAACAAAACAAAACACAGCCTAGCTACTACTAATCTAAAACTAAAACAAGAAAACAAAAAGCTCTCTGACTAACCTACTAAATGAGGACCAAAACTTACAGGGGGTGGCACCAACCAACTTACCTAGTGTTTCTAACAGAAGGCAAGCTACGTGGAGTGTACAGGGTACCCCATCTTACCTGTCCACAACCTCCCACACACTCCAAGAGACAAAAGGGCAGAGCTACACAAGCGTCAGGTATAAGCATGAAGGAGGGCCTCCCTTCTCAGTCAGCCTGTTCAGCTTTTATGCTGTCCAGGCAGCTGGTTCGTTTGCTCGTTAGCTGTCAGGTGTGTCCAATCAGCCGAGGTGCAGCTCAGCTCATGCAGAGGAAGAAGGGAGAACAACATTAGGCAAACCCTCTGCATGTAACACCCCCACCCATACAAAACCAAAACAAGGTTTTGGTATATTAACCACAAAACCCAAAATCACAATACACACTAATTGCAGTCCTGCACAACTGCACGGAACAAGGCATCAGCCAGCACATTTTCTGAGCCCCTTTTGTGTCGAATGTCAAGGTTAAAATTTTGGCAGATAATGGACCATCGCATAAGGCGTTGGTTGGTGTTGTACATCCTGGAGAGGAAAACTAAAGGATTGTGATCTGTGAACACCTGAATGGGGTCATGGCTTGAGCCCAGATAAACTTCAAAATGTTGCAATGCCATTAATAATGCAAGAGCTTCCTTTTCTATAGTGGAGTAGTGTTGCTGGTGTTTATTGAACTTGCGCGAGAAGTAAGCAACCGGGTGGTCGATGTCGTCATCATCTTCCTGCAAAAGGACCGCTCCAGCTCCCACAGAACTGGCATCCACCTCGAGCTTGAAAGGCCTGCGAGAGTTAGGAGCAGCCAAAACAGGATTGCAGCACAAGATACCTTTGAGATTGTTGAATGCCTGCTGGCACTCGGCAGACCAAACAAAGGGCACAGACGGGCTGGTCAAAGAGGTTAGAGGTGCAGCCACTGAGGAAAAGTTCCTGCAGAACCGGCGATAGAATCCAGCCATTCCTAGAAAACGTCGTAGTTCCCTCCTGGTAGTAGGCACGGGAAAGGTTTGGATGGCCAAGACCTTTGCCTCTGCAGGACGAACTCTTCCGCTGCCAACCTGTTGACCAAGGTATAGAACTGTGCCTTTGCCAAATTCACATTTGGCTAGGTTCAAGGTTAGCGAGGCTGCCGACAAACGCGTGAACACCTCTCTCAGAGTCGACACATGTTCGTCCCACTCCTCCGAATACACAACAATGTCATCCAGATACGATCTACAGTTCTTGACATCTCCTAATACTTTATTCACCAGCCTTTGGAATGTAGCAGGGGCGTTGCACATACCGAAAGGCATGACAGTGTACTGGAGAAAGTAATCTGGTGTAACAAAAGCAGAGACATCAGATGCATGATTTGTCAACGGGACCTGCCAATAACCTTTTAACATGTCGAGCTTTGTCACAAATGTTGCAGGCCCGATCTCATCAATGCAATCATCAATAAGCGGTAGAGGATGAGCATCAGGCACTGTAACAGCGTTCACCTTGCGGTAATCAGTACAAAACCGAGGGCTGCCGTTCTTCTTAATCTCCAATAGACAAGGAGAGCTCCACGGACTAGTGCTTGGGATGGCAAAACCATGCTCCAAGAGGTACTCTACCTCCTTTCTCATCAGGGCTCTCTTTGCAGGGTTGACTCTGTAGGCATTCTGTTTGATAGGAGAAGCTTTGGTTAGCACAATGTCATGCTCAATGCATGTGGTCTGTGAGGGTACGTCCCCAAAAAGACATGGAAAATCCTTAATCAATGTCTCTAAATCTCTATATTGGCGTTCTGATAGATGAGCCAAATAACCAGGCAAGTTCGAGATTATGCCGCTATTACACAGTTTCGTTCCTGGTGTTCTGGTGTCTAGAAACGGACCTTCAGTGTCCTCACATGGCAACGTACCCAAGGCTAACGCCACTGGCAGAACCTCGGAGATGGCATCTTGGGGTGGCTGATTTTGTACCTCACGAATATGGTACGGTTTCAGCATGTTCACATGGCACACTCTTGTGCCACGACGCCTTTCAGGGGTGCGAATGAGGTAATCTGTTGAGCTCAACCTTTTCTCAACTACGTAAGGTCCAGAGAACTTGGTGGAAAGGGCTGATCCCGGTTTGGGCAGAAGGACCAACACCTTTTCACCGCACTCGAATGACTTCACAACAGCCTGCTTGTCGTAATGTCGTAAAGAGTCTGGCCCTTAATTTGGCAACATACTCTGGAACACTTTTAATTTCTTTGGTTGGAGAAATGAGCGTTTCTTTTAACATTTTCAGAGGGCCTCTGACTTCATGTCCAAAAACCAACTCTGCTGGACTGAATCCAAGTGAGCTTTGGACAGCCTCACGAGCAGCAAACAGAACAAAGGGGATACTGTCATCCCACGTCTTCTCAGAGTCACAACAGTGTTTCCTTAACATAGCTTTAAGTGTTTGGTGAAAGCGCTCTAAAGCTCCCTGACTTTCTGGATGATAGGGGCTGGAAGTTACATGTTTAATACCGAGAGATTTTAATGCTTGCGCAAAGACTCGCGACTTGAAGTTTGTGCCTTGATCAGATTGGACTTCTGTTGGAAGACCAAACACTGTAAAAAATTTCACCAATGCTTTAGTGATCACCGGGGCAGTGATCTTTCTCAGAGGGATAGCCTCTGGAAACCTAGTAGCAGCACACATTACAGTCAATAGAAACTGGTTCCCCATTCTTGTTTTTGGCAAAGGCCCCACACAGTCTACTATAACTCTCTGAAATGGCTCTCCAATTGCCGGGATTGGACGGAGGGGGGCAGGTGGTATCACCTGGTTAGGCTTTCCTGCGATCTGGCACTCATGGCACGTTCTACAGTACCTTACAACATCAGCCTTAAGGCCAGGCCAAAAGAAATGCCTCAAGATTCTATCATAGGTCTTGTTGATACCCATGTGTCCAGACCAGGGGTGGTCATGAGCTAAGGACAGAACCTTGTTACGATAACCAGTGGGCACCACGACCTGATACACAACCCCGTCTTTGTTCTCCGGTCCATCTGACCACCGTCGCATCAGTAGATCGTTGTCAAGGAAGTAAGCCATTTTCTTTTCCTTAGCCACCTCCTTTAAGACAACAGAAGAGACACATGTAGAAAGAGATTTGTCACTTTTTTGAGCCATGATAAAGTCCTTACGAATAGCAGGACTTGGATCGACAGGGTCAGAAGGAGGACACACAACGGCCTGCTGGATGTCCTTTTTGCGCTCTTCTGGGCAAGTCAGCATCTCTGTAGCAAGAAAGGAGTCAGACAGATGAATTTCACCTTTCTTGGATTGGGCTCTTGTCACTACACATGAAGGGAAAAGATAAACATGCATCATCTCATCTTGTACATTACTCATGGTAGGGCTGTCGACCAACTCAGGAACTGGGGTGACTTTTCCTCCTGCCAAGTCATTACCTAAAAGCAGGTCAACACCTTCAATAGGCAGGGTTGGGAGAACCGCTACTTTAACTAGTCCAGTCACAAGGGGTGACTCCAAGTAGACAGTGTGCAGCGGAGCTGAAACCAGGTTCACTCCAACACCCTGAATCATGACAGAAGAACCACATGATGATACCTTTGTGAAGGATAGAACATCATCACGGATTATAGATTGTGACCCGCCAGTGTCTCTTAAGATTCGTATGGGACGATGAACAGCAGTTTCAGCGGTAAGAGACACAGTACCAGTTGAAATGAATGGCTTGAAGCAGGGATCCAGGTTGGTGCCCTCTGTCTGACATGGGAGGGCAGAACTAGCAGTCCTCATCAATCCCATCCCCTTCGTCGGAGCTGTAGTGGTTGATTTTTTCTTCAGGGCATGGCAGTCTGCAATGAGATGCCCCTTTTTGTGACAATAAAAACACAAGCGAGGTGGCGACGTTGGTGGCTTTGGTCTGTCGTTGGGTCGGCTGAATGGAGGTTCTGGTTTGCTTTGGGGACGGAGTGCCCCAAATACATTTCTGTGCGTCAGAACAAACTCGTCGGCCAGTACAGCTGCCTTCGACAGAGACGAAACTTTCTGTTCATTCAGAAAGACAACAAGTCTTTCTGGCAATGCATTCTTAAAGTCCTCTAGTAAGACCAGTGAACGAAGGGCTTCAAAGTCGTCCTTAACATTACTTGAAGCACACCATTTGTCAAAGAGGTTCCCTTTTTCATGTGCAAACTCCACAAACGTTTGTTCATTGGACTTTTTGTGGGTCCTAAACCTCTGCCTATATGCCTCTGGAACTAGTTCATATGCACGTAGTATTGCTTCTTTGAGGATGCTGTAATCTAGGCTTTCCTGTAACGACAGAGAAGAAACCACTTCTTGGGCCTTTCCCACCAATTTGCAGTGTAGCAAAATAGGCCACATGTCTCTAGGCCAGTCAAGCGCACTAGCTATTCGTTCAAATGCGTTGAAATAGGAGTCAACCTCTGACTCTCTAAATGCTGGTACCAGGGCAATATTTTTACTAACATCAAAACCATGTTTTTGAAGAACATCCAAAGACTTATCAGAGGCAAAGGGTTGACGCCCAGAAGAAACCTTTAGGGCTTCGAGTTCGATTTGTCGAAGCTTTATTTCTTTTTCAGCTTCAATCTCCATTTTCTTTACCTGGAGCCGAAGTTCATATTCCGCTTTCCTCGCCCTCTCCTTCTCTTCTGCCTCCAACTGGAGTCGAGCTAGCCGTACCTTGAGTTTGGCACCCGAACCAGAGGCTCGGGAGAGGAAGCATCAAAGCGGGGCAAGGTAACAGGCAGCACAGGCACATCCTCTGCTGGACGAACGGGTGTGACCTTTTTCTTCACGTCTGAAAGAGACACATCAGGAGAAACAGCCTCTGCCGTAGCTGAGGGTTCAGTGCACACAGACTCTCCAAGAACACCCATCTGAATTAACTCCCCAACCACATGATCTTTTATCTCCCTTTTAAGACTATGTTTAGACACAGCAATACCATAGTGATCTGCGATAAGCACCAGATCATCTTTACGGCATAAATGAACTTTAAGGTGGCTAGGATGGTCAACAAAATCTTTCAGATCAAACATTGCGGGAGTCAAAACAAAATGCTGGCACAAAACAAAAACTGTCACAGGAAGATCCGATCCCGGACGAGCCCCCAATTATGTTACGTCCACAGGTGTCTAGGGACTGGATGGCTGCGTAACATAAGGACTCACACAATGAATGATGAAAATTGTATATTTAATGAACACAAAAATGGGGAGGAGGGGAGGAAGGGACTAAGGCTGGGCCAAAGGAATGAAAAGAACAAAACAAAACACAGCCTAGCTACTACTAATCTAAAACTAAAACAAGAAAACAAAAAGCTCTCTGACTAACCTACTAAATGAGGACCAAAACTTACAGGGGGTGGCACCAACCAACTTACCTAGTGTTTCTAACAGAAGGCAAGCTACGTGGAGTGTACAGGGTACCCCATCTTACCTGTCCACAACCTCCCACACACTCCAAGAGACAAAAGGGCAGAGCTACACAAGCGTCAGGTATAAGCATGAAGGAGGGCCTCCCTTCTCAGTCAGCCTGTTCAGCTTTTATGCTGTCCAGGCAGCTGGTTCGTTTGCTCGTTAGCTGTCAGGTGTGTCCAATCAGCCGAGGTGCAGCTCAGCTCATGCAGAGGAAGAAGGGAGAACAACATTAGGCAAACCCTCTGTATGTAACACCCTGGTATATCTCTAGTTCATAATTATATTAAAATGTTACGGTTTTACATTTTTAAAAATGTAGTTTTAGAGTGTCAATAAATGTTTATCCTGTTTGGCCCGCGACCTAAGACGCGCTTTGGATTTCGGCCCCTTGTGCGATTGAGTTTGACACCCCTGCCTTACAGCATTTACACTAGCATTTTCGCAGCTAATGCTATATATCTAGTATTGAGTTTGATAAAAGCTAATAATGTGTGCTGTACATAAACTTTGTGCATTACCAGATTAGTTGACTAATGTGAAAAAATAACTGATTATTAGTCGACTATTAAAATAATCGTTTGTGGCAGCACTACTAAAAAACATATAATCAATCATACCTTATATCTGCCTTTAGTTGCCCTGGCGTTTATTCCAAAAATGTGGCAGCTGGCCTGGTGTTTAAGAAGAAAAAAAAAAGACGCGTGTCAGTTGGAGATATTTGCGTTTATTCCCTTACAGACAGAATGGTGTGGGCTAGGGCTGGGCGATATGGGATTTTTTATATCACGATATAGCTTTTTACATATTGTGCGATAACGATATTGATCACGATATAAACCAAATAACTATATTTGAACACTTTGTGGCTCAAAAATTAAATGTAAACTCATCAGCAGGTTGTTTAAATTTCAATATTTATTTCCTATCACACTAAACATAACAGATCCAATGAAAATTATGTAACTAGTTTTTTAATGACCAAGAATATAGATATATGTAAATGAACTAAGCTGAAAATTAAAGCAAAAGCTTTCAAGTTTCAAAAGTTTATGAAATAGATACTAAACTGTTTCTTCAGTTCCATTAAAAAACAAAGCATTAAGTCTACAAATAAATTCTAATGTTTTCAGGGTTCACATAACAAAAATGTATTAATATACTACAAATTATTTTTGTTGTATTTAGTAGGGGTGTAACGGATCACAAAACACATGACTCGGATCGTGTCACGGCTTTAAGGTCACAATTTGGATCATTTTTCAGATCAGTAACAAGTAAAAAAAACAACAAGAAAAAAGAAGATAAAAGCCTAAAATTACTTTTTTTAAAAGTTAACAATATAGGTTTAAAAAAAAGTACTTAAAAGCATTAACGCACACATTTTGAACATTGAACATAAGCAAAACATGTATTTTCTGATTACATGTACATGTCTGGAGAGAGAAAGGAATGCTTCATATACTATCCCACCAAATTAAATTGCAATTTTTAAATTAAACTTTTATTATTTTTGGTATTAATTGTTGTATTGAAACTAACTGTGGCAACATTTAAATATATCAAATGAGTATTATTAACCATAGCACATGCACACGCACTGCCATACCCGCGTTTTGTCTGGTTAATTTTGACCCTAACGGCTTGCCATAGACCTATATTCCCCTGTCGGCTCTTGCCAGCTGGGTGCAGGAGTGCGACAGCGGCCGCTCCTCAATGGAAGGTCTCCTGAACTCCAACACGGAGATGTGTACCGATGTTTTTATTCAGCTCTTCAAAATAAATCAATCTCTCGGTATCCGCGTTCTTCATGAAGAGTTCCAGAAAAGTTTTGACGGAAGCTTCTCCCACACTCAGCGGGGCTTCAGAGCCACAGACTCTCTGATGACTGACAAGCATCAAATCTGACGCTTGCTAAAACTAATACAGTGTACAGTAAATTAATTTGACGCCAAATACATTCGGCGCAGACAAACGATTGTAATAAAGCGCGCGTGGCGGGAGGTACGCAGCTGCAGCAGGGGTTGCTGGTAGAAGTCGGCTCGTGCGCGTTTGTTTACCTTTCATGCAGACGAAGAACGCGGAGTGGAGTCCAAAAAATGATCGAAATGTGAGCTAATAAACACAATAATTTGATACAAACACTTACTCGCCCTGTGGAGACTAACTCTCTAACTTTTACTTATCTAATAGGAGAAACTGTTCGCAAGCAAGTGTTATTTGCGGACCCTTCAAAATAAAAGTCTATCGCGATAGACTCATTCCACTATTGAAAAAATGTCCTATCGCGATATCAATAATTATCGTTTTATCGCCCAGCCCTAGTGTGGGCTAATGGGTTTATTTTGTGTTGAAATTAGTCCTGAAATGCAGACAATTACACCAATAGATGAACCTTTCAGAATGTATTGAAATGATGAGAACATTGGTCTGATTATCACTGGCTGTGAACATTTCTGCTGTCTTAGAATCATCATCATTCTCTGTATCAGAAATCCCCTTCGCTTTCATGTCCATCATTTTCCTGGAGACACGTGCAGCTGCCCGTTTTTTCTTATTAATTCATGTTCAAACTGGTGGGGGTCCAACTCTATGGTCCTCAATGTCCTGAAGAACTAGCTCCCCAAATCACTTCATGATCACTGGAGAGAGGGCTAGTGGTCAGTAATGATTGAGGCTGGTGGTAGGACACTTCTTTGGCAATGGGATTTTTGTTGCTGAATTCAGGCGGGATGGGATTAGTGCCTGAGCCAGGGAGAGGTTGAATAGCCTGGTAAAGGTGGGGGCGAGCGGAAGGAAAATGGAGTTAAAATCAATGCTTAAATCACCGGTTCATAGAAAGTCAGTATGTACATGACCAAACAAAGACTGTGGCTTAGCAAGAAAATTAGTGGATTCAGAAAGTATGTGAGTTTTTTTTTTTTTCTCAAAAGCTGAAGTTTTAAGACTTTATAGCAGGAACAAACCTGCAAGTCAAGCAAACCCAGACAGTAGCACCATAGATTTTACTGCTTTTGCGTAAAGTGATTTATAATGAGGCCAACAAGTATTTGAACAGCATGTCATTTTGCAAGTTCTCCCACTTAATTATCATGGAGGGGGTCGTGAAATTTTCATCGTAGGTAGATGTCCACTGTGAGAGACATCTACAAAAAATCTGGAAATCAGAAACATTTGTTTTTAAGTAGTTTGTTTGAATTCTACTGCTGCAAATAAGGATTTGAACACCTTAGAAAATCAATGTTAATTTTTGGTACAGTCGTCTTTATTTGTGATTCCACAGGTCATACAGGTTTGCACTGCAGGAGGGATTCTGGCCCACTTCTCTACGCAGATCTTCTCTAGATCAGACAGGCATCTGCTGTTG
Source organism: Oryzias javanicus (assembly GCA_003999625.1). Classification (NCBI taxonomy): domain Eukaryota; kingdom Metazoa; phylum Chordata; class Actinopteri; order Beloniformes; family Adrianichthyidae; genus Oryzias; species Oryzias javanicus. The sequence goes on from CM012450.1 coordinate 2,755,178, forward strand.
CTGAGAAACAGAGTTTGAGCTCCTCCAAATATGTTCTACTGGGTTTAGGTCTAGAGACTAACTGGGCCACTCCAGAACCCTGATCTGCTTCTTACAGAGCCACTCCTTGGTTCTCCTGGTTGTGTGCTTCAGGTCATGGTAATGTTGGAAGATCCAACCACGACCATCTTCAATGCTCTGACTGAGGAAAGGAGGGTGTTCCCAAAAATCTCACAATACACATCCCTTGTCGTCCTCTGCTTAATACAGTGATTGTCCTGTCCCATATTCAGAAAAACACCCCATGACATGATGCTACCACCCCCATGCTTCTCAGTAGGGATGGTGTCCCTACTGTTGATACTCATCATTCTTCTTCCTCCAAACACGGCGAGTAGATTTAAGACTAAAAAGTTCTATTGTGTTCTCATCCGATCTTGTCTCTTTCTCCCATGATCCTCTGGATTGTCCAAATAGTCACTGGTAAACTTAAGACAGACCTGGACACATGCTGGTGTAAGCAGGGGAACCCTCGTTACCATGCAGAATTTCAAACCATGACGTCAACAGTAACCATAGAAATGGTGGTCCCAGTTTTTTAAGTCATAGACCAGCTCCTCGTGTAGTTGTGGGCTGAGTTCTCACCTTTTTCAGGGTCATTGAGACCTCATGAGGTGGGATCTGTCATGGATCCCCAGTCCAATGGAGATTTACAGTCCTTTTAACTTCTTCCGTTTTCCAATTCAGCAAGGGACCTTTTTCACCAAGCTGCTTGGCATTTGCCCCGTAGCCCCTTCCAGCCTTGTGGAGGTCTAAAATTCCGTCTCTGGAGTCTTTGGACAATTCTTTGGTCTAGTAGTTGAAGTCTTACTGATTAGCCTAAGGCTGGGCCATAAGACGATAACAATACATAATAATTATAATAATAATACACTTTATTTCAAAGCGCCTTTCTAGTCACTCAAGGACACTGTACATTACAATGAGAACGAATAAAGTCAAGACAAGTAACTACATCCTAAAAACAGAAACACGATAGAATCTAAAAAAACAAAAATAAAATCAGCCACAGGATAAATGGTCGTGAGATCAGACAGAAAAGGCAGATTTAAACATGTATGTTTTGAGTTTGGACTTAAACACGGGTAATGAATCAATGGTGTGGAGATCAGGTGGGAGTGAGTTCCATAGTGTGGGGGCCGAGTGACTGAAGGCTCGGCTCCCCATGGTGACCAGACGGATGGGGGGTACGGAGAGTTGGAGGGTGGAAGAAGACCTAAGTGTACAGACGGGAGTGTAAATATGGAGGAGCTCAGATAGATAACACGGGGCCAGGTTATGGAGCGCTTTGAAGGTGAGGAGGAGAAGTTTAAATTGAACTCTGAATTTGACAGGAAGCCAGTGGAGCTGTTGGAGGACGGGGGTGATGTGATGAAACGGTGGAGTTCTGGAAATAATGCGAGCGGCTGAGTTCTGAACCAGTTGGAGTTTATTGAGAGTTTTTTGAGGTAGACCGGACAGAAGTGCGTTGCAATAGTCGATGCGAGAAGTGACCAGACTATTGACCAATATAGAAGTGGAGTCGACAGTGAGGGAGGGACGAAGACGATTAATATTGCGCAGATGAAAATGAGCAGACCGGGTGATGTTATTAATATGCGGTTGAAAGGAAAGGGAACTATCAAGGATGACACCCAGGCTCTTTACCTGGGGAGAGGGGGAGACTGATGTGGAGTCAATAGAAAGTGTAAAATTTGAGATCTTGGAAAGTGTGGATTTGGATGCAACAAGTAATAATTCTGTTTTATCGATATTGAGTTTAAGAAAGTTTTTGGTGAACCAGTTTTTTATTTCATGCAAACAAGATGTTAGGGAGGAGGGTGGGAGGGAGGAGTTTGGTTTACTAGAGAGATAGAGCTGGGTGTCATCCGCGAAACAATGGAAGCTGATTTTAAATTTACGGAAGATGTTGCCGAGTGGAAGGAGGTAAGTGATGAATAAAAGAGGACCAAGGACAGAGCCTTGGGGAACACCGGAGGAAACAGGGGAAGAATCAGAACGGAAAGATTTTAGCTGGATGAACTGAGTGCGGCCAGAGAAATAGGAATGAAACCATTGAAGGGTGGTTGAAGTGATACAGAGGGAGGAGAGTCTTTGGAGGAGAATAGAATGAGAAATAGTATCGAAGGCCGCTCTCAGATCAAGGAGAATGAGAATAGTGACGAGTCCTGAATCAGCAGCGACAAGAAGATCGTTGGTGATTTTCAGGAGTGCAGTTTCGGTGCTGTGGGCGGGACGAAAACCTGATTGAAAGGGTTCAAAGAGACAGTTATATTGAAGGTGCTGTTGGAGTTGAGAGGCAACAGTTTTCTCAAGTATTTTTGAAAGGAAGGGCAAGTTGGAGATCGGTCGGAAATTACTAAGAATATTCAGATCTGAACCAGGTTTTTTTAAAATTGGTTTTACGGCTGCAGTTTTGAATAATGAGGGCACAATACCGGTTGTTAGGGAAGATTGAATAATGGAAGTGATAAAGGGGAGCAGTTGTGTGAGACAGGATTTGACTAAGAATGTCGGAAGAGGATCAAGCTGGCAGGTAGAGGGTTTCGATTCTTTAATGAGAGCGAAAATGTCACTGTGGTCGGGCAGGCGGAAGGTAGAGAACATATGGGACACAGAGAAAGAGTCAGATGGGACAGGGAGAGGGACAGGTACAGGTACATATAGCAATAGAACATTTTCTCAATAGAGGTGTTACAATCTGCTGCTACTGCTAGACCTTTTTCCATCCAGTCCTTCTGCTCACCTGGCAGGTGTGGCCAATGTACCTTAATTTGCACATGATGGCTATTTAAGACAAAGGAGGCTTCACCAAGGCAGGAGGGAGCAGAGCAGAAGGCTGAGGAGTTGGTGGAGGTTTTAGTTGGTGTGGTAGAGGTTTGTTTCATTCTCTTTTACCCTCTTTGCCTTACACTGGTATTTTAGTTTGGGGTTGGACCTTGGTAGTCTTAGTTTTTGGGCTTTGTTTGTTTGTTTTCTTTAGGTAGTTTTGGTTCGGCAGCCACTAGCAGGGAATGATTCTAATGATAATCAGTGATTATTGTTTAATGAAAATATATAAGAATTCTTTCAGAGAATAATCAATAAGTACTCTAATGTTACTTAAAAACTTGATTTCAATGTGTAATTATTATTTTTCTGCATCAGTATGACATTGTATTTTGATGATAATCAATGAGTATTACATATCGGTTACATGATGTATGATTGATGTTACTGTTTACTGAAATAATGTTTTACAAGATTAATCAATAATCAACAAGCACTTTACTTTGCTATTGGGAATGTATTGAAAAGAAAAAAAAACAAAAAAAACAACTGGAAGACATAATTATGCAAAACAGTTAAATGAAGTAATCAAGTAGGGGTGGGATTATATAAGTTCGCTTCTTCCCACTCCTTTTCAAGCAATCAATCAAACTCTACTGACTTTAGTTAATAATCACAAAGAATGAATGAACCAAATGTTACACAAGTGTATTTTATTTTTGTTTGTTTTCTATTTTCTAATCAATGCATCTTATTGTTTCTGTAATGAGTTTGAAATAATTGTGTGTTTTGTCCTGTATTTTTCAATCTATGCTTGAAATAAACCAATCAATCAATTCTATCACGATAGACTTACATTTTAAAGGGTTCCAAATTGACACTTGTCCATTGCAAGCATTCTCTCCTCTTGTGAGTAAAAGTTAGATTGTCGCCACATGATATGTAAATGTTTGCATTTAGTTGTTTTATTATCTCTACTTTTTGTTTTTTTGTTTTACCTTTCCACTTTTATCATCAGCATGCAAGATGTGAAATGCAAGCGAGACACACAACATCCCCTCACTACTGCTAATCATCTCCGTGTAATGGCTTTTTGTGACCTTTTTAAAGTTATAAAACAACTGTTATGCATGTTCGAGCGCTGGAAGCTCTGCGCTAATGGAGATGAACGCGACTTTTTGTGACGTCATTAAGTGGAAGAATTTGGAGACACTATTTTTTCCAAAACTCTCCATTTGGAGGGCTAAAATTATGGATAGGGAGAAGGGGAGAATTTGGATGGGGCCATGGGGTAGACAGCTGTCTTGATGCTGCTAACAACCTCAAATAGGTGCTTCTAATTTAGGATAATAGAGTGGAGGTGGACTATTTAAACACTGACTTTTTTCACTCAGGTTTTTTATTTGAGAGAAGATTGAGCTAAAAAAAAAGAAGAAATAACTAGTTAAAAGTTTAACAAATTTCATTAAGTTCCACAGTCAACAATTTAGGTTATACAGAGAATTATTTTATCTTCAGCGCGCTGGACCAAACCAATGTCTCTCTTAAAGAGCAGACATGGGGTGGCCCCGAGTGATGCAAATGTTTCCTTCTTGTTCTCTAAAGTGGCTAGCTACGCCCCTCAGGACGTACCCCCGTGTGGATCAGTGATCAATGTGTTGGAACCCTGCTGCAGATGCCAGCTCTGATTCTAATTGGCTTATCAGAAGTGTAATGTGAGCTGCAGTGGTGTGTCTGCAGCTGGATGCAGAAAAGCGTCACAATGTCAATTTGTTCTCTAAAAGTTAAAACAAATACACAAAAAATACTTTATTTTAGTGTATTCTGCAATAGACTAACAGGTCTTTGTGGGTTTGAAGTCTAGCTGATAAACAGGTGTTCAAATACTTATTTGCACCAGTAACATACAAATAAATGTGATTTCCTGATTTTTTAAGATTATGTTTCTCACAGTGACCATGAACCTAAGATGAAGTGGAATGATGTCATCATGGTGGGGACTCAGTCATTAAATGGGACAACTTGCAAAATCACAGGGTGTTCAAATACTTATTTGTCTGACTGTAACAGTCAAATCTTGTACCAACTTTTTCTATAGTTACTGTTTTTTGTCAAAACTCTTTTCACATTTCCTGCTCCAGCTTTACTTGGTCTAACAAAGCTGATATGGTTGTCTTGCAGGCCGAATTGAAGAGGAAAAAAAAGAAAAGGAAAGACGACAGCAAAGAGAGGAGCAAGAGAAAGAAGCACAGAAAAGAAAAGAGAAGGAAAGACAAGAAAGATTAGAGCAGGAAAGACTAGAACAGGAAAGACGAGAGCAGGAGAGAAGGGAACGGGAAAGACGAGAGCAGGTGAGAAGGGAACGGGAAAGACGAGAGCAGGAAAAACGAGAGCAGGAGAGAAGGGAACGGGAAAGACGAGAGCAGGAAAAACGAGAGCAGGAGAGAAGGGAACGGGAAAGACGAGAACAGGAAAGACAAGAGCAGGAGAGAAGGGAACGGGAAAGACGAGAGCAGGTGAGAAGGGAACGGGAAAGACGAGAGCAGGAAAAACGAGAGCAGGAGAGAAGGGAACGGGAAAGACGAGAACAGGAAAGACAAGAGCAGGAGAGAAGGGAACGGGAAAGACGAGAGCAGGAAAAACAAGAGCAGAAAAGACGAGAACAGAAAAGACGAGAACAGGAAAGACGAGAGCAGGAGAGAAGGGAACGGGAAAGACTAGAACAAGAAAGACAAGAACAGGAACAGTTTGAGCGGGCTTTCCTACAGTGGCATTTGGCAAAGCAGGAGGAATTGAAAAGGCAAGAAGAAGAGGAAAGGCGATGGATGAAATTGGAACGACAACGTATCATCCAAGAGCAGATTGAGGAGGAGAACAAGACCGCCAAAAGAAACCTCCACAGGGCCCAGGAGAGGCTTCAAGAGGAACAGATCCTCAAATCTCAGGATCAGGAACAGGAACACACTCAGGTTATCCACCAGCTCTTGGAAGAACATGCAACTCCTGTCGACCACAATGAGGTAATAGCGCCACCACCAGCTTGTTTCATGTCTTAAGACACATTAAGGGGTGCCACAATGGGGCAGTGGATAGTGGTCCTGCCTCGCAGTACGAAGGCCCCAGTTCAAGTCCGGACGGGAAGCTTTCTGTGTGGCTTGTATGTTCTCCCCGTGCATGTGAGTTTTTTCCAGGGGCTCTGGCTTCCTCCTATTGTCCAAAAACATACTTCATAGATTGATTAATGACTCTAAATTGTCCCTAGAAGTTAACGTGAGTGTGGGCGTCCTGTCCAAGGTGTCCCCCGCCTTCGTCCAACAGTAGCCAGGTTTGGCTCCAGCAGTCCTGTGACTCCATGAGGGATAAGATGGGTTAAGAAAATTGATGGATAAATGAATGTTGGAAACATCCATTTATCCATCAATTTCCATCCTGAGTGGATCTTTGACTTTGTTGGTCGCAAGACAACCATGTCGAATTGGGGAGCGTTGAGAACCGTTTTTATTGTTGTAGTTGTCAGGAACTGCTGGTGAAAGACAACACATTAACAACAACTTTTTAAAAATTAAAATGTTTAGAGGTGTCAGGTCCAGGCAAGGGTCAGGACAGGTGGTAGGCAATCAGAGAACAAGCAGGGCCTGGGCTTTGAATCAACCTTTGGTCAAAAATAGCTAGTGTAATCCACAGCTAGATAAAATAGTAATGGCTATGCCATTGTCCGGGTGAATACTCGATCCTGATTGACTGTTGGGTGTGGTTACAAAAGTAATAATGGACGCTTAAAAAAGAAGATCCAGTCACATAGCCTGAAGACTCTCTATCATTGTGCTGTCCTAAGGGCGAATTGGTAACCAAAAGAGAAGAAACTCAATCACTAACTGCGTTCTCTTCAAGTGTGCTATCTTGTAGGGTCCAGATGACCCCACCCCCTACATTGACGTGTTATCAATCCCATGACAAACGTTGATTTCATGTCTGCCATGGACACCTGTGAAAATCAAAAATCATTAAAAAAAAAAAAAAGCTCTGCATGCTTTCCATTGGGGTCCAGATGACCCCATTTCCAACGCCAACATACCTAGGATAGCACAAAAGATATACTGCTTTCTTTTTCCACTGTAGTTGAGGTCAGTGAAAGTTGTGGGATAACTTGCAAACTAAAATATTCAATCAATTTTTAGTACTTATTACTATTTCATACTACTGTTAAATACTCTTGGTTTTTTTTTCGGTTTAGATTGTTTTTTCACACCATATGATACAAGGTGAGGCACGTTGTCATGGAACTTTGCAAAAGCAACCGCCTTAACAAAAGTCGACTTCATGAAAGCAATCCTCCACTTTGCGTGGGACAGATTAGGCTTGCGTGTTGTCCTTTAACTTCTGATGATGCACGCCTCGTTAAGCATTATCTCTTGTTTAAAGTTCTGAAACACAAGTTTTTGGAGGTAAATGAGTCAACTGCAAACCTTTTACCCTGCTGATTGAACGTAGTGGATGTTCCAAAGAGTGAGTTGATATTTGGGGTCTGTATTTACATCTACATAAAACGGATGCTATGCTAACTTCATATCTAAAATTTAAAAATCTCATTGCGATACGTCGTCATAGTGGCTTCATGCACAGTACTCATCTTTACTAACAGCATTGTTAACTAATGTGATTTCCAGCATTTGCTTGTCTTTTGTAAAAAAAAAAAAAAAAAACAAAACTACACAAGTCAAAGTTTCATGATGTCATTTAATACGTACATGTTGCTGAAAATTGACCTGAAAACTTAAGAACTGATGTCAACTTCATATTCTCTCTCTTTTTTTTTTTATCAAGTTCCATGACATAAGTGAAAGATTTGAAGAACTTGTGTCTGAGTACCAAATCACAGAGAGCGGAAAAGTCTTTGAAAATCTGGAAGACAGGATGAAGACTCTTCAAAATGTGCTGATATTAAATCATCTGAACACACATCAAATACCCATCAGCTCACTGTGGACTTTGGACCAGGCAACCGGATATGTGAACCTGTCTCTCACAGAGAAGTTTAACGTTTTAGAAGCAGTAACGATGGTCACCCTTAATAAGGACACCGAATTTGAGGGTGCACTTAAACAGGACCAAAAGACTGAATTCCTCTTCAACTTGCAAGATCAGCTTTATGACACTAATCCAACTCTAGCCAGGAAGGTTTTAGTCAATGTCCTTGATCTAACTTCACAGCTGTCTCAAGCAGCAAAAGACTCTCTGAGTCTGATACTTTTCAATAACATCTGGACACCTAAAGAAATCAAAATTTTCACAAAGAAAGCCTTGACCATGAGGCAAGAAGTAGTCGAACAGATCCTCCAAAAAGCGTGCACCTACAGGGTCAACTGCATTCTGACTCTCTCTTCATTAAATTACACAGATCCAGCAAAGTACATGAAATGCGTAATACTGAATGAGATGGACAAAGACATAGACACCATCCTGAGTGAAATGCGAGAAAAAAACTATCCTGAGCAGACTCTGTCCATACTGGAAGACATTCTGAAATATGTGGAAGAAAGTTTGGCCAAAAACAAAGATCTGGACATCAATGAAAAGATGATTAAAAATGGAAGAAAAATTATACAGTCACTGGATTTGTCCAATCCTGATGCTGATACTCTAAAAAGAGTCCTGTTTGTGTTGTGCTTGGCAGTCAAAAAATGCACAGCATTCCTTACTGAAAAGGGTAAAAAAGTTCAAGGCTACTTCCCCAGATTGACTCAGCTGACCTCGCTGATGTTACTGATGCTGCCACAGTTTCAATCAAAGGGAGGGTGTCTTTTAGAAATTGGGACTGGAGAAGGAAAATCCTGTATTTTAGCCATGTTTGCCACCATCCAAGCACTACAGGGGACAGCTGTGGACATTGTTACCAGTTCTCCTTTGCTTGCAATTCGTGATCAGGAAAAGTGGGGGAAGTTGTATGACATGTTTGGAGTGAGTTCCTCCACTGTGCCCCCACAATTTGAAGGCAAACGATCTTCAGAGAATCATGAAGAGTTGCTGAAACGTGCATACTCAATGAGAGTGGTTTATGGTACTGTTAGCACCTTCGCAGCAGATATTCTAAGGCAAGAGTTTGAGAAGACAACCACTCGAGGGCAGAGGAAGTGTGAATGTGTGATAGTGGATGAAGTAGACTACATGACGCTGGACAGTGGAGTTCAAGTGACATTCCTCTCTCACCAAGCTAGTGGACTCAGGCATTTAGAACAGGTCCTGGCAGCTCTTTGGGCCATGGTGTCAAACTGCCGGCAAATCGAGATCTTTGATACTGAAGAGATCTGGTGGACAACCAGGATTCAGCACTTTCACAAAGCTGTTAAACAATCAGTGACTGGATCAATCTCAGAAGATGACATCCTTTTACGGGTTGCCAAGGTAAGCTCTTGTTCACAAGAGGAACTTGTTCAGTTAGAAAAAGCAATCGGAGGACCACAAACGGAAGATGAAAGCGGTAATATCATTGAAAGTATTATGGCCAAGACTGGCCCTGAAGAGCAGTTTCATCTGCTTGAAGAGCTTGTGGCAGAGACGGGCAACAATGTGATTGTTGATTGTTACTCACCCGTCGACAACAAAGCCAAACTGTTGAGAGAAAGTTCTGACACAAACTCTGATGTCAGCATGCTTTTGCTGCCAAATGGGCGATCCTGTGAGATCATGTCTGAGAAATCTCTAATTGAAACAACTCTCAGAAACTTGAAGCCTAAAATAAAATACTCAGATGAGTGCTCCCTAAATTCACTGGAGAAATCTGAAGGCTTCATTGTAATTCCATCTGTTTTGAAAGAATATGTTGAGAATCAGTTGCCAGTTTTTGCAGAAAATGCTCTAAAAGCCATCAAAATGACTCTCGGAAGAGAGTACATGATTGACAAAGCAAGTGAAGCTGACAATGTTCAGAGTCCCCACCATGATGCCATAATTCCTTTGGACTTTCAAGCCAGTGGAATTCTGGAAAAAAACAAGCGCTGGGGTGATGGCCTGCAGCAATTCCTAGAGATGAAACACCAGCTGGCGATTTCCCAACTGTCCAATGTCACCAATTTCATGTCAAATGTTCACTTCTTTAAAAGATACCTCAAAGGAAAGGGTATCTATGGTGTCTCTGGGACACTCGGGGGCAAGGCTGAGCAAGAATTTCTCAACCGACAATATAAAACGGAGAGCCACATCATTCCGGCACATCGTCACAAAAAGTTGCTGGAGCTACCAGCTCTTCAAGTGAGTGGAGGAAACACCATGTGGGTCCTTGCAATCTATGAATCTGCCCTGAGAGCAGTAGGCAGGGGACAAGTGGTGTTGATTATTTGTGAGGATGTGAAGACTGCAAATGAGCTGCAAACTGAAATGCATACTCAAGGAATAAAGCCTGAGCAGATCACCATGTACACAATCAGCGAAAAACACAACATAGAGAAGAAGACCTTCAGCCCGGGAAACATCATTATTGCCACGAATCTCGGTGGACGAGGAACTGACATACACATTCAGCAGGAGGTCAATGAGTGTGGGGGACTCTTTGTTCTTCTCACATACTTCCCTGCAAGTCAGCGAGTGGAGAAACAGATCTTTGGCCGCACTGCCCGAAAGGGAAACCCAGGAATGGTGCAGATGATCCTCAACCAAGACTTTCTTGAACCAGCTTACCGAGGCCAATCGGTGGAGACCATGAGACTGATCAGGGAACTGCATGAGATCAAGCGGTTGGAAAGCATGGAGCGGCATGAGCTGTTAGAAATTGAAATAAAAGAAGACCTGTTCTCTAGGTTTTGTGAGTTTCTCTGTGACTTTGACAAAAATTACTCTGCAGAAGAGAGGAGTGACTTCACACAAAAGAGGCGAAAAGACGTCCCTGCATGTTTTAAGATTTATAAAAAGAAATGTGACTATAAGATTGCGCTCAGTGCTTTGAAGGAATCCTGGGCATTATGGCTCATTCTCCATGACGATGACATCAGCAGGCTTGACTACAGCAACACATTGAGAGACAACCTCACCAGAGACTTACAGAACACTGCTAAGCACCTCCTGCAGGGAACAAGTAGCAACTTTTATGACTACATGAAAATTGCCAAAGGCAGAACCATCCTGCATCGCCTCAACAAGAAGGAAAGTGACTGTGGAGCTTTGACATACTGGAAGAGGGCTGCAGAGAGCGATCCTTTCTACAGTGCTGTGGCATTTTATAACCAAGCCTACATCACAATCAACCTGCAAAAGAGCAACTACCTCTCAGAAGCAATCCAGTTTCTGAAGAAGGCAAGCACAGGAGTGGACGTGTACTTGTCAGAAACAACAAACACTATGGCTTTTTGCAATTTGTCAGTGACAAAAGATTTTGTGTCTCACCACAAAGACTGCAACCTCCAGAGTCAAATGAATGCCCGCATGAATGCTTTTAAAACTTGGAAAGCCCACATGGAAAATGCTCTAAAAATTCTGGAGGCACTGGAAAGAAGCAATGGTCAGGCAATCGTGGAGGAGTCGAGTGTCTACAGTCTGACCAAAAACAAAGATTTCATCAGCACTCAAGAGTTGATGGTCCTTGATGAGTTCGGCCTCTGCATTGTGTTTGATGTGAAGAAGAAACCAGAGTTCTCCATTGATGCTTTTGTATGCTTCTGTCTCGGTGCCCTCCAGGTGGCAGCAGGTGTTCTGGTTTTAACTCTATCATATGGGGCAGCTAGTCAGTTTGGATTTGGGCTGATCAGTGAGGGGGTGTCCGACATGATTCAAGGGATCAGAGGCATGATCCAAGGAGGCTTTGACTGGGCAGAGTGGGCAGTTTCCAAGGCCATCAGTATTGGAGTGTCCCTGGTGTTTGGAGGTCTTGGGCGACTTAAGAATGCTGCTGGTGCCATGCGCAGCGGGGCTAAAGGCCTTATTTCCGGAGCCAAACATGCCTCTGGATTCACAGTGAAACAGTGTTTTAAACAAGCAACAAAATTCACTGTCCAGGAGCTGGCCAAGCAAGGCTGCATCAATGTTCTGAGCCATGTTGCTGACTCAGCACTTGCAGCTTTTTTCAAAAAGATTCTAAAAAAGGCTTTTATGAACCAGACAGTTTATCTAGTGAGAACCAATGCTCCCCTGAATAATGCTCTCACTGGCTTCATCTGCTCTGCAGTCCCAAAGACTGCCATGGACCAGGAGCTCAGTGACTTCACGATAGAAGGAGAATGCGAGGAACAAATACGCCAGTCAGTGGATGTATTAACTAAAAGCATTATTCCTGACCTCATGATGGACTGTACCACGATTACTAAGGTTCTCAATACCCTTTCAGACGTCTGTGGTTCTGTAAGACATCACATGGAGAACCAAAAAGTTAAAAACGTGATGGTGCTTTTGGACACAGCTAAATATATAACAATGTTTGTAGAAATGCTCAGATCCTTTCCCACTGAGGATGTCATCAACACCAAATTTGTGCCTCAGTTCCTACACAGTGTGAAGGATCTAACACATAATAACTATGATCAGGATGAATGGGACCAATTATCAGATGTGAGGCGACTCAAAGAGGAACTCATTAGCATCATAGCACTAAGTGTTTCTGATGCCTTGGTCGAGGCTTGTAGCAGACACATGACCTCCCTGGTCACTAAAAGCTGTATGACTGCAGTAAACCATGTAGCTGGTTCTGCTGTTAGCAACTTATTTGGCAGGACCGACACCCAGAGTTTCTTTGACTCACAACACTACAAATATCAGCTGAACAAAACCGTCCAGCACCCTTCTACACTTCAGACTGACAAACAGACCTGTGATCATTATGTAGAGGAAGTCGGTAACGTAAACCGCCCCGCTACAGCTCTGGACATCCACGTGCTCACTGAGAGTGACGCTCTGCAAGGCAAAGGCATCAGAGTGATTGTGGTGGACAAGCATGGCAAAAAGATTTCAGAAGATCATTATCCAGGCAAGAACAGCTCTGCTGGAGACATCAAGCTTCAACTGAAAAAGATGCCGGAAAATCAACAACAGTAAGTTAAACTTCAGCAAAACTCAGCTTTTCTAAAATTATTGCATTCATTCTTATTTTGTCATTTTTCAGAATGTTGTTTGAGCTGGCATAAGAAATAAACAATAAAGACACCAAAAAATTCACTAAAAACAGCAGTTACTCCCAGAGATGCTCAAACACCAAAAATTCCAGCAGGTAGAACCAAAAAGACACAAACAAACATCAAGAACTCCAGCAGGTAGACCTAAAGATACACATACAGAAAATACTCCAACAGGCAGATGCAAACATGAACTAATACCAAAGGCGCCCACAGATAAAGTAGATCCAAGCATTAAACCAGCATCAAAGACTCCCACGTATACAGTAGTTCCAAATATAAAACACCATCAAAGACTCTAGTAGCTTTTTGTAAGAATGTACAAATATCAAAGACATGCACACCTGAACCAACAGCAATGAATTGCAGATCTAAACATATACTTGCTTTAAATATTCCAACAGATGCAGTAGATCCAAACATGAGCTAGCCTGAAATGAATCCAGTATATACAAGAGATCCAACCATGAACCAATAAAGAATCTAGCAGATACAATGGATCAAAACATGAACTAGCTTTACAGAATCCACCAGATACAGTAAATGGAAACATGAAGCCACATCAACAGTTCCAGAAAATGGATTCAAACATTGCCCAGATACAATAATTTCAAGCATGAACCAGCATTAAATACTTCAGCAGATAGAATAGATCCAAACGCTGACCAGCATCTTTGTGTTTTATGTTTTGTAGACAAAATAGATCCAAACACGAACCAACTTTAAGGGATCCACCAGATACATTAGATCTAAACTTGAAGCCACATCAAGAACTCCAGAAAAATGGAAAGAAAAAGTAGATCCAAACATGAACCGACATCTTTATGTTTTATTTTATGTAGACACACCGGATCAAAACACGAACAACAGTCTAAAACGTCAAAGACTCGAGTAGAAACTTCAGATCTAAACATCAACATGAAAGATTCCAGTTGATGCAACAGATTTAAACATGAGCCAACATTAAAGACGGCTTCATCTACATGCAAAAATGTTTAAACAGCAAAGACTGTAGCAAATATATCCGTACATGATCCATTATCAAAGACTCCAGCAGATACTTACAAACGTGAACTAACATCACAGACATTAGCAGAAAGACCTCCAGCAAATAGATCCACTCATAAACCAACTTAAGAAACTCCAAAATCCACTGATCAGTCTTCTCATGGCCAGAAAAAGACAGACAACCATGAAAGCTTACATCTAACACCTAATAAATCATGCTAGAGTTTTCAATCAAAAGCCCCAGAAGTTAGACCAAAACACACACCAAGAGCAGAGATTCTAAGTTAAATGTAAATACAGAAATGTATGAAAAACTCCAGCAGGTAGACCAACATGTAAACTAAAATCAAAGATTCCATTAGACCCAAACACAGACTTACATGAGAAAATCCAGAAGTTAGCCTGAAACACATAGCTTAATTTTGCAAACGGGAAAAATCCGGGGTCTGTAGGTAGTTAGCCAAAATCAGTTCAGCAGAATTTCACTTGAACCTGTATCCATTCATGCACGTCTGAGAGCTTTCTGGTGTTAAAACACGGTAAAAAAAAAGGTTTGAATGAAAATGGTTCTAAGAAGCAAGAACTAACATTATATTGAATGGTCATGTTGAAATTATCTTTTTTTCAGTGATTTGTTTCCCTTTGAATCTGTATTTTTTGCCATCATGTGTTCCTGTTTGTGTCTAGAAATGAGGAATTTGCCTCAAAGATGAAGAAAAGGATCTGTGGCGAGCAGAGCCTCTACAGTGGACATTTTGAAGTTCTGGGTCCACACGACTCTGTGATACCGGTCCATTCAGAGAACCAGGAGTGCCTGTATCATGCTGTTGCCCAGGCCATCAGACCAGACTCCAAAAACCTCCGAAAGGAGGCACTGATCCTCCGAGGCAAAGTCCAGACCTCTGTAAGTGCGCTGCAGGGATTCCTCAGACTGGGGTCACAGATCCCAAAATGCCACTGCACGGCGACCTCAATGCTAAGTGGTCGCACGGCGGCAATGTAATGGGGAGGGAGCAGTCACACTAATCCCACGTCTCCCATTGGCGTGTGGGCACAAAAGTTTTAAGAAAAAGTAAAATTTTTACAGCTGCCGGACAATTTTTTTCTTTTTGCATCAGTCAGTGGCCGTCCAGTTGCTGGACGCCTTTAGGAATAGTTTTTCTGCAGTCTGGTAATTGTAATTTAATTACTGAACCATAATTGAGGACGTTACTCCATTACTGTCAAGGATTTGTTTATTTCTTCATCCATAGTGCTTGGAATTAGGAAGAAAAATTTGTTTTAAAATTTTCATGTGCAAGGTCTTAAAAAAGTGTTAAGTTTAACTTGAAAAAAAAATGTAAGAACTCTGAGTAGCCGTCCAGCAGCAGCAGTGTGATAACTGAGGGATAGGAGGGTCTCCAAGCTGCCCAAAAACATGTGATGAGCAATCAATATCAGTCTCCTCCCCCCCTTGCCCCCATGCTGCCATCGGTTGGTAGAAATCGTACGGTAGTAACATGGGCACTCGATGAGGGCTGTTGACATGGCCCAGGGACCCGGCGATAACCAGACTTCAATCTGGCGATCCCAGAAAATCATGGGTCCAAATGTGGAGACGGCATTGATGCTGCACAAAACTCAGCATGGCGTTGATAGAACCACAGCAACTCCGGAACATGCGTGTTGACGAACTGTGGTTGATGCTGGGAAGAATACAAAGAAGACAGAACTCTGTGCTTCCTGGGAAACGTGTTGTCTAAAAATGTGTACGTTTGATAAGATACCAATAATAATGTAGGCGCAAAATCTGAGTTGCAAATGACTATGGTGCAGAACGGCCCAGTTTTTTTATACCCCTGGGGTACCAGGGGGTTGGTGCCCAAGGTTTGCATGGTCCTCTAGGTGAAACATAATTTCTGGCGGCGACCTGGCCGGCCCTGCTGGTGCCGCTTGATATGGAGGGCTGCCGTCCTGAGACATTTACAGCCGACGATCCTGCTGCCACTGCCCTGTGACCAGCCAGCTGTGTCTGATTTTGTAATGACTGTCACCGTCTCTTTCATGACCACACCAAGATTAGAAAAAAAAAAAAATACTGCAGCGGCACGAAGTCTTGAAAAAAATGCCGACGTCTCCCAATCGCACAGTGGCAGATGTCTATGTGACTGAGCTTGTTTTCTTGCACAGTAATTTAAGCGATCATGAAAGCAGCAGAACCTTAGGCCCAATCCGAATTCTTCCCTTCTCCTTCATCTGTCCCTCCAAACTGAGGTTGATGAAAAAATAATGTCTAATATTTCAGACGGGACTTTCGTTCGATGACGTCAATAATAATCACCAGTCTGCTAGCATTATCGCGGAGCTTCCAGTGCTCAAATATTCATAACGACAGCGGTCTGATAACTTTAAAAAAGGTCATATTACTGCAAAAAGTCATTGTTAACATTTAAATGTAAACATCTGTGGTTCAGAGTGCATCAACATGAAGAAAAGTACTTCTCAGCGCGACGTGGTTACCCTCCCGATGGTGGACCCCTAAATTTAGAGGGTGAAATAAAAAAATTAGAAAAATCCGGGCATGACTACAACTTCAACCACCACTTCAAATTAAGGGGAAGGGCTAAAGGGAAGGGACGAGGGGAGTATTCGGATTGGGCCTAAATTTTACATCTTGCTGTTTCATTATTTGTGGTTATAGCACTAATGAAAAACTTGAATGTTCTAAAGGTAGCGTTTTCATCGTCTTCACGACCGACTGCAGAATCATCTGGAAGCTTTGGAGCAAAACTGAACTAACTAGCTGCAGAGCAGATGATAAAGACTAAGCAGAAAGCTGGAGACTAAATTCTCACATTGACCAATACGAAAAAAAAAATCTAAAATGAAGCAAAAATACACAGCAGGTTCATTGAATGTTTAAATCTCTCAAGTACATTTGTTGTTTGGATCAGTGTTACTAAACAAAAGTTCTGGTTCTGAAGCTGGTTCATGATGGCGACAGAGGGGGGAATACCTAATAGCTGAAGCTGGAGCTTCAGCAGATGAAGATGATGAGGAAGAGGATGGTCAAGGAACTAACCTGCTGTCTTTATTCTTCCTCAGCTTCAGCAGAACCCGTCCAGATACGCGGCTGCTGTGAAGCTGCAGAAAGGCTATGAAGAGACATCTGCACTGTCCTCAAAATATGCCATCGTGGGAGGAGGACTTAAGGAGCAGCACGAGGCCAAACGACAGCTGATGGACATGATCAACACGAGAGACGTGAAGAATTTAACTGAGGACGAAGTCAACCTCATCAAAACCTACAACCTCGGTCTGGTCGGGAAGCTCCATGAGTACGTGATATTTGAGTGGACGTAAATCTGGATGTTTAAATGTGCTTGTGTGTGTTAGTTCTTCATCTGTAGGACTGGGAATTAGATTGAGAAGTGGATCTGAATGTTTCATATGCAAAGTCTTAAATTGTGCAGGAAACCTGAGTGGCAGCAGGAGCAGCAGTGTGGGGTCTCACAGCACCCAAAGAACAAAGAATCTACATCACCCCATATCACATTAGAGACGGAGTTTATTTGATAACCTGTCTGTGCCAGCCCGTTTAAAGTATCAACATGATGGACGAGTTACTGGACAGTCCTGATCATGCCAATGGAAAACATTTGGATCATTTAACCTTATTTATTGTTGTCATTAACATTTCTTTCTCTTTTATACCAATCCAGACCAAATGTGTCAAAGTTGAGGCCCGGGGGCCGGATTGGGCCCTCTGGGTCGTTATATCCGGCCCTCCAGGTCATTTTATGTTATTGTTCTTAATGGCTTGACGTTATTTTGCACTTATTATGAATAATTATAACAAAATATGTTTTTATGGAGAGTAAAATATTGAAATTATTGAATGTTTAAGGAATAATATTCCTGTATTTTTATTATTCATAATTATGTTAAAAAGTTACATTTTTAAAGTCTAAAAAATTGTCATCATTCTAGCTGTTTGGACTATTTTAGCATTTCCTAAACTTTTTTAGGCTATTTTGGAGTTTAGCTATTTTTCCAGCTACATGCTAGCTGTTTTGGCTAACCTTCGTTTTTTTCTTTAGTTTTTTAGGCTAATTTGGCATTTAGCTAATATTTTAACTGCTTCAGTAAATTGAATTATTAACTTCAGCATTTTCATCGTTATCAGCTTCAACATTTTAAGCTATCAATTTCAGCATCTTCAGCTATCAGCACTAGCATCTTCAGCTATCAGCACTAGCATCTTCAGCTACCAGCACTAGCATCTTCAGCTATCAGCACTAGCATCTTCAGCTATCAGCACTAGCATCTTCAGTTTACACCATTCACACTAGCATTATCACAGGTATCTAGTTCATAATCATGTTAAAGATATGGTTTTAAAGCTTTAAACATGTAGTTTCAGAGTGTTCAATAAATGTTTATCCTGTTCGTCCCGCGACCTCAGGTGTGTTTTGGATTTTGAGTTTGAGGCCCCAGAGTTAGACCATTCCTGCATTCTTTATGCTCTCATATCAAACCTTTCCTCTTCATCCCTGACAAAGATTTGATCAAATGTCACATGACCAGCTTAATGCAAACAAATCAGATGCTCACGGTGAAGGTTACACTGATGTTTGGAGTCAATCGAATGTGTTGTCTTCTGAAGCATCAAAGGTGTCCGGAGGACCAGCGGCTCCACCTCCAACCAGAACAGCAGTTCTCCTGTGAACGCAGATCACATCCCCCCCATCAACACCTTCCAAATAGCTCACAAAGAGTTAATGAAGCCGGAAAACCGAGGGCTGAAGGAGAAGCTGCAAAAGGACCACCCAAGACTTTATGAGATGATAGATGAAAAAGGAAACCGGGGGCTGTGCAGAGAAGTTCTCACCCAGCACCACATGCAGGTCCTGACCACCGGAAACAGCAAAGAGTCTAAGAGAGTCAGGTAAGATCCTCCTCTGAGGGAGCCCAGCTCCATCTGCACATCCTTCAGATGTCTTCTCTTCACTCAGGGAGAAGCTTGCTGACGTTCTTCTTCAAGGGGATAAAGACAAACTGTTGAAGATGTCACTGATCGTATCCAACCCTGAGATGTCAGAGAAACTGAGGAGGGATGCAGGTAAACTAGCCCTGACCCATTCTGTCTGTGAGTCAGTAAGTCTCTGGTTGAACATCGTCTACCTTTTTGCTCTGAACATTTCAGACATCCAGACCTCTAAACGCAGGCAGAACGTTTTGTCCAAGAAAGGCACCAGAACCTACCACGACACTGGAGGACAGCTGTTGCTGCAGGGATACCAGAGGATGGGGCTGTTGGGGCAGGAGGAAGGGCACAGACTCCAGCAGTGGCAGAAAGAGCACCTCTACTCCAGGGACTCACCGGAATATAAAGAACTTCTGAAGGCGCTAAAACCGAAAATGTTTGATCAAAACCTCTGAAGCCCCCTAGTTAGCAGCATATCACTTTACACATTGGACTAATCCACAGCTTTGTGTGTGTGCACTTTAACCCCATTTATGCCGTATACCACTGACATTGATTGTACATGAGAATTGGACTGAGTGACCCCACCCCCTGGCGTTCTAAACAAGAAGTACCCACCGGTTCCAAGAAGCCAAAAACCTCCAATAGAGAAATAAAGAGTCCTTCCTCAGTCACTCTTATTGTCGGAATAATAATTATTTTTTTAAGTTCTTTTTTTAATCCTTTTTTTTCCTTCATGATATTTTTTCTTTATCACCAGCAATTTAAATTATAAACAGACCAATCAGAGATCTCAACAGAAGGATGTGGTCTCACGTCTAACATTCAAAATCTTTGCTTGACAGATTCTCCTGAGCACGCATTATACACAATATTTATTTCATAAATGTCCCATCTGGTTGTATTGATTTTCCCCTCTTATATCGTTCACAAATCAGAGTAAAATGTAATTAATCTGTCTGCTCAGCTCAGAAACTCAGCTGTTACCCATAATTCCTCTGGATGTTATTAAACGAGTCGTGGATCATTTCTCTCTGACAACCTGGTATAAGTTAGACAAAGGTTACAAGTACTTTAATGAATGCTGCTTGTTTCATTATGAAAGTAATTATGATTTTATTATTTGAATCTGTGCTAATGCTAACAGTAGCATTAGCTAGTGCTAGTCGTGTGCAGTAAATTTATTTTTTAAATCTGACCCTCCAAACGGAGGGTAAACGAGTCTTCTGTTACAAGGCTAAACTGTGTGGTTCTGAGAGGCGCTTTTCTTCACATGGATGCGCACTGAACCGCAGACGTTTACATATAAATGTAAGTAATGACATTTTGTTGTAGCATGACTTTCCAGTGTGAACCCGGTGGCGGAACGGCGCGGTGCGGCGCGGAGAGCCCGCGCTTTCGTTTTGGCATCTGCTCTATTTTGTGTGTGAGCCGCTGTAAGTACCACATCTACTCGGGGTGTCAGAACGGCTCGGGGGCCTGCGACGACCGATGACGTCACACTACGGAAACTCCACTTAGACAAGCTACTTAGCAGTTGAGACGTGCTCGGACACTGAAATAATCTGGGATAGACTAACAAATCTGATAAAAACAAAAATGTATCTACAATTTACTTTAACATGGAAAAACATCTCATTTGGTTTCTTTAATTATGATAATAAGCTTTCATCTCAATTTTACTTGATAAATCTCCTGATTTTGTTGACCAAGTATTATATTCATAAAACTAAATTTAATAATAAAGCTCCCAATTTTTTAGATTTATCGGCCCAAATTAGATTGTACATGCAGTCTATTTCCCCCAGTACAAACGAAAAAGCAATTAAAACATGTCATCTTGCTCAGCAGTATAATTTGATCTAATTTTATTTGTATGTATCCCCCTGGCATTTATTTTGAACAATTGATGTACAGTTTAATGTTCTTTGTTATTAACTGTATGTTATCTGTTTTCAATTAAAAAAAAAAAAAAAAAAAAAGTTGAGACGTGCTCGGGTGCTTCATGCTCGGGTTCGCGTTTTCACTGGCACACTACGGAAACCCCATTGAGACAAACTACTCAGCTGTTTAGATGTGCTCGGGTGCTTCATGCTCGGGTTCGCGTTTTCACGGGTTGCTCGGGTTCAACAAATTGTATTCATTTTTGCTGATGAAAAGGTGATGGAAATGCATTTTGGCCACACGGAATATGTCCAGCAAAAATGACATTGCTACATGTCCGCACTATACGAGTCCTTTCTGCTCGGGTTCTGTTCATTTGTTTTCATTTTACGTTTCATTTTGTAACCTAGTTTTTTTCCCTCGTAATTATGGTATTTCGAATTTGAAGGTATGTCTGGTGTCATTTGTTATACCAAATTTTAATATCATTCAATAAATAAGAAGAAATTTATAACAGGGAGACCTACTAGCAAGACAAATTTAATTCTCCAATGTGAAAAAACAAATGACTGTATAGACAAAAATATTGTGAGCAGTCTGGTTTAAATAATTGGACTGAATGTCTGTTTCAGCTAATTCAAATCGGTGTAGAGCCAATCAAACATTGAGACGTCATCACAGCCAATCAAATATCGAGACGTCATCGGTCGTCGCAGGCCCCCGAGCCGTTCTGACACCCCGAGTAGATGTGGTACCTACAGGGCAACGGTTCCGCTTCAATTCTGGCTGGAAGTTGCACCAAGATACATGAGAAAATAGGACCAATTTTTCACAATAAAACACCAGGATTGACAAATGCAATCAGGTTTTTGCCTCTAAACAAACTGTAAACATGGAAATAAACGTACAATCACAACACACACGTGCGCACATGAGCACAGACACACACACAGATCAACGTGGGCAGGCTCCGGTGCGGGGTGCAGGGCTGAGTTTCGGGAGTTCAGCCACTTCATACAAAGATCTACATCTATTTAGAAAGAAGTGCTTCCATTACAGTTTTGCAAAAAATGTCTGTTTTGACATACGCCCCAAATACCACCTCCTCTAAGCGCAAAAACTTTTTTTCAAAAAATGTCAGCTTTTTCAAAATTGTGGTGTTTCCATTGGAAGAATTTATTATAGAAATTTCAGAGTTAATGAAAACGCACACAGACATGTTAAAAACTCAAAAAAACAGGATTTTCTTCAGAGGAGGAATTTAAGAGTTTTAAAACATAAAATTCCTTCTTGTTCTTGGATCCTCTGGAAATTGACAGAATCTGTGTTATTGTCATGTAGGACTTGCGGAGTAAAAACCAGCTTTTTCCTCTAAACCAGGGGTGGGCAAACTTTTTGATTTGTGGGCCAGAAAGGGTTCTAAAATTTGGCATAAGGGCCGGACAAGGAGCAGATGGAAGGAGTGATTTGGGAATGAACCTCATAAACTAAAAAGATAATATGGAATCTAAAGAAAAACATGCTTTAATGTGGGTTAAAATTCACATATATTCATTTAAAAACAGAAAATTTGGGAATTTTAATTTCTAAATTTTGATTTTTGTTCTCTTTTTGGTGATCCAATGGGTTGATGTTCTTCCGAGGAAAATCACCTTCTGACTCAGAAAGGAACACACACGAACGCCAGAGAAACAACACCATTCATGAGAAGAAACCAGAAATACAATGAAAATAAAGCAATAACTAGCATTTTTGATTCAATGTATTTTAATTTGGAGGGCCACATTAAGTAGTTTAAGGGGCCGCATGTGGCCCCCGGGCCGTAGTTTGCCCACCCTTCTCTAAACCATCACATGAAAATGCTCAAGAAAATCATTGTGATGATTGATGTTCAAACTGAAAATGAAAACTTTTATGTGGTTTTATAGATCTATATTGTTTATTTCAAAGGTTATATTTAGCAACAGTTGCTAGCATCATTAACTCTTGTTCTTACACAGAGCTGTCAGAAAAGTCCTTAGCAACAGTTGCAAACATTTAAGGCCGTACGAAGGATTTTTCTGATGGGGAAACAACAGGAGAGTATGACGCTAGCAACGGTTGCCAAGGACTTTTCAGGCCGCGTAGTGAAACGACAGTAGCGAATGACAAAAGCAAAGTTTTAAGAATAAAGCAAATGCATCACCACGCACATACAAAGTGGTCGTCAAAAAAACGTGGACACAGAAGATATTGCTTCGTAAACTTGTTCAGTAGACATAGACAATGGTCAAAACATATTTTGGCACAAATGGAACCCCATAAATTCCTGCAATTCAGGCTCCAGGTTCCTCTTTTAGATTTGGAGGTCAGATTTACATGTCTGTTACTCTGCAGGGACAGCCAGCAGGGGGGGCTATTGCTGCAAAAAAAAAAAGCCTTTTTCCTGAGACGAGAGGCCTGCTGTGGTGGAGCGTCTGCCAGCAGCTCCTCATGCAGGGGAGGAGTCATCCCAGCGAAGGGGCTCAGCTGCAGCCAGCCCGCCTGCAGCCAGTCCGTTCCGCCTGTCAGCATGGAGGAGTCTCACGGTGGATTTCTGATGGTGCTGCTTCTGCTGCAGACCGGCTCCCTCCACTCCGTCTACATCACAGACGGCACAGGTGAGACCTGAGCTCTGATCTCTGCAGGTATCCTGATGTTTGAGCTGCAATCTGCACATCCCATCAGCCTGATTTCAGTGTGTCATCGTTCAAAATGCAGATTTCTGTTTGGTGTTGGTGAGCAGCTTCTAAGAGATGAGAGGAACTTGTGGGAGGAGCTTCTGTGTAAATGGGAGGGGCTCTTGAGACATGGGAGGAGCTTCTGTCTAATTTAACTTAATTTGCACTCTGGAAGTGATGTTAGGGACTGCATGGTGAGGCAGTGGTGAGGCGCTGTTGTCTCACAGAGAGAGGTCCTGGTTCAAATCCCGTCTGGGTTCTCTCTCTGTGGAGTTTGCAGGCTTTCCCGTACATGCTTGGGTTTTTTTGCAGGAACTCTGGCTACCTCCCACAGTCCAAAAAACACACTGCATAGGCTGATTGATGACTTCAAATTGTCCTTAAGTGTGACTGTTTGTGTGTATGGGAGTATAGGTTAGGCTCCAGCAGCCCTGGGACCCCAAAAAGGATAGAAAATTATCAGACTTTAAAAAAATCTTTAATAGTGTTAACCCAAATAAAACCAGCTCATTGAAAGTAAAAAAAAAGATGAATAATACTCAATAACATATAACAGGGTTCAAGTAAATAACTTATTGTACAAGTATTTTATCTAGAATAAGTAAAGATTAAAATGAATAAGTTGAAATCTTAAAACTAATTTAAAGGTGAGAAAAAATTGGATACAATCTGTTTTCACAGAGAAGTCTTATAATCTGAACGGTTGTGACCTGGTCTGACCTTTGTCAGCAGATCAGCTGACCTGAACTCACTGAGGTTTGGATCTCAAAGCAAGTCAAAGACAAAGTGTAAAATCAAAGGAAGCAAAGCTAAAACTGTCCTAGTCGTCATGTACAAAGACGAGCATCACCATTTTATATCAGCTGTAGTGAAGCAGTGGATGAACTTATCATAGTGAATTTATCCTTGTGATGTTCATAGAGTTGAATTCAATAGATGAGGGTCCAGCCCTTCAGATGAAGCTGCAGTGATCCAGCCTGATGCATTTTTTTCAATGGAATTTTGGTTGTTTTTTTGGTTTTGTCCAGACTAGCTGTTGACCATGTCAGTTCCCTCCGTGGCGTGTGGCGTGTACGGAGTGGGCTCAGCTTGCAAGTCCAAAACAAATCTTCAATCTTGATCAGATTGTTGTTTTCATTCTATAATAGTGGCATAATCTTTTTTTATGAAGGTTTGAGCATAACTCCCATGATAAGAGTCCGTTTAAGCCAGGGGTGTCAAACTCAATCACACAAGGGGCCAAAATCCAAAACACAACTTTGGTCACGAGCCGAACAAAATAAATATTTATTGAACGCTATAAAACTACATTTTTAAAACTTTTAAACTTTAAAAACATAGCTTTTCTCATAAATATGGATAAAAACAGGCAAAAATAAATCAACTTAAACCCTAAAGAACTTTCAATATTTTATGCAAGTTAGAAATAAACTAAACATTAAAAGAAAAAAACTCAAGTTTATTTACTTTCATGTCGTGTTATATAAAAAAATAACACTAAGAAACATCCCAAAAGATTTTGATCTCCATAAAATATATCCTGTTGAAATGTTTTAAATAGGAAAATGCTGCAGAACAAAACAAACAAAGTACAAATAAAGTACAAAATACAAATAAAATGGGTCCTTCTTAGCAAAAACAAATCAAATAGTTTCCTTTTCTTTGCTCTGCGTTTTGTTTTCTGGCTGTTTTTCTATGTTTTGTTGGTAGTTGTTTTATCCTGTTATGGTTCTTTCTTTCTGCACCATGAGTGAGAGAGAAGGAGAGGATGATGACATCATCGTGATGTGAAATGCCAAATTCTGACCAGACAGTCAGAAATCACTAGAGCTGATCTCTCAGCATCCATAATTGTGGTTATGCTTCAATATGTTACCAGCACAACATAATATTTGGCCGTTGATAACAATAAAACATAATTATCTGGAGGGCCGGATCTGGCCCCAGGGCCTAGACTTTGACACACGTCACTTTGTTTCAATGTTCATATTTGTCCCATGTTCATGTTCAGCTTTGTTTTTATGTCTTCAGTACATTTATCAATCAGTTGGCTGTGTGTAGGACAAACCAGGGTTTGCTTCCCAGGGGGTGCGATGACCCGAATCCAGTATGGGTCCTTAGGGAAGACCCTTCACATTACTACCTGTGCCGGTCCCCAGCCCAGATAAAATACAGGGTTGAGTCAGGAAGGACATCTGCTGTAATACTCTCCGACAAACCTAATGTGTGGAGCAGTAAAAGCTGATTTTCCTTCAAACCCCTGAAGGGTGAACAACAATTTATTTTAAGAGAAACATAAATCGGACAATTGTTTGCATACCAATGGAAACTGTTGCATTTTCTTACAATTGAGCCAAGTTGGAGCACATAAAGGAAAGAGCCAAATGTGCTAAACCTGAGCCCTGAGGGACCTCCACATCAACACACTCACTTGAACTTTTTAGCTGACACAGACGTTTCAGACACTTTGTTAGGCCTGCAATGCAAATTCTTTGATTCATCAACCACAGAAATCTATTTCATGGCATTCTGTGTCGTATACCGCTAGTATAACTAGGAGAGTAAGAACTACACAGACACCAAAAAATAAAATAAAAACAGTTTATTTGGTGTTTTCAACACTTTTCTGTGGCATTTTCTGATAGAGGACATACACATGTTGAAGCGTGAAAACTGACAAATGCGCGGTGTAAGTATGCGCTTTGCTTTATTTGAAAGCAGGAGCAGAACATGAGGACAAATTCTAAGAAACTATTAAGCAAAAATGCTACAGATCTTTGGAAGAAGGTGAGGGATGATATCAAACTGCTAAACAAATATGCTTGGTACTATTGAATGGAATCTCTGGAGGCAGAATCGTCTAAAAAGTGTAAAAAGTTTAAAGCAGGAAAGAGTAACTGGTGTGTCTGGGACAGCATCACTGCTCTGCTGTGTGCACCTTACACCTGTGGAGTCAGGAGTTCTGTCTCTCCAGCGGGAGAGTATTAACATACTACAGTTACCAGTCTCCAGTTCAGTTTGTAGTATGTGTTAATATTTGGCTTTTATGTCTGCTGCTCTCTGCACTTTTACTGGTTATGCTCTCTATTTAGTTGTTGTGAATGTTGGTTCTTCCTGTTTGTTTTTATGATCTTGCCATTTGGACCTTAAGTTAGAAATATATAAATCATTCATTCGTATATTAAGAAAATTAATATTAAAGTGTTATTAAGTACTGAGTATTTTTTAATCCATTGTGAATCAGGAGCAGATAAAAAAATTCCATTTGAAGAAGAGTTTATTCCTGATGTAGAAACCATGAGGTGGAGCCGCGAGCTCCCAGCTTTCAGGGTCATGGGGTCGGTGGAGCCCATCCCATCCACTGTTGGGTGAAGGCGGGGTACACCAGTCTGTTGCAGGGCCACACAACAGCACACATCCACACCTGTGGACAATATGGAAGACAAGACCAGTTTATTTGTAAAGATCATTTCATGTACAGAGACGATGCAAAGTGCTTTACAGAAAACATTGAAAGAAACGGTGAAGGTGTGATCATTAAAATAAGATTTAAAGAAAGTAAAAATAACTGAATTTAAAACAAGCATAGATAAACAGTGCAGATGTGAACTTTTGAATATATATGAATCAAATGCAGCTGAGAACAGGTGAGTCTTTAACCTGGATTTAAATCCACTTAGTGTTTCAGCTGATCTAAACTTTCCTTGAAGTCTGTTCCAGATCTGTGGTGCATAGAAGCTGAATGCAGCTTCTCCATGTTTAGTTCTGACTCTAGGAACTGATAAAAGACCGGATCTTGATGACCGGAGAGGTCTGGCTGGTACATACTGGGTCAGGAGGTCAGTCATGTATTTTGGTGCTAAACCATTCAAAGCTTTATGAACCAGTAACAGAACCTTGAAGTCTATCCTCTGAGAGACAGGTAACCAGTGGAAAGACCTCAGAACTGGACTGATGTGTCTACTTTCTTGGTCCTAGTGAGAACCCGAGCAGCAGAGTTCTGAATCAGCTGCAGTTTCCTGTAAAAACACTGTTACAGTCATCAAGTCGACTAAAGATGAAAGTATGCACTAGTTTTTCCATCAGATCTTTAATCCTTGAGATATTTTTGAGATGATAATAGGCTGATTTTGTGACTGCCTTAATCTGTTTATCAGAAAGTCTGAGTCTATCACTACACCCAAGTTTCTGGCCTGGTTGGTAGTTTTTAGTTGAATAGATTGAAGCTCTGTAGTGACGTCTAACCTTTTTTCTTTATCCCCAAAGACAATAACCTCAGTTTTGTTTTTGTTTAATTGAAGTAAGTTGTGACACATCCAGTCATTAATGTCCTCCATGCATTTACCAAGAGCCTGTACAGGGCCTCGGTCTCCTGGTGTCAGTGTAATATATATCTGTGTGTCATCTGCATAGCTATGGTAACTAATGTTGTTGTTCTTTATAACCTGGGCCAGTGGGAGCATGTAGATGTTAAATAGAAGTGGTCCTAGGATGGAGCCATGGGGAACTCCACATGTAATTTCTGTTGGCTCAGATGTGAAGTTACCAATTGACACAAAATACTTCCTGTTTTCTAAGTACGTTTTAAACCAGTTTAGCCCAGTGAGACCCACCCAGTATTCAAGTCATCTGGGTAGTTTAGCGTGGTTGACTGTATCAGCTTCAGTGTTATTAGCTATCAGTTTCAGCATCTTCAACTATCAGCACGAGCATCTTCAAATTCAGCTCACTCATTCAAACTATCATTATCACAGGTAATGCTATATATCTAGTTCAAAATTATGTAAAAAAGTTACGGTTTTAAAGTTTTAAAAATGTAGTTCTAGAGTGTTCAATAAATGTTTTTCCTGTTCGGCCCGCGAGCTAAGGTGGGTTTTGGATGTTGGCCCTATGTGTGATTGAGATCGACACCCCTGGTTTACAAGGAGCACCTGAAAGCCTCCTCATCTGATATGCTGATGATGTTGTTCTCTCTCCATCTGTCAGGTTCTCTCCATCAGGTTCTGTCAGAGTTTGAAATCATTCGTCCAATCAGAACCACCTCAGAAGGTAATTTCCTGTCGAGGACAGTCTCCGCCCACCATCTGCACCGCAGTAAGAGAGATGTCTACACCTCAAGTAAAACACTCAAACCCAAGACAATCATGAGGAGCAATTGGAAGGACACACCCCCATTATTGGAGCAGGCTCCACCTACACGGGGGTGGAGTCAGGAGATCTTCTACAACGTGACTGTCTTTGGTCAGGAGCTCCACCTGAAGCTGCACCCCAATACTCGCCTTTTCCCCCCCACTGCCACCATGGAATGGGAGGAGTCAGGAAAGGTTCAGTTTGAGCCTATCAGAGCTCCTGACTGCTTCTACACAGGAACCGTGTTGGGCTTGGAGGATTCGTCTGTGGCTATCAGCAACTGTGATGGTCTGGTATGTGTTCCTTTTTTTCACAGACTGTAAAGCTCCTCCTACTCTGAACATCACCTTATCTTTCTCTTTTTAGAACAAACCTAACACCATCTTCCCTCATTTTATTATGTTCATCAGTCCTGAATCAGCAACAATCTCTGATGTGGATCCAATCTGATCCTAAGATTTTGTTTGTGTGGGTGGGTGGGGTCAAAGCAAACTGTGGATCAGCATGTGAAGAAACAACTCGTCTCTTAATCAGTTCTGAAAATCTCTGTGCTGAGCAACAGTAAGATGGCACATCTGAGTCTTGTCTCACTTAATCTCCATCCAATAACAGATATCATGGATCAGTTGTTTTATGATCCACATTCAACTATTTCTTTTTGTCTTCAGCTGGCAACAATGCCATGTATCCTGTCTGGGGTTCCCAGTCTCTGGTGGTTCTGGAGGAACATCTGTTCGTAAAGTTCAGGTCTCCAAAAGCCCATTACTGGTCAGGCTGAGGTCTGGAATTTGGATTTCATGTGCTAAAAGTGTTAAAAGCTTTAAAGTCCGCTATGAAATGTTTCTTCTTATTTAACCCTTGTGCTCTCTTATGGGGTCCAGATGACCCCACTTTTAATATAAACATACCTAGGATAGCACATGGGTAAAAAAACCCCAAACATTCTCAATAGTGTTTTAATTATGATTATGAAGTTTTTATCCAAAATCCTACAACTTAAATATCTTAAAAATCATTTTTTCATGTTGATCTGAAGCCTCTGTTTCTCCTCTGAGGGGGCGTGGCTTTCAGAGCTCCACCCTGATCCCCTCCTGTCTGATTATGATAGCTCTGTGTCTCACTAGCATAAATCTTCTCCGCTGCTACATAAAAACCTCCATCAATGTAGGTAATGTCCAGCTGTCTGGTTCTGATCCAATGTCAGCTCAGATCTTCATGGACAGAACTTCCTCCAAAATCCTGATTCTTTCTCCTTCCAGTTCACCAAAGACTCTTTGATGTTTCTTGACGTTGCTGTGATCAATCCATTCAATCCATTGGTTTCTCAGAGCAGAAAATAATGAAAGCTAACATCCAAATGCTCTTTGATTTGTTTATAAGCCTTTCCAAGTGCGGTCAAACGAGCCGCCGTTCACATTTCCGTGGTCACATCAAGAAGCTCCGTGGAGTCTGTTGGAGATTTTCCAGCGTTCTCAGGACTGCTACCGTAAGTATTGGATGAAAGTCAAACCAAAAATCAAGTGACGGCTGATTGGAGCACAGAAATGTGAACGGCGGCTGATTTGACTGCAGTCAATGTGAAGGTAGCATCTTCTCTTCTCCAGAAGCTGAACTAGACACGCTAGCCGGACCAGATGAGGGTTTAGTGCATGTGCAGGAGAAAGCAGATGATTGATGAAAAACAGAGTGTGTCCAAGACTGTTTGGTTGATTTAAAGGAGAAATACTCGGAAATGCAAAAACAAGAGTGTGCCTTCCAATAGATAGTATCTTTGTCTACGCATTTTTGAGAGGTGCAGTGTGATAATGCTATGTGTCATAATGTGTTTTTTATATGTTGCAATCAAGGTTAGGAAGTTGCTGGTATATTATGCATACTGCATCTTGGCTAATGCTTCTAATGTGGCTAACTGGTAGCATGTTACAGACGAGGTCTCAAATTACTGTGAATGCAGTCAATAAAATCTGACGTGATTGATCTGAGTCTTGTCTCACTTAACCTCCTCCACATGTGTGGGTTAAGTTACCACAGCAGTTATATTCTGGTTAACTGAAGTCCTGAGACTCTACATGTGTCGAGGGTTAGCTTAACCCTTTAACACCGGAGCTCCAGTGTTTATGTTCTTTGATTTAATGTTACTTTTGAACTGTTAACACGATCAACATAATTCCAGTAGATTCTGAAGGAACTGGAATTATATTGATCGTGTTAGTAATTAAAAACTTACAGTATGTTAAAAGACCAGCAATGCCTCAGGTGATAAAGGGGTTAATATTAGCTTTAGGCCGTTAGAGGTGATCCTCATAAACAGAACAAGTTCAAACATAGAACATTTATTGATGGAGAACACTTTAAGTTACAGTGAGTTTAATAAAGCAAAGTCTCAAACTCTGGTTTAAGAAAACATGAGTGCACTCTGTTTTTATTTGTGTAGCTCAGGTTTTGGTGCAGTTTTGACCCAACGACACAAAGTTATTGTTTTCTGGTTTTCAGATTCTTAACAAATTGCTCTTGGGGCATAGAATGTCATCCCAGCTCTGATGGGAGTGGAGCCTGAGCTTGTTTGGTGGATACAGACTAGATTTGGTTGGTTTCATCTGGACTCATACTCTCAAACTCTGGAGTTTATCCTCTTTATGGAGGTTGTCTGTCTTCTTCTCTGGAGTTTCCAGAGCGTGAAGGATAAGCAGGCATGAGTCCAGCTGTGGCCACCAGCTTGGACATCATGGTTTTCCCCTGTGGTCAAGAGGTTGGTGTCCCTGTGCTTTCGGGTCGAGAACTGATCCCACCTGCAGGAACAGAACCGCTTCATCTCTTCACCACAGTGATGCAGACTTGATGTATTTCTGACATCACTGCGCTCTCAGTCGCAGCTCAATGATCCACCTCGTGGCTCCAGCTTCACAATAGAAGCTTTTAGTTGGGTGAAGAAAGGGTGGAGCTGTCAGCTGATGGCCATCTGGTAGTAAGTGTTGATAATTTCCAACATCGATTCGATTCACCAGAGCCTGGATTGATTCAATTCTTTTGATCCACTCAATACATGTCATTTATTTGAATTTGTAGTTTACACGATTTACACATTTAGACACATTTGTTTAGAATTAACATTGTAAACATTGTTCTGCTTCTCCTGGAGGACTTTTCAGTTTGGCCACTAGGTGGCAATGGTGCTGGTTGTGTTACACTTTATTCCAGACGAAGAAGAAAGAATGAACAAAAAATGATGCTTTAGACCACAAATGGTTACTTTTAAAACCATTTGTGTTCAAAGATGTTCATTTAGTCAACAATGTATGTGTAGCGGCTGCGGACTCATGAGCCGCTAAAGAGGCTGCGGCAGGACCTTGTTTGTGACGCGCTCCAAAAAAGATGATGAAAATGTCCTCTGGATGTATCTTGATTTATTAAAGATCATCGTAGACACGGATAACAAAAAAATGTGTTTTGATCGTTCCAAAATACAAAGGCAAATAAAGCGGTCAACAAAAAATACCGGGCCCTGTACACCCTCTCTCTGAACCAACCGAACCAAACCAAACTCAAGTGAACAGGTCCGCCTAATGATCTCTTTCCTCATCACGTGACACACAAAAAAAAACAATTGAAATAATAAATAAATATTATCATGGCTGCTACAGTATGTTTAGATCGACTGAGCATTAGCATTAGCCGTCCTAAGGCAAATCCCATCATATGTTAGCATCAAGCTAGTAGACTTTAGCAATTATGTGCTAAATCGATGTCTATTTTTATAGATCGATCATTGATCAATTAAGCTTAGATCAATTCAAATCAACCCAGCCCTAGTAGTAAGGTAGATCGAAACCTTCCAGAACCGAAAGAATCTGCAGAGAATGTCTGGCAAAGCCAAAACTTACATGTTAAACTCTCAATTATCCATTCAAAAGAAGTTTCTGTATCATTGGAATGTGATTGAGACAGAAACGTTGTTCCAGGATGACGTTGTGGAGCAATCTCTTAAAACAGAGAATACGGTGGAGTTGACAGAGTTCCTGCAGGTCTTTTTACATTTCTAAATGTACACATCTGCACTAGAGGCTGACATTTTTTCGGGATTCCCGCGGGTCACGGGATTCCCACGGGATTCCCGCGGGATGGGAGTCATTTCTTCCGTTAATCACGGGACCGGGACGGGACGGGACTAAATTCTGATGGGAGTGGGCGGGAGCGGGAGCTCAACAAAAGCGGACAACAACTCAAGAAACTTGAATGAAATTTTTGCGTCCGACGGTGCTGGATAATTTCAAAGGGGGGAGAGAAGGAGGAGCACGCCAGCCCAAATACCTGTGGCTGCAGCACGCAGAGGGGCGTGGCTCAGCATCAAGCTTGTTTCTCCGCCCGCCCGTCCGCGAGTCGAGTCGCTCACGCGCAGGCGCGCGCGCTCACAGCGAGTCAGAAGTGTTTTTAATCAATGGATCGGGGGTGCGGGAGTTGTCCATATTCGCGGTAGTCTCCTTTCTGGGACCATGCTTTATTATTGTTATTCTTTTACCATCTCTTTTTTTCTCTTCAAGCCATGTTTGCGCTGCGCGTGCACGCGCTGAGCCGATCATGAGAGAAAGACAGCGCCAATGAAACAGCAGTAGTTGCTTATACAAAATAAAATAAAAGAAAAAAATACTTCTGAAATGAATAAAGAGATTCTGGAGGACATATGGATTGTGGAGTAATCTGCTAATGCTTTTTTTAATTTTTATTTAATTCACAACTTTTCCTATCATTTATCTTTTTTTTTTTTTTAATCTTCTTTTCCTTTGGACTTTCCACGTCAGGGGTCGCCACAGCCAATCATTTCCCTCCTTCTAAGCCTGTCTTCAGCATCCTCTACTCTAACACCAGCCACCTTCATGTCTTCATTCACTGCATCCATAAACCTCCTCTTTGGTCTTCCTCTAGACCTCTTTCCTGCAGCTCTAGACTCAGCATCCTTCTACCAATATCTTCACTGTCTCTCCTCTGAACATCTCCAAACCATCTCAGTCTGACTTTATCTCCAAAACCTCTAACATGTGCTGTCCCTCTGATGGATTCATTCCTGATCCTATCCATTCTGGTCACTCCCAAAGAGAACCTCAGCATCTTCATCTCTGCTACTTCCAGCTCTGCTTGCTGTCTTTTCTTCTCTGTTTCTAGTCCAACAACATGGCTGCTCTCACCAAGTCTTGTACATCTTACCTTTCATTTGTGCTGAAACTCTTCTATCACACATCACACCTGACACTTTTCTCCACCCATTCCAACCTGCTTGTACTCGCCTCTTCACTTTTTTTCCACACTCTCCATTACTCTGATTACTCTGTACTGTTGACCCTAAATACTTAAACTCCTCCCCCTTCTTTATCTCTTCTCCCTGTAACCTTACTCTTCCTCTTGGGTTCCTCTCATTCACACACATGTACTCGTCTTCCTGCGCTAACCTTCATACTCCACCTGTTCTATAAACCACAAATCGTCTGCAAACATCATAGTCCAGCCACCCCCATGAAAGATTTCTGAAGGGACCACTGCATCTTTGCACTGTGAGAGAAACCAGACTGCCTACTGCCAAGTTAACCCATCCATGCACGGAAGATGATGAACTTCATGCAGGAAGTTCATTGGGGGAATCGAAGCGATGACCTTGAGGCTGACTAACCACGCACTACAGTAATTAAAAATGTAGAAATCTGGACTCACTACTGCTCTGAAACATGCTGGGAGAAAGATACAATTAAATTTAATGTTTTACATTATGACTAAATAAAAATAAAACATAAAGAGCGGGACAGGAGGATCAATTTTGAACGGGAGCGGGCAGGAGTGGGAGTCAGGTTACCGGAGCGGAATGGGACAGGATTATTTTAAAACTTGGTCCGCGGAGCGGACGGGACCAGATTATTCCCTGTGGGAGCGGGATGGGACAGGAGTGAAAATCCACTCCTGTGTCATCCTCTAATCTGCACATGCCTTCAAAGTGATCCAGTTAGATGCAGCAGGTCTCAAACTGCACCAATTTAACTCGAGTCCTGGGTTATTTCAGGTTTTACACAACGTCCAATCCCAAAAGAAACTAACCCCATGCTCCTCAGTGTCACCTTCTGCAACTGCATTATTTATGTTGAGAAGAGGCACCAAATGTTGTCAACTTTTGAAGTTTTAATCTCAAAACATTAACAAACATGCTAACGATGACTCACAAGCACCATGGGGGGGGCAGATCCAGTGTGACCGAGCTGGAGAAAGGTCAGTCAGTACTTTTACCCATCCATCCATCCATCCATCCATCCATCCATCCATCCATCCATCCATCCATCCATCCATCTTCAGAATCCCTTTCAGGGTCATGAGGTTGCTGGAGCTTATCCTAGACATTGACGAGAACATGCAAAGTTCAACTGTTACTCATCTATAGAATCTATGTGAAGGTCGACTTCATTATGTTAATGTTACCTCTTGGTATGGAGTAGATTTCCCTCAGAGTGTTCCATCTTTCTCTAATTTACAACATCAAAGCTGACCAAAACAAAGATTGTATCTACGTAAAGATGTTCCACTCTCCTGAACTCTGGCTCTGTGTCTGCTAAGAATGACACAATATTGTGTCTTCATTAGGAGGGAATTTTTTCCTGGCTACATTTTTTCTTTTTCCGTGAATATAAGGCTGTGAGACTTCACTGCAACGTCCTTGACCACAATATTTTTTTCACACTTTAAGAGCTCTTTGGCAGATGTTTTTTTTTTTTTTTTTTACAAGACTGCTGCTGTTTGTGACTTTGCTAATAGAGACGCTCCAAAATAACCGACAGGATGGTGAATTACTTGTGTATAATGCAGGTCCGAGTCAGTCTGTTCTGAAAGTTTCAGCAGGAAGTTTGTTTGAACAGAGGACACGTTTGGTTCAGTTCAGAAAACAAACTGATTCAAAATGCTTCACGGCTGCTTCTGCTGAACTACCAACATGTTTTAAAGAGTCACTCTTTAGTTCTTGTTCATATTTTTGTAAATTCAGTTTTGACTTTACATAGAGTAGGTAAGGAGGAACATTATGAAAGAACTTCTCCTTGAAATATTGAAATTGACTGTCCTTAATAATCAGTCATCGTCTATAGTGTTGCTTTTTGAAACACAAATGTCAAAAATCACTATTTTTAAGTGATCGAGTTATATTAAGTTGAATTTGTTGCTGACGTTTTGTTCATCTGTGAAAATGTTTCATATGTGTAAAATAAATTGTCTGTCTGCAAAAAGATTTTGTATCTGTAGAAAATAAATTGTCCGTCTGAAAAGAGTTTGAAACTAGTAAAAAAAAGTTTGTGCGTCTGTAAAAGTGTTTTATAGCGATAGTTAAATTTGTCCGTGTGTGAAACCGCACATGCACACGCATGCATGCGCATTGACCTACAGTGATAAAGACTGAGTTGCAAATTGTATTCTTTTGTTTCTTTTGAATCCCTTCAAAACTCCTCATGTTTCTAATGTTCACTGTAAAAGATTGCACGTAACTATCTTGTACTTCATAAATGTCAAGATGCATTTAATCTTTGTTACTTATGTAAAAAAAAGTACTGTCACTTTACTATACATAAATGTCAAATTTGATATTGTAAATATTCTAAAGTCATACCTTTGTTTATTTGTAATACACTGTAACCTTATTTATGAGACGTTTGCTGTCATACATACAAATCAACCAATCAGCAGCTCTTCACTGTCATCTAATTAGTGCGCTGCTAGGACTTGCCAATCAGACGCATGATATCCATGCTAGAACAAACACAGGACTCTTCATTCCACAGGAAGGGGGTCAGGAGGGGGTTCCGGACCCCTCTCTTCATTAAAGTATCTGGAGTCTTGATCTTGAAGGAGAAACGATGACTGCATGACCGGAGCAGGAGCTTGATGGAAGTATACTGACCAAATACTTCTTCAGACTAAATTGGAAAATATTACAATATATGAATAGTAAACGACATGTAATCTTCTAGTATCCTGCCTCACTGTTTTTGTCGGCTTGTCTCCTTCTGTTGTGTTTATTTTGTCCAGCTGACATGATTTGACCCCAGTGTGGGGAAGGGTCTCACGTGTTTGTTGCTCCTGTTTTGACGGCCATCCTGGACGCTGCATGACATCACAAACCCCAATTAGACAAAGAGAGAGGGCGCTCTCTGTCTTTAAACTCTGTGGTTGGATGCTGGTTAGCAGACAGGGTCTGCAGTCTGAAGCGCTGGTGGACAGATGCACTGGAAGACAGGGCGGGTGCCGGTCCATCCAACAGGAAGATGTGAGCGTCCGTCCTCACTGCGCGAGGCGGTCGGCTGCAGCGTGGGCGGAGCTGCTGAGTGAAGCCAGATGTGGATGAAAGAGGAAAGAGAGGACAGTCAGAGGAACACTTTCATATCAGAAACACGTCTTTAGAGTTCCTGCTGGATCTTCCTGCCAGCCAGAGGTTTCTGTTCCAGGACTGTGCAGTACTGGTCCACCTTCCCCTCTGTTCTAGAACCATCTTTTCTTTCAGAAATCCATCCATCCTTTTTTTTTTCCTTTTCTTTTAAGCATTTTTATTTTAATGCTTTTCCTTTAGTTTAAACTCCAGTGTTTTCCTCACTGGGGTTCTCTGTTTGGGGGGGGGGCTATTGCTGCGGTACCTGTTCTCATTGGGGCGGCTGGGGTCCAGCTCGGTAGAGCGGGTCGTGGGTGGACGCTGCTGCGATGCCCCCTGTGGTCAGGCAGGGTCTTGATCCTAGTAATATTCTTTCTATACAGTCGTACCAAACCAGATTGTTTCCTTACATCTGCAGTTTTACCTTTTGTTCAGTTTTATTGGCAAGGGTCGTACTGGGGGGACGGGGGGAGAGAGGGATGTTCATTTTGTGTCTTTAAGTACATTTATTTTTAAACACTGTGTTTTTAATATGTATTTTATTTGTCTTTATGTTGAGCGCCTTGTGTTTTGGCAGAAGAAAAGGCGCTATACAAATAAATAAAGTTGGAGTTTGAGTTTGGGGGTCAAAGGCTGCCAGAGCCCCACCTGGCTGCTGTTAGGTGAAGGTGGGGTACATCCTGGACAGCTCGCCAGTCTGTCGCTGGGTTTATTCAGAGATCTTCTGGAAAAAGATGCTGACTCATTCTCACATTTAACCCTACTCACTAAGACTTTTTAAATTTCCCACATTCATGGACTCATTCTTTTTTATTTTGGCAATTTTTTAGTGCTGACTCAGACTTTGTTGCGACAATAAATGCTGACTCACCTTTAAGCCGAACTTAGAGTTCAATGATGCTAAAAGCATTTTAATGATGTCAAATTTTTTTGCTTTTTTTTTAGCATATTAAAGCTGACTCAGACAGAAATATTGCTGACTAATGTTTTGTCACTTGCTTAGTTTGGGGTGGCCGTGGTGCAGAGGCAGAGCGTCGACCTTTAACTGTAACATCTTTTTTTTCAGTAGTTTATTTGACAGGGACAATGTGCAAAAACATTAAAAATGCTTCCCGCCAGATTATAACCAAAGCTAGTTTCCATCTGTAGTCCCCGAAGTATAAATGGGATCCCGGTCGGCGAGCCAAATGCAAGATTTTTTTGTCGATCATGAAATAAAAGAATCACTAGGTTTTAACTAGGGGTGTAACGGATCACATAACTCACGGTTCGGATCGGGTCACGGTTTCAGGGTCACGGTTCGGATCATTTTTTGGATCAGTAAAAAATAAAAAACAGCAACATAAAAGCTAAATTAATTTTTGGACTGCTTCAAATCATATATTCAATGAGCATATAAAGTATTTGGTCATTGAATCCTGTTTATTAAAACAAAACATTTTAAACTTTGAACACAAACAAAATGTTAAAACATGTAGTTTCTGATGAAATGTACTTGTCTTTAGACCAAATCTACTAAAACTGAGTGAAAAGAATGCTGTTGAAAATACCAAATCTATCTGGAGTATCCCTTAAAATACAAATGTTCTCATCCCACGGGGGATGGGGGTTGGAGCGACACTTGTCCCGAACCGTGGCCTCTGATCCGTACGGACCACGGATTATCCATGATCCGTTATACCTCTAGTTTTGACCAAACACTCCGTGACTTGGTGGGCCAAAAAATGACCTTTGGCAGTCCAAATTTGGTCCATGGGCCCCACTTTGGGCACCCTTGTTCATATTGATTAGATTTTCACTTTGTGAGATTGGTGACATCATAGAAAACCAAAAATAGAGTAGTGAGCATGGTGTCTGATTGGTTTCAAAATCCAGGGCATTAGATACTTCTGCACTATATAGTTGTAATGGATTAGAGTGGGAATTTGGACATAACCTTGGTCATTTTATCATTTAAAGACTGTCCCCCTTTTTTTCTTTCTAAAAACTTTATTGACACAGTTTCTTATAACAATGCAGACTGTAATTCATTACGAGACAGGATGATGATGATGATGATGCGTCTCTTCTTCAGGCAGGAATGATCCGAACAGAAGAAGACGAGTTTTTCATCGAACCACTGGATCAGCAGAGGCCGGGACAGGAGGAAGAGGAGGAAGAGGAGGAAGGAGGACGACAGCATGTCATTTATCGGTCCTCTGCCATCCTCAAGCAGCCTTCATCTGTCAATCAAACCACTGAGGACTACCTCCGAGGTGAGAGCAGGGTCAGGCTGTGGATTTGGTTGGCAGGCTTGATTGTTTGGGACAGAAGTTTTTGTTTATTTTTGTAAAGTATGAAAGTTCACCTGAACTTTGGCGTGGATCAGACACGTGAACCCTAGTTCTCTTGAACCTCATCAAGCCGCTTTTTCCCTTCAAAATCTGCTGGAATTGTTGGTTAATTGATTGAAAAGTTATAGTATGTTGAAAATGTTGTTTTGAAGTGTCGCCGGTGATGCCTCAGGAGTCAAAGGGTTAAAAATAGAGATGCAATGATAAAGTTCAACCCACTGTTGTTTTCAGAGGGAATATTATTAGAACCTTCCCAGCCAGCAAGGCCAAGTGGGCCCCATATGGTTTAAAAGTGGGCAAAAAGTGTGGGGCCCAATTGGGTTTGTCTGCAGTTTCTGTGGTGGCCCCACCTACTGTATGTTTGCCCACATTGCCTTAAATGGGGACTCAGTGGGCTGGCTCACAATGCTTGCCAGCTGCCCAGTGGGCAGCACAGTGAGCTCCACTGTCCAGCAAACAAGTCCCACGCAAGGGGCCACAAGAGCAAATGAGTACCACGGCCTGGTGCCACTAGAGCAAGCAAGTGCCAGGCCAAGGGCTGGCAGAGCAAGCGAGTGCCGCGCCCAGGGGTCACTAGAGCAAGAAAGGGCCACTCCAGGGACTGGAAAAGCAAGCATAGGTGCCGCCACAGGTGCCAGTCCCTGGACAGCATAGCCAATGTGGGCAAACACAGGTGGGGCCACCACAGAAACTGCAGACAAACCCAATTGGGCCCCACACTTTTTGCCCACTTTTAAACCATATGGGGCCCACTTGGCCTTGCTGGCTGGGTTCTCAACACTGTATGGTCACATGACTTTGCTAAATTCAAAGTGTTTTCACACATTCGACTGCAATGATGGTTGATCAGTTTCTGCTGGATCACATGTGCGTCGTTTTTACATTGTAGTAAAATAAATCTACCACGTTTCAATCCAAACGGTATTTTACAATATTGACATTACCGATTGATCTCATTTTTAAATAGTTTTTAAAGGTATATGTCAATTTGAATAACAACTTGCCCCAGATTGATCTGGTTGGATAGTAGAAACAGAAATCCTTTCATCTATTAGGTTGATTAATTGTTAAATCCCTATTTAAAACAGTCTAATTGTTTTTTTGATCCTCTTTGGTCTTTGGTTTGCTTTCAATAACACCAAACGAGGCTAAACTGTCGGACTTCTCCACCCGTTCAGGTCAGGACAATCCTAGTGTGAAAGCAGCTGCTGTAGGGAATCACAGTCGCATCTTCCAAAGTGAAGGTCAGCACTCCAGAGAAGAGACGCAGCTTAAAAACAAACATTTTGTCTGGAAGCTCAGACTTCAGGAATGTGGATGCTGTCCTTCTGCAGCAGAAGAAACACACAGCAGAGCAGAGCGCAGACTCTGCTCCAGAAGAATCTGGGGAGAAGTGTGGAAAAGTTCCAGGAAACGTTCCTACACACACAGAAACACACATGCAGACCAACACACGCATGCCTAAGCAGCAGTATTATCTGCATTTGAGGGAAATTTAGAGTTTGGTGTTCTAGAGGTCACAGAGGGTCAACTTTAGGAGATGCTTCTTCAGAACAGCCTCCCTGTCTGTCAGCAGGTCCTCTCTTAGGGTCCCTGAACTTCTCCCAGATGAGGAACTCCTCTGGAGCTGGTTTCAGACGTCAGCGGCGAGACACTCAGAGGGCTGAACTGTTCAACATCGAGGTAGAGTGAGTGTCAGAGCGCACTGGCGAGGTGACGTCACAGTTCCTGAACGGTCTTCCTCTTCCAGGTGCTGCTGGCGGTGGATTATTCTGTGCTTCTCTTCCACGGCCGAGACCACATCCAGAAATACCTGCTGACCTTCATGAACATAGTGAGTGAACACATGGAAGTGGGTCACATGGGTTGACCTCATGAGTCCCGCTTTCTTAAAGGTCGAAGGCCTTCGAGGTTCATTCACACACGCTCACACTGACGAGTTGGACCTGATCAATGGTTTCTGACAGAGGGGGGATCTGGGGTTCAGTGTGTGTGTGTGTGTGTGTGTGTGTGTGGCTGGGATTCAGAGCGGATGGAAATAGGAAGAAGAGTGCAGTACGTGCACGCGCTCGTGCACGCACACTCACACATGTGCTGGCAGCTCCAGCTGAAATCTGAGCTCAATGATTCACATTCTCTGAACGCCTGCAGCCCCAAACTCTGATTTATGAGAAAAATGTGGACGGGAACATTACAGAGCTCAGCTCGCTGACTCACACTCCCATGAGTCGGTTGGCGGGTGGACTGTCATCACCGCTGCCTCAGAGGTCAGGGACAGCACCATTTCAGCGCTGAGGCAGTCGATCTCAACTGCTCCTGGATTACAGACAGAAAACCACAAGAGGCTGCACCATCACAGCCTCTGAAGACTGCACCACGGCCGCACGCTCACGCCGCTCACGCCGCTCACGCCGCTCACGCCGCTCACGCCGCTCACGCCGCTCACGCCGCTCACGCTTCCTGGGACCTGCGTCTTCTGACAGAAGCAGCAGCAGAAATCTCTCACCGTGTTCCGGACTCTCCACAGTTTACAGATTCTTTTTCCACAAAACACTTCCAGACAGGAAGATCCAGAAACACAACCGTTCAGAGCCCCTCCCTCCCGCCGGAAGTCTTGGCTCCTGCTGACATCATCAGTTCACAGAGTCATCAAAAGTTCAACTGTCACGCGTGACCCCTCCCTCCCTCGCCCGCCCCGGGGTTTCCCTAAAGGATTCCCCTCTGCACTGATCTGCACTTTGAGGTTTGACAGAGTTTTACACCCGATTCCTTTCCTGACACAGCCTTGTATTTGATCCAGACTGGGGACTGAACGGCACAGGAAGACCCGACCCCCCCATGTGGGTGCACTGTTAGGTAGTAGCATGTTTATGTACCCACACTGCCCCCAGGCTAAGAATCCCTGTCTTCCCAGTCCTGCATGCAGCTAACTGAGCCATCTGCCAAAGTGAAATAACTCCCTTTAGAACATGCCATTGACTGTAAAAGAGAACTGGACTGAGTGGCCACTCCCCATGGTGTTCCAAATAGGAAGCGCATGCTGGTTCCAAGCATTGACTGTCAAAGAACTGGACAGAGTGAGTGTGACATCACCCATAGAAAAGGGTTTACTTCCAACTTCAACCAAATTAAGTCAATTTAGTCGCTATTTTTTTGTGACACGATGTTGGAGCCAGACTTCCTTAGTAGGCAGTGATTGGTCCAGGTCGACATGATTAATTATTTCTATGGTAAATGTTAGGTTTAAGCTCTAACATTTGTAAAGAAAAACAACCTGCACAGAAAGAGACACAGAGAATTGATTAAAGTTTAAAACTTGCAAGGAGAGTGGGCCAAAAGCCTGTTCAGTCACAATCTTTCAACCAACTCCGACCAGGCTTTTTCTCTCCGTGCATTTTATTGAGTCAGACACGCCCCGTTACAGTGTTGGTCCTCAGTTGGCCTAAGATGGGAAGGGAGCAAAAGAACGTCAGCTGAGACCGGTCCAATCAGTTTCTTATACAAGGTCAAAAACAACATTTAAAGTTTGTGTGTGCATGTTTTGACTAGGTGATCATCGTCAGGCCTTGTAACTTCTACTGGCTCCTGCTAATCTCTGGCTCAGCCGCTGCATCTTCCTTATCAGCAGCGCAGGGTTGTCCACTTCCAGCTTAGATCAAGACATTTCAGCACACAATAAAGAGAACTAAAACGCATCTAATAAGAGGTAAAGGAAATAAGTAAGAATAGGATAACATATATTTACGACCCCAACAGTAAACACTCTTGCTAAATCAGGAGTGAGCTTGTTGGATGGCCACACCCCTCAGGAGAATCTGCATTTCAAAAGTTTAACCCTTGTGCTCTCTTATGGGGTCCAGATGATCTCACGCTTACATTTATCTGTGACCCCTCCCATGATAAAGGTGGACAGGATATTATGTCTGCCATGAAAACCAGTGAAGATAAAAAAAAAAAAAAATCCTTGGAAAAAAAAGTTCCGTCTTGTGGGGTCCAGATGACCCCACTTTAAATGTAAACATGCCTATGAGAGCACGAGGGTTAATGTGAGAACACACACTGTTGTTGAAGCATCTGATTGGTCAGTTTATAATTTGGATTTATGATAAAGAAAAACTATCAAGTGGTAGTCGTGTGGACTTCCAACAAGCTCACTCTTGATTGGCAGGAGTGGTTGTCATAGAAACGATGTCTCAGACAGACTGGGACGAATCACAGCTTATTGTGTAGGTTCCAACATGGCAGCGTCCTTATTGAGGGAAATTGACTTCATTTGGTTGAAACCAGAAGTAATCTATCTATGGATGACATCACACTCGCTCACTCCAGTTCTCTCATAGAGTCAATGGTTCATACCTAACATGCCACGTCCCAACACAGGAAGGGGGTTGGTTGGGAGGGGTAAGATCAAAAAGCAAACTGGTTCAACACAAGATGTTCTAAACTTCTGATGACTCAGCTGCTGGACCAGACAAGTTCTGGAGAAAACACCTT
This sequence comes from Oryzias javanicus, assembly GCA_003999625.1. NCBI lineage: Eukaryota > Metazoa > Chordata > Actinopteri > Beloniformes > Adrianichthyidae > Oryzias > Oryzias javanicus. Next base: position 2,798,977 of record CM012450.1, read on the forward strand.
GAAACTGAAAGTGAATAAAAATCTTCAATGAACTTTCACTTCCTCTTAATCTGCTCCATGCTGAGCAGCAGCACCAGACGGACCAACCGACCGTTAGTCAGTATGTGCTAAAACAAACACAGCAGCATGTGGGAACATCATTATGTTTCAGTTCTGATCCAATCACAGAAAGACAGAGCCGATCTGCTGCTTTGTGCAAAGTTAACCCCTTCATGTTGGATGAACCTAACTTGAGAGATACTATTTAATCCAGAACTTCACTTAATTTAGTATCACCTTATGCAGAAAAGACATAAAAGAATGTGATTTACATAAATGGAAATGAATCTGGCATGGAGGAGTTACAGCTGCCAGAGAGAATAACAAAGACGGCGTGGAAGCAAACATGAGGACACACCCATCGCAGTGAAAGCAAACGAGGATCCGTTTGGTAGATAGGAGATATTCCCACTCTACGCTGCATCAAGTCAGACTATTAGCTCAAGACATATAGTTGAGTGGTCAGAGTACTAGATGCTGAACAAACGCCTGCAATTAAAATATGATTGTCGATCAGGGATGAAGCCCGTCTGATCCTCGTGAGGAATACAAGGAGCTACCTTTTCCAGACAGAAAGATAGATCCTTGATGGCCTGCATGAAGCCAAAGGAGGGAAATTCTCTTTGGGATTTTGGGCTGTATAAATAAAATTGAATTGATTTTTTGTTAGAATTGTTTAATCTACATTGATTAGGCTAATTGGTCTATAGGATTCGCATCTTTCAGGGTCACGATCTTTTTTTTAAATCACAGAAATTGTGGCTTGGGATAGTGTTTGTGATCATGTATTTGTACTGTGTATTTCCAGAAACATCTCACAGAGTCGTTTCACTAATTTGTTTGCACATTTTTTGTAGAAGTCTGATGAAAATCCATCAGGACCTGGTGCCTTCCCTATTTGTAGCGAGTCAATCACCATCAATATTTCAGATGTTGATATTTATCTGTGAAGGGTCTGATGTTGATCTGAATCGATTTTTGGAATTTATTCAAAAATAAATCAATTTCGTCTTTTTTACATGTAGTTTGACAAGTATAGAGGGTTTTTCAGTTTCTTTAATTGATAGTTTCAAATTCAGATTGAAGAATTAGCTTTTGTTTGTACAGATCAGGAGATGGATTGTTAGAGTATTGATTATCAACTCTAGCTGCAAGCTTGGTTAGTTTTTTCAGATGTTCGTTACGTCCTCTGTTTCTGTTTCTCTGAGCAGTAAAAGAAATGGTTTGGCCTTGTAAGTATGTCTTAAGAGATTCCCAGACTACTGATTTAGATACATCTGGTGTATCAGTCACTTCCAAAAGGAGGTCAATGTGAGAATTGCCCAATCATTAGTGTTACATTGGAAATGGTTGCCATAAAGATATTGAGTCAAAGTATTTCTGTAGGTTCACATTTACACAAAAGGATGCATAGATGAAATACTGCAGCAGCAAACGGATAAAAAGTAAAAAAGAAAAAAAAAAAAGAAAACACAAATTAACGTATAATGATCCCTTATGCCCCCCTCCCCACAAAGAGAAGAGACAGAAACACCCCCCTCTCCAAAAAAGAGCTTAAATGTAACATGTGAACTTTGTCCGAACTCCAAAACCAGAGTTGCTCCATGCCGGGGACACTGGGTCCCAGTTTAAAGTATCAGGATAGACACTCTACCACATGGCCACTGAGCTGGTGTCAGCTTTAACCTCCACATGTTCTTCTGTTCCAGGTGAACGAGATCTATCAGGACCGTTCTCTGGGAGCCAACATCAACATCGTCCTGGTCAGAATCATCATGTTGTCCCCCACAAAGGTACCCCCACCACAACACACACTCACACACAGCGTAAAGCTGAGCAACTCTTAACAGCTTTCATTTCACGTTGAGTTTGTGGGTGGGGGCAACGTTGAGTTGGGGGACTGCTCTAAGGACACATCGACTGTGTTGTCGGGGTATTGAACCCCTGAACAACTCATGCAGTAGTCACTTTCACTTGATGTAACCCAAAAACCTGCTGCGGGTTTTTGGGTTGTCCAGGCCCGGGGAGGGGCGTGGAGAAGTGACTGCATCAGGTGGGTCTTCAGGTCCCCTAAAGTCTTGTGCGCCACCTGAAAGGACGTCATGAAAATGAAACGTACCATTGTTGTGCGTTTAATAAGTATTGTGAAGTTTTTGTAGGGATAAGGCAAGTTACACAAACATATGAGTAAAGCTGTCGTACGGTGCCTTTACACCTCTGAGTCAAGGTCAAGGCCCGGGGGCCGGATCCGGCCCGCCACGTTACTTTATCCAGCCCTCCAGATCATTTTATTTTATTCTTATTAATGGCTCGATGTTATCTTGCGTTCATTTCTAACTTGTAAAATTTTGACAAAAATATGTTTCCATGAAGAGTAAAATATTGAACGTTATTTAAAGGACTAGTAATGGGCAGGGACAAAGCTAAAATGCATATCCAGATATATTCCATATGTTCTAATGTATCAAAAATAACAAATAATTACCGTTGACAAACGCAGGTTTTTGTAAAATTTGACAAAATCAACGACAAATTTCGCCCAGCTTCAGAAACGGCTCGATTTGGGTCACGTGACGCGTTGACGTCACATGGGTAAGACAGCGCCAGCAGCAGAATGCAGGTGGACCCAGCGTGTCTGCAGATACGTGTATGTGTGCGCGCTGCGGCAAAGTTGAATCCTGTAAACGTCGGTGTTATGGTACGACGGAGTATTAGGGCCACAAAAAAGAAAAAAAAAATTAAATTATGATTTTTAAAGTCGTAAATTTACGAGATTTACAATCGAAATGAGCCTATTGCGATGAACACTGTGAGCAGAACCAGACCGACTAAACTGTGAAAAGCTTCTGATTTCAACAGGTAAACTGAATGTTTAAAACATTGCACATGTTTGGAAGTTTCTTTGTTTGATTTGTAGTTTATTAATCATTGATGGTGGCTTGCAGGATCTCTGCAGCTCCGTTGATGAACCCATTGACACGCGCAGCTGTCCACTTCAGTCATTTCGTCCTCCGTGAAAGATCAGATCTCATTCATTTCTGTGTGATGCTTTCATCTGAAGAGGAATCGTTTTTGGAATTTTCAGTGTACTTAGCTAACGTGACAGACTGTTGTCATCCCCTGTTGTTGTTGTTGTGTTGAAACGGGACGATTCACGTGGAGCTCTGTTTACATTCTCCTTTGGTTTCTGCGCATGTCAGAGACATGCAGTAAGGTGGTGAAAGAGCTTCCGGGTATGTGAATAAAGTGAATAATAAAGTGGCGGATGGTCCTGCAAACATGTCTCTAAGCTCTTTATTTTGCATATGAAACTCTGCATTACCGACCCGGATAGTCAGCTTCATTGATGATGATTTGATTTCGAGTCGCCAAAAGGTTCAGAATTTCTTTGTTTTTCAAACCGATCTGTAAATAAAGCTTCACGAGATGCTCCACGTCTTCCAGCTTCGAGCATGGCTCTGATAAACTGACAGCTTTGGTTCTTTTCTCATTAAATTACGACTTTAAATCGGCATTCTCAGCGTCAGCGTCGTTGTGAGCTCTTACTTTACGCACTGCCGGCTCAAATTGATCGGGTTTTACAGTCCTCAAACCACAAACACCCGGCGCCTCTGAATCAGCGTCACTTTCAGAACAAATGTTTCCACAATCTGAGTCTGAAGACAGAATTGTGGACCTTGAAATATCGCCGCTATCGCTAGCTCCGACAGAGCTCCGAGAAGTTATCTTGCTTCTGTTACCCATGTGACGTCACGCGCACCACGTGACCAAAACGGAGCGTTTTCCCGGAAGTGGAAATTTGCCTATGAATTGGCCGCAAAAAGCCGTTTTATTTCAATATTTATTGCTCAAAACACACCAAAACATTTGGAAATTGTAAATATAAGGCAAAATACAGTTAACACCGAAAATGACCCACAACCCCATTACTAGCCCTTTAAGGTTATTATTCATAATTATGTTAAAAACCTATGGTTTTAAAGTTCTACAAAATTAACATTTTGCTAGCTTTTTGGAATATTTTTTCATTTACTAAGATTTTTTTTGGCTATTTTTGAGTTTAGCTAATATTTCATCTACATGCTTTTGGCTAATTTAGTCTTTTTTTAAAAAATTCTTTAGGGTAATTTGGCATCTAGCTAATATTTTAGCCAGCTATCAGCTACAGCATTTTCAGCTATCAGCTTCAGCATTTTTACCGATCAATTTCAGCATCATCAGCTTTCAGCACTAGCATCTTCTGTGGCCAAATTCATCTTACAGCATTCATACTAGTATTATCTCAGGTAATGCTAAATAACTATTCCTATTCCTAACTAATCCTATTTATGTAAAAAAAAAAAAAAAAAAACTTTTAAAGCTTTAAAAATGTCATTTTATTGTGTTCTATATGTTTTTTCTATTCGGCCCGTATCCTAAGATGGTTTTTGTATTTTGGACCTTTCTGTGATTGAGTTAGACATCCCTGTCTACACCATACTCTAGTTGTTAGTAAGGCATGAGTACTGGCTCCTTACTGACCACGCACATAGGCTGTACACATAGAATGTGAACATAATATATAAGTGCCGATGAGAAGCCCTTAAGATGTCTCCACAAATTACGCCCTGATTGTTGAATTTCCTAAATTCTAACAGTCAGAAGCCACCGAGCACGAGACAAGCAACAGGCGCCACCTTTCACTGAACAGCACTGACCGCCCCTTGTTCAGAGCACAGGTTTCAATCTCTGAACTGATGGAGAACCTAGATCCAACCAGGCTTTGGGCTGTTTAACATCAGAAAGCATGTGTTGGTTTGGGATCAGAAAGCAGAAGCAGGGTAACATGAAGGCCTGTGCTGTTCCTCTGTCAGTCCCAGGAGCTGATCTCTGTGGGGAACGCCCAGAAGAGTCTGGAGAACATCTGTGGATGGTCGTACCTCCAGCACCGGGAGCAGAGCCATGCCGAGCAGCACGACCACACCATCTACCTGAGCAGGCAGGAGTTTGGGCCCCCTGGCATGCAGGGTACCACCGTCACTGGTGCATCACATAAACCTAGTGGGACGGGGTTCCTCTGGGCAGCTGCTGTGTGGACAGAGAACAGCTTTTGTGACAGAGTCCCCAACATCTTTATGGATCTAAGCTCATCTTGCTGAGCTGCAGGAGGTTCTTGTGTTTTGGTCTAAATATCATCCTGGTTGTTAGAAAGTTCTAGATCTTTCTGGAATCCAAAAGGATTCTGGGAATTTTTGTTTTCCAGTCACAGAAAAAATCTTTGACTATGACTTTAAGGATCTTACGGAGTGTCCTCTGGGAACATGGGATCCATGGGCCACTATTGGGAGGGTATTTAACACCTGTATGACTCAGGAAGAGAAGTTCAAGTGATGTGTTCACAGTGGCAGGATGGAGCTTTAGATCGATGCATCTGCAGAGACATGAAATGAGTCATGGTCTTTTGTTTTAGAAGAAAGAGCTAAGGCCAAAGCGCTTGGTTTATAAGCCTACCAAAGCCCCCATTCTCACCTGTAACTATGAGCTGTGGATATTGACGAGTGCAGACTTCGAGGGCCGGCATCCTGCTGGTTTTGCAGCAGTTCTGACTAATCTGCCGCTGATAACCTGGATCAGGTAAGGATCTTCAATGTATAGTTGAAACACATGTGGGACACTGACCCTCGAAGCCTGCAGTTTAACACCTGTACCTCAGAGCTAGAAGGTGAACCCCACCCATCCAGCTGAGGCTTGAACTTCAGTGGTAAATGTCATTTGATGGTGAGGTGTTGTGGACATGTTGGGGCATTGCAGAGGACCAGGACATACTGGAGAGCTCCAGACTGGGATCATCCAAGAAGAGACTGTCAGAGTCCAGGTGAGGGTCAGGGCGGGCGGTAAGCAACCACATGAAGCAGATCAGAAACAGAAGATCAGGTCCAGATAGAAACGCTCAGTAATGCAGGCAGAGTGGCACAAAAATGACTTCACAGCGAATGAGGTTCAGTGTGCTGCTTACAGTAGGAAGCCGGTGGGTGATTGTCTGATTGGAGACAGCTGAGCAGCATCCAGGAACTGTGCGTTGAGGTTGCTGGGAGATGTAGCGCAGTCAGTACTCTAGAGATGGTTCCCGCAGGTGACCAGAGGGGAACACAGAGCTCTGACTTCTGACACCCAAAATTTATCTAGGTATTTTTTTTACTATATATGTAATAAATAGTTATTTTTTAGTGTATTATACTGACTGTTATTCTTATTGGCTGCAGTGAGACTGACAGACAGAGACGTGATTGTGAGTTGAGATCCTCCGGATGTGCAGCCAGTCAACAGCTTTGCCTCCCATGACAGCGGGGATGCTGCACCACTGCCTCCGTTGGGACGGAGGACCCCAACACCAGCTTTGACTCGGCGCCTTTCATCTGTCCTGACAGGTTACGCTCCAGTCACGGGGATGTGCCGGCTGTACCGCAGCTGCGTTCTTGTGCTGGAGGATGGCTTCTCCTCAGCGTTTGTGGCGGCGCATGAAACAGGACACGTGTGAGTCGCTCTAACCACGCACAACAACCCAAGAGCAAAAAATTCTCATGGTGGTTAGGAAGTGGCTTGGTCGCCCAAAGTCACTCCTGTTTTTTTGCAGAAAAAAAAACCATAAAATAACCTTGCTCTAATAATATTCTAACAAAAGAAATAAAGTAGCATAAACTATTTTTTGGGCAGCAGGGCTGAGGCTGTGGGATCATTCCATTCTTCTCAGGTCGGGGTCTGGACTGTGGCAGGTCATCCCATCCTCTCCAACTCTGACCCTTTCTGAGGAAGTCTCAGATGAACCAGCCGTGTGTGGGATCATTGTCCACCTCCAGATCGTGCAGCTTGTCTCTTTATGGAGAATGTTGTCTCGACCTGAAAACCTTCACAGCAAATCTGTAGGAGAGAATTTGCAGCATCGATGGGAAGGAACTGGTGTATTTGAGCTGTCGTCTTGTTGGTTCACCCTCCTAGATGTAATTTCAAAGGGATGCTGACACTTTTCTCCATGTCAGAATCCACTGGAATTCAGTTAATTACATAAACGGTCATAGAGTTATGGCATTTCATTGAGGGTGAGTTAATTTGGTGTCATTAGCAACAGCTCTGGTTTAAAGTCCCACTTCAATCTTCTATTTTAAAATTATTCCCAGTGATCTTTTAATTACGTTGATGCTGTTTTTAGGCATACATTTAAAAAAGCGCCATCATTTTCTAGGTGGGGAGTATGCCTGTGCTCGTTTCCCATCATCCCTTTGTTTACACGCTCTCATTCTAGCTTACAGCCCCTCACAACCTCAACCAAACATTAGTGGTACAGCCGTACAGTTCTGACCCAGATTCCAGCTCAGATGAAGAAAACAACAACGTTTATGGATCTGTTTGTCTGCCAGTGAATGAATCAGAATGGAGCGGAGCGGGGAGCTTGTGACCCACCAGTTGTAGCTTGTAGGTATCAACTACAAGCTATTCCAAACATTTAGACCTTTAGACATGGTCAAGAAGATCTGCTGCAGTTCAAACCTAGCACCAGAATGAGGAAGAAATGTGATTGAAGTGACTCTAAGCATGGCTGTTGGTGTCAGATGGGCTGGTCTGAGGATTTCAGAAACTGCTGATCTACTGGGATTTTCACCCACAACCATCTGTAGGGTTTATAGAGAATGGTCAGAAGAAGAGAAAATATCCAGAGAGCCGCAGTTCTGTGGATGGAAATGTCTTGTTGATGCCAAAGGAGAATGAGCTGGTTCCACCTGATAGAAAGGTAGCAGAAACTCAAATTACAACTGGTTACAATTGAGATCTGTTGAAGAACATCTCTGAACACACAACACATCCAGCTTTGAGGCAGATGGACCAGAGCAGCAGAAGAACACACCATGTATCACTGAACCCAATAGAACCTTTGGGATGATGAGCATAATTGATGTTAAGCAGCTGTGATGCTGTCATGTCAACATGGACCAAACTCTGTGAGGAATGTTTCCAGATCCTTGTTGAATCTAAGTCTCCAAGGATCAAGGCAGTTATCAGGACAAAAAGGGTCCATCCTGGTAGTAGTAAGCTGGATCTTAGAAAGTGGCCAGTGAGTGTGTGTCCTCCATTATGAGTACAAATCTACAAGAAGATGTTAAAACACAACTTTCATTGGAGTGGGTCTTTAAAGGGTTAAATGTAGCTTTATTAAACTGATTCTAATGATTAGTTTCCAGCAGATTCAGCTGTTCATCCATTACCCATGTTCCTCACAATCATGGCATGTTTAGAAGGCAATGGACAGAGTGTAGGAGATTTTTCCAAAAAGTATGGAAACAAATACTTGATTTGCCAAAACCAAAGTTATTTCATTTGTTTTGTTGCCTCTATAGCAACAAGACAACACTACTTTCAATAAAACCTTCTCATTAGTTCTTTAGAGCACATTAATGTCCACTGACTTAAGAAGCTAATAATTATTAATTGTGTTAAACTGGTAGAATTAAAGGTGTGAAACATTTTTTGAAAGTAAAAAGATGAAGATCAAACTCAGCATTATTCAGTGGGTTTACACCTGGAGCTGAAATACATCCTACACATTTCACAAAAACCTCCTCTGTAAAGGCTATTTTGAGAAAACAAAAAGAAAAGTAAATATACCTTTGTTTATAGTCCTGTGACCTCAGGAATCCTTTGGAAACCTGTTTTCATTCTCAGCTGCTCTGTCTTCTGGATCAGTGTTTCCTCATCACATCTACATCTCTGAGCTCATCGTTATATAACTGCAACAGATACTTTACTGATAAAATATGCGCTCATTCCACCATGGAAATAAAAACTCAGGCGGTGGAGGCTAAATGATCACAGTTCATGTTCACAGTTAAATCTGTCACGTTTCAACCTCAAACGTCTGATTCTGCTGTTGAACTCATTCAAATTCTTCAGGAAAATGGGAGATCCTCTTTCTGCATACTTTTCCTTAAGAAACAAACTTTAGTTTTTGTGCACAAACAGTTCCACACAGCTTACACAACTTCTGTGTGCTCAGAGATCAGACTTGATGCTCCAGATCCCAGAGGTGTGGACTCGAGTCACATAACTTAGACTCAAGTCATGAAAATGATTAATTTAGACCCAAATTGGACTTTAAAGGCTCTGACTTGTGACTTGACTCGTATTTTAATATCCATAACTCATAACTTGACTTGAACTTTAGCATCAATAACTCGTGACTTGAATCCGACTTTAAAACTTATCATTCGTAACTTGACTCAGACGTTAATATCCATAATTTATTACTCGATTTGGACTTCAGACCTCTGACTTGGTGTTTTCCCCAAATCTAAGGGTTAAACAGTATATTGATAAAGCCTACGCTGCCTGTCTGTATTTGTATATATTCATGTGTGAGCTCAGCTGCAATTTTGCAAATATGCTTGCAAAATACAGTTCCTAAAAGCACATAGTCTGTGGAATTAATATTACTCTGTTTTTGAAATGACTTGAAAGGACTTAAAACATTTATCGTAGGACTTTTGACTCGACCTGAGACTTGTTGATCTTGACTTGTGACTCGACTTGAGCCTTGATGGCCTTGCATTGTGACTCGACTTGGGACTTGATGGTCTTGACATGTGACTCAACTTGGAACTTGTTGGTCATGACTTGTGATTCGACTTTGGACTTGTTGGTCTTGCATTGTGACTTGACTTAGGACTTGTTAGTCTTGACTTGTGATTCGACTTTGGACTTGTTGGTCTTGACTTGTGACTCGGCTTGAGACTTGCTGGTCTTGACTTGTAACTCAACTTGGGACTTGCTGGTCTTGACTTGTGACTCGACTTGGGACTTGTTGGTCTTGACTTGTGACTCGACTTGGGACTTGTTGGTCTTGACTTGTGACTCGACTTAGGAATTGCTGGTCTTGACTTGTGACTTGACTTATGACTTGTTGGTCTTGACTTGTGATTCGACTTGGGACTTGTTGGTTTTGACTTGGGACTTGACTTGGAACTTGTTGGTCTTGACTTGTGACTCAACTTGGGACTAGTTGCTCTTGACTTGTGACTTGACTTGGACTTGAGGACAAAAACTTGAGACTTACTTGAGACTTGCAAAACAATGACTTGGTCCCACCTCTGCCAGATGCTCACACAAGGATCTGCAGCTTATTGATCGAAAGCTTCTCATTGGTTTGTCTGAACTCCCGGGTGACTGACCATCATTGAGATCTTCATGGACAGTCTACCATTTGTATTTGTATCTTCATCCATGTGTCCTCAGGTTGGGCATGGAGCATGATGGTGAGGCCAACGACTGCGATGACGACGTGCCTTTGGGCAGCATCATGTCTCCACGGGTTCAGGCCAGCTTCTACCGGTACCACTGGTCCAGATGCAGCTGGATGGAGCTGCACAAGTACCTGCAGTGAGTTCTACAGGAACACCACAGAGTCCTGAACTGAGCTGGACTGCTGCAGGTTTGATTTTAGATTCAGTCCAGTGAAGGGAGTCACACTGAGGACTAACGTCAGGTCTTGTAGGTGCTGAACTGGTCTGGTTAGTGCACCTTGACTAAGGACCGCATCCAGTCAGGCTCTGAATCGAGGTGTTGTGATTCAAGACTTTATTTCTTAACCAAAGCAGGTCTAAAGTAGAACTAAAGGAGTTCTGGTTTATTACTGCTGTAGACCTGGTTCAGGACTAAAGTTGGCCTAGTTTGGAAATAACTCCTCCAGATTAGATCTACAGTGGATAAAGTTCACGTGTTTCACAAACGGGCAGACAGCTGGTTCCACGTGCAGCAGGTTTATTAGTTCAGACAGGAACTAAGAACAAATGAAAGTCCACAAAGCTAAATCAGGGTCAGACAGGCAGAGGTCAATCATCCAAGAAGAGACTAGAGATGTCCAAGTCCAGGCGAGGGTCAGGGCAGGCAGCAAGCAAACAGATGAAGCAGGATCAGAAACGAAAGATCAGGTCCAGAACGAAATGCTCAGAGTGGTACAAAACAATACTTCACACTGACTGAGGCTCTGTGTGCTGCTTAAGAAGCTTATCAGGTGAGTTAGTACTCTGGAGACCGCCCTCGCTGGTGACCAGAGGGGGAGTCAGAGCTCTGACTCCTGACAACATGGAAGGTAGGACTAGTTACAGGTTGAAGCTGGTGTGGTTTTGTCTAATTTCCTGCTCGCAGCACCTACGACTGTCTCCGTGACGACCCTTTCAACCACGACTGGCCCGCTCAGCCGCCGCTGCCGGGCTTCCAGTACTCTATGGACCAGCAGTGCCGCTCCGACTTCGGCCCGGGATACAGCCTGTGCACGGCAGTAAGTAACCCTGCAGCAAGAAAGTTCTTTTTAAATTAAAATGTGGATTTGATCATAAAATCATTTGTAGAAAAAACTCAGTTTTGCACATTTTTCCTCCTCTGTCTTAATAGATTGCAATAATAAAAGTGATTTTTAAAGAAAAAGGCAACAAAAAGAAAAGAGGAACTGGTCAGGCTGGAACAGGAGTAATCAGTCACTGTTAGTTCTCGTTTGGAGGTTTCACAGCAGCGTGACAGCGGGATGAAGCGCCACCTCCGCCTGCTCCCTGAACGCAGCAGACTTCACGAGCCTGACAGTTATTGGACAGGCTGGGTGGAAAATGTCCTTTTTCCTCGGAGCAGCTTCACCACTTTCATTCCATTCCAAACGAAAAAACTTTATTTCCAGAGGAAAATCCAGAGCATGAAGCCATTAAAGGCTGTTTATTGAAGAGTCGCTGACACTAACTCCAAAAGATTTTAAAATGTTATTGTGAGCAAAGGCGTTTTAAGCTCCCATAAAGCCTTGATCCTGGCAGCAGATCTTGAAAGGAACACGCCTCAATCCGTCCTAATCCTCAGAGTTTGAAGGAAGGTCAAGTCCTGCTGGTGCTGGAAGCTCTTCACACTCCCTCTGACGAATCTCAGCTCTTGTATCGGCCTCTGCAGACGTTTGCTGCATGAAGTCACCTCCAGATTAATGTCCCGAACAGATGCTGCAGATGGACTCGGTTGACATCTGGACGAGCCTGAAACACCAGGAAAGTGGTTACAGACTGTTTATGCTGTCGGGATCTCATCAGGTTTCTGCTTGTTGTCGTCCTGCACGTCACAGAGGGAGCAGCCAGCCAGAAGTTAACTCTGTTTCCATTTAAGATCACAAACACAATCTTTTCCTGAAGAAACGCTGCTGTGACATGGAACTCTGAGGTTATCTGAGCTTTCCTCCCACAAACGTCTCAAGTTCTCTCTTTATTCTTCATTAACCATTACTATCCCTCATGAATTAATGAACGTAAAAATTAAGATTTGAAATTATTAATACGATAAAAAGAGAGAACTTGTAGTCTCGGAAATAACGGGCAGATGACTTCAACTTCGGAGCGATTAAGTCATTGTTTCTACACCGAAGCACGGTTGAGGGAGTATCATGTAATGTGGCTTCAACAGATAATCTGAGATTTTTTTTAAAAACCTGTAGCCAGGGTAAACTTGTACTATTTCAAGCCCAGATCTCAGTCCCACACTACAGCACAGGATCTTTAACATACGGTAACTTTTCAACCGTTAACGCGATCAATGTAATTCCAGCAGATTCCCGACTCACGCCGCTTTTCTCCTTCAGAATCTACTGGGATGATTGTGTTAAAAAGTTACAGTAAATGAAAGAGCACCAGTGTTAAAGGTTTAAGGACGGGAGCTGAAGTTCAAAAAAGTCCTGAACCTTCAACTCCACCCACTGTCACAGGTACGTAGTGACATAACTTTCAAAAAGAAACATGTTCATACAGAATATTTTGTATTCGTATAGAGAAATTTGTATTCATAAAAACAAAGTTGTACATACATTTATATTTTGTGCACAACTTTGCTGAAAAAATATGAATGCAACATTTAGTTTTACGTTCTGTAGAATACGATTTTTCTTTGTCTTGAATACAAATTTCTCCTGTTAGCAAACTGTCAAAAATACGTCATAGGCTTATACATCGAGTCCTAAACCATTGATTGATCAACCTCTGCATGTCTGTTCTAGTTTATTTATTAAACTAAAACAAAATAGAAATTTTAAGATTTTGATGCCATATTAAGAAAATTAGTAGCAGACATGCCACTCCACTCATTAGGGGGTTTAAAAAATGTGTCTGTAAAATTAGTTAAAACTAAGGAGATGACTAAACAAAACAGCTAAGCTAAATCAGAGCTAAAATAGACAGTTATCTGACCACAGGTGAGGTAAAAACAAACAGACAGCCTAAAAAAAAAGTCAGTAGGATCAGGATACTCAACTTTCTTTCTGTTTCTGATCCTTCTTTCATTTTGACAGCTAGCCTTAGCTCCAAGTTAGCTTAGCTGTTTTTGTCCTTGCCATCCATTTTCTTAACCTTCTATCTCTTTCGGGGTCACGGTGCTGCTTGAGCCTGGCCCGGGTAGTGATGGATGAAGTCAGGGGTACATCTGGACCGGTCCAGGACCTGGAGGTCCAGGACGTATTTTTGACAGGAGAAATTCGTATGTCGTATTCTAAAGCTACATGTTAAACTAAATGTGGTATTCATATTTTTTTCTGCAATGTTGTGCACAAAATACAAATGTGTGCATAACTTTGTATTTATAATTATTGATGTCTGTTTGTGAATATGAATACGTTTCTTTTTGAAAGTTATCTTACCCCGTACGCAGGCTACGGTCAGCTCCATCCCAGGTTAGGACTTCTTCAGTTTGTGAGGTTTCTTCATGTTTCAGATCAGTAGAGGTCTAGTCATCGACACATGAAAACTGCAAACCCTCAGTTCTAGAATGTTAACTGAGGAACTTTCTGCAAAAAAAATCCTGAGTGCAAACCATGCTCTAGCACTGTCCTCCTAAAATCCTGCTGCTGTTTTTGTAGAACTGTCCTTTAAGCGTTTAGACAGACTCTTGAGAGCATAAATACAGGCTAACACTGCAACACTGCCCCTCTTTACTTTCCACTGATTATTTTACACAAGCACTTTGAGAGGGTGTTTTTGGAAAGTCTATTGAAGACATTTTTGTTCTTATTTCAGAAAACAAAAAAAAGAATTGTGAATTTGTTAATGATTTCAATGGAGAAAAGTTTCAAAAAATCTCAATGACACAATCTAAATGATGTCAGTCTGTAGTTAACGTCAGTTTATGCAAACATTGCAAAGCTGCTCATTGAAGTTGATTGTTTGTTCCACCCTGAGTGTTTACTTTTGCACTTTCCTGCTTTTACAGGACCTTTCTGCACAGACAGAAGGAGGTTTTTAGAGGAAAAGCAGAGTTCTGCTCAAGTGTGAGAGCCTAGTTATCCTTTTTGGACATAAATTTGACACTATAATTGTCCCTAACAGATCTCCATGAGTTCTGTGTGATGTAACACACTTAAAGGGAAACAGGAACTCCATCAATCTTATCTAAATACTGTAGAATGGTACCTGTAGTCTGCAGAGATTCAAAGTGTCAGCTTTCACATTTTTGCTGCTCCAGTGTCTACAGACCCACAACAGAATATGTTTTTCTGCCATCAGTCCCTATGTGGTCTTGAAGTGAATGTTTGGAGTTACGATGACATTCAGCTGCATTCATTTTGTGATTGCTTACTAAGCATTCTCACTATAGTGATTCTCCTTTTCCTTTCGGTACATTTTTCAACACGTAAAATCTCAATCACACTGTCAAAGATTTCAACAATCGTGGTAGCAAAATCTTCAGCTTGTCCAGCACATAACTGCTTGTGTTTTTAAATAAACCTTAAAGTTTTTGAAATTTTGAGCAAAATATAGCTCACAGGAAGTGAATGAGAAAGTCTTTCAACATTTTAAGTAGATTAGCAACAAACCTGTAAATATCTTCATGAGGTATCTTTTAATATTTTACTGTGATTTAAAAATAGGAGTTTACCTAATATTGTAGCAGCATGCTAACACTTTTGGCAAATTTGTTATCTAATGGGTTTTCAGGCTAATTTAGAGTTTAGCTTCTATTTTAGCATCAGGCTAACATTTTTGGCTAGTTCAGTTTACTGAGGAATTTTAGACAATTTTGCAGTATAGCTGGTATTTCAGCAATTTGCTAGCTTTTTGGCAAGTTTTTGTGTGCAAACTTGGAGTTTACTTAATATTTTACCAACATGCTAACGTTTTGAGCTAATTTGTCATCGACTAAGGTTCTTATAGGCTAATTTAGAGTTTAGCTTCCATTTAAGCAACAGGCTAATGTTTTTGACTAATTTAGTTTACTGGGGAATTTTAGGCTATTTTAAAGTTTAGCTAGTATTTAAGCAACAAGCTAGCTTTTTTGGATAATTTGGAGTGCAGATTATATTTAAGCAACAAGCTAATATTTTTTGAAAAATTTAACATGTATTAGGAATTCTAAAATAATTTTACTACAAATATTTATAGTTCTTTAACAAAATTTCCCGTATTTTAGCAAACTAAAACCTTTGCAAATAGTTTTTGCAATGTCAGCAAATCCCTTCAGCAATTAGAGTAAATTGCGTCACCATTTTCAGCAAAAAGCTTCAGCATCTTGAGCATTCACACCAGCATTATCGCAGGTGATCCAACTTTTCTAGTTGAGAATATGTGATTCAATGCTCATCGCTGTCGTACTGATAGTGGGAGGGTTTCGGTGGTTTTCTTGTGTCCAGTACATGACCCACGACCCCTGCAAACAGCTGTGGTGCAGTGAATACAACAACCCTTTCTTCTGCAAGACCAAGAAAGGCCCACCGCTGGATGGAACCAAGTGTGGACCTGGGAAGGTCAGTTCTTGCTCTTGGTGTGAGTTTTAGCCACACCATGTACTCTGTACTGATCCGTGTTACGATTATGATCACATTTGATCCCAGCGGATCAGACATGAAAACAGACAGACAGTTTTGACCAGCTCAATAGCTCGTCAGCTAAATAGATTTGTTTCAGCAGCTTCCTGACCAAAGCGGTGGTGAATGTGACATCTGTTTGCAGCTGCTCAGCTAACGTCCACCTCTGATTGCAGCACTGTTTCAGAGGCTTCTGCCTGAAGCTGACCCCCAGCCTCCTCAGACAGGATGGTGCCTGGGGGTCATGGAGCGCGTTTGATAGCTGCTCCCGCACATGTGGCGGTGGCGTCCGGTTCCGGACCAGACGATGCGATAACCCTCTGTGAGTGAGCTGTTGCTCATCTGTGACGTCACGAGCAGATTCCCACTTTCTCACATGACATCATTCTCAGTCCAGCCAACGGTGGGCGCACCTGCTTTGGAAACAGCTACGAGTTCCAGCTGTGCAACCAGGAAGACTGCGAGGCTCTGACAGACTTCAGGTCAGCGAGGCGGGGGCTGAGCGCAGGCTCGTGTCCTCTGGCTGACTGCTGCTCAGCAGCTCTGTTTGTGCTCCAGGGAGGATCAGTGTAAAGTCTGGAACCCATTCTTCGAGCATGGCGGACAGAAGCATCAGTGGCTGCCGTACCAGCATCCTGAGCGTAAATACTCCATTTCACTCGCAAACAAACACACAACAACCAGCCATCACACCAGAGCAGAGGCTCAGCAGATGAAAGCAACTTTCTCCTTCATGAAGGCAGTGGTTTAGTCTGTCTGTCCCGGACAAACCCCCAAAGGAGATTGTGAGGGAATGCATTATGTAACATGGGAATTGAAATGCACACGTATGCACTCACATGCTAGAGTTATAAAGCAGGAGTCTACACCCCCCCCCCCCCCCCCCGCACACACACCACCTTTAACTCTTCATAGTCTTACAGTGTTTGTCTGTTTGATCATGAAGCTTCTTCTGAACCGAGTGTGTTTGTGTCTGCAGCCGAGCAGCGCTGCCATCTGTACTGTCAGTCCAACCAGACTGGGGCTGTTGTGTCCATGAACAGAATGGTGCATGATGGGACACGGTGTTCGTACCAGGACAGCCACAGCGTGTGCGTTAGAGGAGAGTGTGAGGTCTCTGTGCTGTGGGAGGGGTCGTCCATCAGAATGGGTTTGACATTTTCCTGAGTTTTCATCCCTCCTCTCCTCCCTGTTCCCCCTTCCTCAGCATGTGGGTTGTGATGGACAAATCGCCTCAGACCAGGAGGAGGATCGCTGTGGAGTCTGTGGAGGAGACAACTCCAGCTGTAAGGTCATCAAAGGGAACTTCACCCGCAGCACCAGAAAACAAGGTCAGCCTGGAGTCCCGTCCAAAGCCGTGTCTGAGCCACACTCAGCGGGGCACTACTGTGGTTTCATGACACATCATTGATGCCATGGTTCAGGTTACCTGAAGATCCTGGAGATCCCCAAAGGAGCGCGGCATCTTCTGATCCAGGAGTTCAGAGGAACTCCACATGTCCTGTGTAGGAGCAGCTGAAAGCCCAAAACAGGTCCTGAAGCTTCTGGGCTTCCTAAAAACACAAAAACTGATGATTCTTTTGTTGCAGCTCTTAAGAACCTGGAGACAGGTCACTTCTTTCTGAACAATGACGGTGAGCTCCCCGAATCCCGAGTGGTGATCGAGATGGGGGTGCTGTGGGAGTACAACAACACTGCAGAGAAGGAGACGGTTCTGAGTTCGGGGCCGTTGAAGTACGGGGCTCTGCTCATGGTCAGTCGGAGGATCTTCTTAAGCATCACGGAATCCTGCAGATTCGCCGCTGTGACTCGCTTTTGTGGCTCAGGTTCGTTCCCATGGCGATTCCAAGGTGACAGTGTCCTACAAGTACGTCATCCAGAACCACCTTCGGTCCTCGCTGGACTCCAACTTGCTGCAGGAGGACACCATCTTCTATGAGTGGGCACTGAAGAAGTGGTCTCACTGTTCCAAACCCTGTGGGGGAGGTGGGTACTGCAGTCTGACGGTCGACGTGGCAACACTGACGCCGCCACGACAAGTCGATGAATCGACTATTAAAATGGTCAACGATTAATTTAGTAGTCGATTACTTGTTACTTTATATTACATGGAGTCAGATTGTAGTAAAGTTGAAAGTTATAATGGCATTCTGCCAGCTTTTTGGACTATTTTTGATTTTTTAAGATTTTTTTAGCCTAATTTGGAGTTTAGCTAATATTTCAGCCACATGCTAGCTGTTTTGGCTAATTTAGAATTTCTTTTATTTTTTAGGTTAATTTGGCATTGGATATCAGATATTTTAGCTGGCTATCTGCTTCAGCATTTTCAGCATCAACTTCTGTGTTTTCAGCTTAATATATATAGTTTCAGTTCATTTAAA
This sequence comes from Oryzias javanicus, assembly GCA_003999625.1. Lineage (NCBI taxonomy): Eukaryota > Metazoa > Chordata > Actinopteri > Beloniformes > Adrianichthyidae > Oryzias > Oryzias javanicus. The sequence continues at coordinate 2,817,235 of CM012450.1, forward strand.
GCTAAAGATGGTGAAGATGTATGCTTTAAATCCACTTTGCGCATGACCTCATTAGTTGACTAATCAGAAAATATAATCAGTGATCTATCGACTATTCACGGCAGCACTAGAAAACATTATCTGTGCTGCCAGGAAAACAATACACCAGGTTCGGCTGCAGGAGGAAGGCTGACGGGCTGATGGTGCAGAGGATGTTTTGCTCCAACATCAGAAAACCCAGAGCCATCAGCCGCACATGCAACACTGAGAGCTGCCAGCCGCCGCGGTGAGCACAAACGCCTCTGTGTGGGGGGGTCCATCGCTGTAAAGTTGGAAATGCGTGGGAATCTTTTGTCAAAAGTCTGGTCAACTTAAGTGTGACACAACTTCTGGACATTACCAAGACTGATGGCTGTTTTTATGTAGCAGTGTGAAGATTTATGCTAGAGAGGCACAGAGCTGTCATGATCAAACGGGAGGTTTCTCAGCTCTAAAAGCCACGCCCCCTCAGAGTAGATTTTGGAAACAGAGGACTCATATCAACTGAAAAAATGATTAAGACATTTAGGTTGTGGGATTTTGGTTAAAAACTTCATACTATTAATTAAAATGTTACTGGGAACGTTTTTTTTTATAAAAATAAAATTCCCATAGGCAGACTTTAACGGCTGAAAAATTACAGTAAATCAAAGAACATAAACACTGAAGCCGCGGGGTGAAAGGGTTTGACCCAGGGTGACCTGCATGTGAACTACAGCTGGTCTCAGCGCAGCGGGACTCGACAACAAATGAACCCATAGATCACTCTCAACTCTGAGTCCGACTCTTAGCGCTAAGACGTGCTGTGCAGGCTGAAATCCTAACCTGTGTTCCACCCTTCAGCTGGGTGACGGGGGACTGGGGGGAATGCAGCGCCTCCTGTGGTCAGACGGGGTGGAGGCGGCGCTTGGTGAGCTGCCAGCAGAAGTCGAGCAGAGGGCAGCAGCAGCAGCGCTCTGTACACAGCAAGCTGTGCGGGGATGAGCAACCGGAATCCAAGCAGACCTGCAACCGGATCCCCTGCCCTGCTGTGTGGAGAACCGGGCCCTGGACTACGGTACAGACCTGCCTCACTGACAGAGGGACCACCCGTCTCCATGGTTACCCAACAGTCTTTCAGGCTTGTGTTCTTCTTTATCTTGAAAAGCTTTCCTTTCTCCCTACTTTTCTAGATCAACACTAACATCCTGAAATGTTTCTGTCTTTTTAGGTAACGCTCCCTTCTGCTTCTCTCTTAGACTCTGCTGCACCTCTAGATTATTCTTCCTCCTGAACACATCTACATTCTACTTTATCCACAGTGCATTCCAAATCATGATGCAAACTGTATTTAAGTGTCAAAAAGGTCAAATTCCTTGTTTCTCAATTAAATTTATGGATGGTTTTTGTCTATTTGGATCACTGACATCAATCTCAGACATCTGTGTTCATTAGTTTTCCAGGTGAGTTCAATTAAAGGAAAAACTACTAAAGTAAGATGATCCACATTATTAAGCAGACCTACATTTTCAAGTAAAATGGAAAGAAAAGGAATTTCTGCTGCTGAAAAGAGTAAATAGTTGAATGTCTTGAATAAGGTCTGAAAACATCAGTGTGATCATTGTACTATGAAGAGATTAGTGTCTGATTCAGACACATGTTGATGCAGATAAAGACAGAATGAGGATTTAAATCCATCAGATTTAGAGAGCAGCTGCTAAAATACTAATACAAAGCAGCAGCACAGATTTGAAGCTGCTGCCCGTTCAAGAAGCATGTTTTGTTGAAACTCTGAGTTAATGGAAAACTCTGAGTTTCTGGTTTCAGAAACGGGGGTAACTTAAACCTGTGAAAGTGGGTTAAACCAAACCTGTTTCATGAAGCGGGGTAAGCTGAACTCAGAGTTCATCACTATGGCAACTGACTCTTTGAACGTAACCTGGTATGGAGCAGTTTCCTTCAGGAAACTCAGAGTTGATTGAACAAACCTTTTTCAACTGTTCTAAAACCCACAACTCTGAGTTTGCAAACTCTGAGTCAATCAACTCTGAGCTCAGGTTTGAACTCTGAATTTGTTAAACCAGCTTATTCAAATGGGCCACTGGAGTCTCTGGAGTCCTATGTTCAAATGTGACTAGACCCATTAAGATTTTTTTGATTGGAATAACTTTAGATTTCTGTCCATTTGGCATCTTAAAGCAGCAAACTCAACAAATGACCCTTTCCAGTTCTTTAGAGTCTATAAATGTTGTGGAACTCTGTTGTGTTATGATGTGGAATACTTGAAGGTTTTTATTTCTGAAATAAAATCAGGTAATTCTTTGTTCAATAATATTTAATATATACTATAATGGTTAGTGGCAGAAAAATATACTGACTGTCATTTGCATTAAGGATTTAAAAAAAATCATAGAAAAATATTATTTGGAGAACATTTTGAAACGAGCTGTATAATTGTGACATCTTTATTTCCAACGTTCTCCTGTCCTGCTCTGACTGGGTCAGGTCTCTACAAGTCTGCGTGGACTTTCTCCTGTTCTTTCAGAATAGCTCCACCTGGTTGCGTTGCTCTGATGCTAGCTGCAATTTTCTTCTTCTCTCTGAGCTTTTGACCACACCTTTTCTCACAGAGGTTTCTAGAACTTCTCCTAAATGTCTTTTTTTCTGATGGGATCTCGATTTCCTTCTTGACTCTGTCTCTGTTTTCAGTGTTCGGTCTCTTGTGGAAATGGCACCCAAGAACGACAAGTTGCATGTCTGAATCCCGAAGGTTCAGCTGGAAACTGCAGTAAGCCTGAACCAATCACATGGCGGCGCTGTCAGACCCCGCCCTGCAGTGGTAAGGGCCAGCCAAGCACACACCAGTAATAAAATGTACTGGTATAGTCCAAGAGATAGTAAACCCAAGAGGCAAGTTCTAGATTTTCTTTGAACATTAGACAAAAGAAAAACAATACGGTCAGTAACTGCTGCAGTCCTTTCACATCCAAGAGGTCACCCAAACCGCTGTCTAGAGAGCTGCTCAGGGAGGCGTGGTCACTCTGACAGGAATGGGTCTGTGGCTGGAAGTAGGTGTGGTCAGAAACAGACAGGATGAGAAGAAAGAATGAAGTGCAAAGAAATTTGGTCCCAGCCAGCAAGTCCAAGTGGCCCAATTGGTTTAAAAGTGGGCAGAAAATGTGGACCCTTATTCGGTTTGTCCACACTTTCTGTGGTGGTTTCACCTGTGTTTGCCCACATTGGCTTAAGTGGGGACTCAGTGAGTTAGCTCGCTACAGAGGAGCTCGCTTGCTTGATACAGTGAAGCCTGCTAGCTGGATTCAGCGGAGCTTCCTAGCTCACTACAGAAAAGCTTGCTTGTTAACTACAGAGGAGATTGCTAGCTCTCGACAGAGTAGCTTGCTAACTTGCTACAGAGCAGCTTGTTAGCTCGCTAGAGAGGAGCTCACTAGCTGGCCACAGCGGGGCTCTCTAGCATGCTACAGAGGAGATCGCTGAAGTAGGGGTGGGCGATATGACGATATAAAACCGTGATACGATCTCCAAAGCTGACGATCTGTCATTTTTGAGAGATCGTTTTATCGCGATCTTCTACGAAAGTTGCAAGAGCGAGAAGGCAAAAGCTTGTTGACTGCCTGTGACTTTAAATGCGAGCTCTTCCTCCTCCTCCCCAGTATTTTTTCCTGTAAGTCATGTGACATACGGCGTGATAGATGTGCGGCGCCGGCGTCAGTATGCGTTGAGTCCTCTAGAGTAAATAAATGGCGGAGGTCCAAAAAAAATACGAAAAGAAGCACAAAAGGCAACGGTGTTTTGCAATCGACTTCAAAAACCTTGAAAACAAAATAATCCGATGGAGAGGAATCACATGACAGCAATCACATTATAGCAGAGATGAATTAGGCTGAACTGTGTGCTAAAGTGGGTGCTAGCAACTCACAGATAGCATGTTAGCTTGGTTCTTCGACGTATGTTTTTTATTAATGTTTCATGTTTTAAAACATGGCGGATGTTAATCGCTCGTATTTACGTTCAACCTGCACAAAAACGGATGGAGATTCATGTCGGAAACACGTAAAATATGCGGTCAAAATGAACGTTGCTGCATTGTTTTGCTAGCTCGTAGCTAGCTACTTTAAGAGCCTAAATCTCATTGTCAGTCGCACTTTCTTTGTTTTGTCTTTGTAAGAAGTATAAGTGAGTTCGCACATAATTTTTTGATCCGTGCCGTCACGATTGATATTTTTTCTTGGTCAACAGACCGGAGAAAGCTCTGCCGGAAGATACAGCGCTAATGCTAATGCTAGCTTTCTGCTCAGTTACATAAACAGCAGAGAGAAGATGTTAGGGAAGGAGCTGAGACCGTAAACTTTAACCTGAAACACCGTTTACTGCTATCATCACTGTGTTTTGAATCTGAACAGTTTGGTAGATATATTTGATGTTAAGTTATTATTATTATTATTTGGATCAGTTAAAGATGCTAGCTGGAGCCTTTTTCTCAAAGTATAATGAAATCGTCTATTTGAAGGTAAATCCTGAAGCAATTGAGATTTATTTACCATATATGTAATACAAAAATAATAAAAGTTGTAGTTTCATTTGAAAATGTGGTAAATGGTGTTTTTATTATTATTATTATTATTTACCACTTTGAGATGTTTTTAACAGGGAAAGGACTTTACTAAACTGTATCAGTCATTCATGCTATTAAACTTCATCAGTCTCCCTCATTTCTGGTCTTGAGTGAAAAGCATTTACAATCTGTTTTATGGATTTTAGCACAGAGGCAAAATAAAAAATCATGAGTATTAAGAAGCTGTTCATTTGACATCAATGCCTTTTCTGTAGCAGTAGAATGCACAATTCTTGCTCTATTTACAGCTTGATCTTAATAGATAATAAATATTTAAATATACCAAAAGATCAATTATTTTCTAAGCTTTAATTTGAGCCATATTTTTAAAAAATCAGTTGAGAAATGAAGGAGCTAGCCCGATTTTTGCAGTTGATGTCTGCCTGTCCTCCATTGAAACAGCAGCGTTCTGCTGCCATGAATCAATTCATGATGATGGCGCCTGAGCGCGCACGTCTCTGTCTATAGGCATGTAGGCAAGGGCCAATCCAGAAATATATATCAATGCTTGTAATGCATTTGAAATTAAATTCTGAAAAAATCTAAATATTTGTTCAAAATGTGTTTACTTCTTTCAACTAAAATCATAATTCAATTTTTGTCAATGTGAATTTATTAAAAAAAAAATCATGATAAAATCGAAATCGTGAAATGAAATTGAAAAAAATCGTGATTTTCTTTTTTTGCCATATTGCCCAGCCCTACGCTGAAGATTCGGAAGGAGAATAATCGCTGGACTAGACGCTTTCTCCTTCAGAATCTGCTGGAAGCGCCACCGATGACACCTCGGGTGTTAACGGGTTAAAAATTGATCAAAAGATGATCCTAGTGGGACTTTAGGTTCTGTTGGGGGGGGTCCTATTGTCTGCTCAGCTGACTGTTTCTTCCCCAACAGGCAACCAGAAAAACTCCATCATCCAATGGCTCCCCCAGTCTAACCCAAACCTGCTGACATCACAGAAGACCTCCAGTAAGACACGCCTCTTCCTCTTCATTATTTATTCCTTCCCTAAATTCCCCTTCATGCTAGAGAGTCTACTCCTTCATCCTCCTGCTGCCGTCTCTCCTTCAGCTGATCGATCTAGTAGTATATCTCTGCTTTAATACTTTAGGAGACACTTCATAGACTACTACAAAACAGCTTGTGTCCCTTGCACTAACCACACAAAGAAGTGTTTCCTGTTTTATCAGGCTGCCTGTAAAAATGAAAGCCTCTTCAGTGAAATACTTCCGCTGTCGTAGGGCAGCGTTGCCGTGGTGATCGCTCTGCCTTTTGTCGCATGGAAGTGTTGGGTCGGTACTGCGCCATCCCCGGATACCGGCAGATGTGCTGCAAGTCCTGCAGCGACAGAAGCTCCTCCCCCAGCAACAGAAGCTCCGCCCCCAGCGTCAGCACAGAGTCTCCACCTGGCAGCAGCAGGTGAGACCAGAGATCTTCATCGTTGGTTAACATCTGCAAAGAACAGGAAGAGAATAAAGTCAGTGAGTCAAAACAATGTCATATTATACATTCAAGTTTATTTCTGTAGCCCAGGGCTCTGCAACCTTCAACTCTTAAAGAGCCATTTGCGTGGATTTCTCAATGACCGTAACCCAGGAGGAGCAACAAAGTCAAACTTCACCCTTCAGAAAAACAAGACATTGATTTGCATTTATGTTATTGTTACTATTACGAAGATAAAAAAGGAAACATAAAGAAAACAGAAATCCATCCATCCATCTTCTTCCACTCATCCAGGACCGGGTCGCGGGGGCAGCAGTCTAAGCAAAGATGCTCAGACTTCCCTCTCCCCGGTCACTTCCTCCAGCTCCTCTGGGGGGACCCCAAGATGTTCCCAGGCCAGCCGAGAGACGTAGTCTCTCCTGCGTGTCCTGGGTCTTCCCTGGGGCCTCCGCCCAGTGAGACATGCCCACCTCTCCAGGGAGGCGTCCAGGACAAAACAGAGAAATTAAGGGAAAATATACTTTTTTTTCAAAATATGAAAGAGTTTATAACTTTTGACAGATATTCACATGACTTCTTTTCAAAATAAGACATCATGTGCCACATAAAATCATCTTAATCCTGCAAATGTTGGGGTGAGCATTGATTTAAAAAATAAATGAATAAAAAGTCAATTTTACCATTTGTCGTGGATGTCTACTAGTGTCAGAATTTTAGCTGAATACCAAGTTAGCCTAAAAAAAAAAAAAAAAAAAAAAAAAGCCTAAATTAGCCAAAAACAGCTAACATGTAGCTGAAATATTTGATAAATTCCAAAGTCGTCCAAAAAGCAAGCAGAATTCCAATATTTAAAACTTTAAACTTTTAACTTTTTTACATCATTATGAATATTATAAAGACAGGATTAATATTCCAGAATAAACCAATTTAAACCATAAATAATTTTCAATATTTTACTCACCATAAAAATATAGTTTTTCAAAATTGTACAAGTTAGAAATAAGCACAACATAACATCTGGCCATTAATAACAATAAATTAAAATGATCTGGAGGGCAAGATCCAGGCCCCGGGCCTCAACTTTCACATATGTGGTGTAGATGGTTCCCCAGGTGTGTCCAAATTCTATTAGCTTGGCTTCAAGTGTTTGGCGCTAGGTGATCTTGGGCTGTCCTCTTTTTAATCCTAATCTTGTCTTGTTTTTGTACTCAAGACTTCTATTTTCCATTCAGTGGCTTCCAAGGTCTGGCTTATATCACCATCATTCATATAAGCCTCCTGTTGGGGCTCTGGAGGCTCGTTGAACACCAGTTTTTGATTTCATTGCCGCTTCCGTAACCATCTTCATTTTTATAAAACTGGGTGGTTGTAAATACACCCCCCCCCCCCACCCCCGGAGGGCCAGTGGACTGCTCTAGTCTGGCCTCTACCCTTCAGTCTGTCTGGCATGGGAAACCCTGCCAGGAGCACAAAGCTCTAGCCAGCATAGCTATCCAGGTCATCGCGACACACAAGCTCCCCAACCACGACAAGGTGGCAGTCCATGAGCACCCATTACAGATGGTCTCATAGGGATGGGAGAAAGGAACGTAACGTCAAGTTCTCTCTTCACATTTGCTTGAGAATAGCTTCTTGAGTAGAATTTGCCTCCAACCACAACATGAGCCCCCCCCCCGCCAGGTTCTTCCTAACCATCACCGTTAAAGGTTTCTTTCTGTTTTGCAGGTTCTGGAAAGGGACTACAGACAATGTGACGTCTGTTACCCAGCTTGTGACAGTTACCAGCTTTCTCGGCAGTGATGTCATCACCACACCAACTCCCACTGTGGGTGTACACCCGCCCCCCTCCAGTGGGAGCTCCCCAGACTTTGTCTATGTGGAGTACGAGGATTACGAGGGGTCCTCTTCAGATGAGAATTTGTCCCACTCATTTGAGATTCCTGACATTCGTCCCACATCCATGGCAGCAGCGAGGACGATGGCGCCGCATCAGCCCTTCAGGACCAACACGCCCCTTGTGCCTCCCATTTCCTCAATACCAGAGACAGTTTCTGAAAACCCAACAGTGGCAGCAGTCAGCACGCCTCCAGTTGTCCTCAGCACCACCACTACAGCAACGGGGCGGCCCCTCCAGAACATAAACTTTACAGAACCTGCCAGGTCCATCTCCAAGAAGGAGAACAACACTATGAACGAAGTCTGGTACCAGGTGGTAGGAGGGGAAAGCAGAGGAGGAGCTGGAGACCAGCAGAACTCCTTTGTGCGGCAGATGCCTCTGCTCCACGAGCGAACACACAACAAACGGATCCAGCAGCTCCTCCGGGAGAAACGGATGCGGGACTTTGTGGGCAGGCTGAACTGGACCAGAGTCAACAGGAAACCCTGACCCTGGTGCTTCCTGCTGGCAAACTTTGAATGATGCCACTCTTCATTATCTCCTGACTGCCAGCGGTCCCGCTTCTCCAAACCACGCCCACTTCTCACTTCAGTGCAGCACATTTTAATTGTTAGGAGCCAACCACTTCAGTTATGAACTCAAACCACTATCTTGATGCAGAACATGAGGACATGGGTCCACAGAACCACAGAAAAGCTATAAGGGCCAAAAGCTAAACTCTGGGTCTGCTCCAGTTCTTCCAGCAGGGTCATCTGCACCCAATAAACCCGCTTCTAATTAAAGTCTCTCACAACTGTTGATCTGATTCCGAATTACAGGACAGTTTTTTTTTTGTTTTTTTTTTTTTTTACTTCTGTCAGAATCCTACCTACAAGTGCAGATTCTGGATCTCTTACTAACCCCTGGGACTTGTGGCAGATGTCAGTACTGGCTCACTGCATGTTAAACTCCATCTTTACACCCAAAATAAACACATGTATAGCCTAACTCAAGCAACTATTTCATCTCTGCAGGTGGATTTTGTTGCCATAACTGTATGCGGGAATATTACATCTGCTTTTAATAAATTATGTGATACATTTTTTGCAAAAAGTGAGGTGTGACCCAAAGCTTTTTTTTTAGAGAGGCGCATTGAGATCCAATTTCAATATAAAACATGTTCCTGTTTCTGTGAGTTTATCCTTTCCCCAGAAAGGATAAACAGAGCTCTGATGTCTTGACAGTTTTCTGAGCAGCATCTCTGTCAGCTAAAGTCAAAAGTTTGGGATTTTTTTCGTTACGGTTTATTTAGGTATTAAGACTGTATGAAAGACTGTTTAAGTCAGCAGTGGGTTCAGCTGGTTTGGTTTGTTTTCTCTTCATCTTTGTTAGCCTCATCCGTATAATGAGCAGTGTTGTTTCAAACGCTGCTTGATGCTATTGCAATATTTGTCCAGCCAGCAAAGCTAAATGGACCCCATATGGTTTAAAAGTGTGCAGAAAATGTGAGTTTATCCACCGTTTCTGTGGAGGCCCCCTGTGTTTGCCAAAATTGTCTTAAGAGGGCACTCAGAGGATAACTCGCTACAACAGAACTCGCTAGCTCATTACAGCAGAGCTTGCTAGCATGCTACAGAGGAACTCACTAGCGAAGCTCTCTAGCTTGATACAGCAGAGCTCGCTAGCATGCTACAGAAGAGGTCGCTAGCGAGGAGGAACTCGCAAGCAAAGCTCTCTAGCTTGATAAAGCAGAGCTCGCTAGCACGCTACAGAGGAGCTCACTAGCATTCTACAGCGGAGCTTGCTAGCATGCTACAATATACCTTGCTAGTATGCTACAGCTGAGTTATTTAAGTTGCTAGAGGAGCTCGCTAACATGCTACAGAGGAGCTCGCTAGCATGCTACATAGGAGCTTGTTAGCATGCTACAGCGGAGCTCACTAACATGCAACAGAGGAGCTCATTAGTATGCTACAGCGGAGTTCGCTACCATGCTACAGAGGAGTTCGCTAGCATGCTACAGAGGAGCTCGCTAGCATGCTACATAGGAGCTCGCTAACATGCTACAGAGGAGCTTGTTAGCATGCTACAGAGGAGCTCACTACCATGCTACAGAGGAGCTCATTAGCATGCTACAGCGGAACTCACTAACATGCAACAGAGGAGCTCATTAGTATGCTACAGTGGAGTTCGCCAGCATGCTACAGAAGAGCTCGCTAGCATGCTACAGAGGAGCTCGCTAACATGCAACAGAGGAGCTCATTAGTATGCTACAGTGGAGTTCACTACCATACCAAAGAGGAGTTCGCTAGCATGCTACAGAGGAGCTCGCTAGCATGCTACAGCGGAACTCACTAACATGCAACAGAGGAGCTCATTAGTATGCTACAGTGGAGTTCGCCAGCATGCTACAGAAGAGCTCGCTAGCATGCTACAGAGGAGCTCGCTAACATGCAACAGAGGAGCTCATTAGTATGCTACAGTGGAGTTCACTACCGTACCAAAGAGGAGTTCGCTAGCATGCTACTGCGTACCAAGAGAGCTCGCTAGCATGCTACAGAAGAGCTCGCTAGCATGCTACAGTGGAGCCAATATGGGCAAACACAGGTTGGGCTACCAGAGAAACTTTGGACAAACCCAATCAGGGCCCACATTTTCAGCCACTTTTAAACCACAAGTGCCCACTTAGCCTTGTTGGGTGGGTGTAAACGTATATTGTAACACTAAGGCTGCAAATAGTTAAACAGCACAGATTTCATCAAAAGAATGCATTTTCAGGAGCAGGCATCTCCAGGCCTACCTGCGTTTTATCCAACATCCCACAGCAGGCTCTGGGATGTTCTTATTGGCCGGAGGCACCTGAACCAGGTCATCATTTTCACCAGGGGCGACTGTGCAGGCTGCGTCCTTTAGATGAAATATAAATGTTAAGATTTCAATTAGTCAAAGAGAAAAACCACAGAATAGTTAAGTATTGTAGAAAGTTGGATTTAGTGGAAATAGTATAATTTACATAACAGTACTACTTTTCTTTAAACATGTTTTCAGTTATTTAGGCTAATCTATTGTTAAGGCAATATTTCAGCTACATGCTAGTTGTTTTTCTGCAAATTTGGGCTTTTTTTTCCAGGTTTTTTTTTTTTTTGGCTGTTGTGGATTTTAACTAATATTTTAGCAATGCTTGCTGTTTTGGCTAGATTAGACATTTTAGTATTTTCTTAGGCTAATTTGGCATTTAAGTATTTTTTTAGCTTGCTATCAACCTCAACATTTTCAGCTGTTAGCTTCAGTATTTTTAGCTATCAGTTTCAGCATCTTCAACTGTCAGCGCTAGCATCTTCAGCGGCCATATTCAGCTTACAGCATTAACACTTGCATCATCGCAGGTAATGCTATATATCTACTTACTAATTAGACTAGTTTAATTCAGTTTCATTTCATATTGTAAAACTTTAGTTTGATAGTGCAAGGTCTAAATTTGGCATGGATTTACCTTAGAATCAGAAAACCTTGATAGCCATGAGAAAAATCCAAAATGGCGGCCATTTGTAAACGGTGGCTGCCATACACTCAACTGTTACAAAAACATTCTGTCTCTTTGCCTCAGTCACAACAATACCGGCTGTTCATGCAAACACAAACACGTCTTCTGCATATGGTTAGCAGCATGGTCAAGCTGGTCATCAAGGTAAATTATTTCAAGCTAAAGTAACCATAGGTGATAGGGGGCATGTACTATAAACTTTTGTCATTAGATTGTCCCACAGACTTTTGGACAGCTAGTAGGAGTCCCTGGAGGAAACACACACATGGAAAGGTCCAAACTGGGATTTGAACCAGGATCCTTCGGGTTGTGAGGCAAGGGGTGATATTTTAGTGCTTCACATCATCTCTTCATAATCCAGCGAGTGACCTCTGAGGTTGTTGGTGTTCATGGTTGCTCTGCTGCTGATCCAGTACAGAGGAACCCTGCAGGCAGACTGAAGCTCTGAGGGTCAACTGTAGGATTTCACTGCTATCAAGCCACGGGACAGCTGTACATGTTCATTACGTCTTGGGGAAATAACGAGAAGATAAGTTATATAAAAATCAACTACCTGGGTCTCTGAAACTTGACTGTGACGCGCCTGGCAGACCAAACTCAGGGAAATTTATAGCCCGCGCTTGCGCCTGGCAGACAACACTCCGGGTTAAACAACCCTTGTCCTTCACAAACAGCAAAGATGGCGGCGGCCGCGGTGAGGACTCTGGGTTCAAGTTTGGGCAAAAACCTCCGGGAGGTCCGCCTCCACCTCTGCCAGACCTCCGCGGCGAGCAAGGGGGCCAGGTGAGCGGCCGGCCGGGGGGGTGGTCCGGTTCTCACTGAGTCGGATGAGTCTGGGGTAGCTAGCAGCGGGTGACCTCCTCTCACACGGAGCTTCAGCGGCTTCCGTAGCTGGACCCGTGGTTCCGAACTGGCTGTTGAAGCGAACCTTCTTCTGAAGATCTGCGGGAATCTTCACAGCAGGATGGTCTAAAACCAATTTAAGAACTTTATGCACAACTGGGTTAAATAGAACGGCAATGCCACAGCATCAACAGTACATCTAACAAACACAATCTATTCAACTTAACATATAAGGCACATATGAAACAACATATAAAAAAGACTCAACATAATAATGAACAAAAATAAACAACAACGTAACTTTTGTTTGGGGTTCTCATTAAGTTGACAAAACTGAGTAATTTTTAGCCATTTTTATTTTTCAAATAATCGAGTGACAGAATATAAACAGAGCTCTTAATGAAAAATATTTAAAATGGTTTGGTCTTCTAAAATGTATTTTTATGAATAAAAATGTTATTCTAAACAATAAGAACTATGTTTTCTGGTCTGTTAGATATCACCACCTTGAATAAAACACGTTTTCCACCCAAATGAACTGAAGTTAATTTAGAAGAATACCAAAAATTAAACTCTTCCCAAAATGTATTTATTACTCCAAAATTAAAGAATAAATATCATTGATATCGTGATTTGGGCTGCCATGATCAGTCAACTAATCGACTATTAAAATACCCAACAACTAATTAAATCACTGATTAGCTGCTACTTTATATCAAGGGTCCCCAAACTACGGCCCACGGGCCGGATCAGGCCCCACACACTATCGAAATTGTTGTACTTTTTTTTTTTATTATATCCAAAGCTCTTCAGCTCATTCAGCTTTAGCAGTTACTAAGGATGTTTAGGCTATTTTGGGGTTTGACTAATATTTTCACCACGTGCTAGCTGTTTTGGGGAACTTAGGCTTTTTTCTCAGTTTTTAGGGTTATTTGGAGTGTAGTCAATATTTTAGCTTTATGCTAGCTGTTTTATAATAATAATGCATTTAATCTGAAAGTGCCTTTCAAAGAGACTGTATAAAGTAAAATAGATATAAAATCACAATGAAATCCCTTTAAAATATATATATATATATATATATATTAAAAACACAATAAAAAAGTTGGCATCTTACTAAAATAAGATTACGGATAAAGGAAAGTTATGAATTTGGGAAAGCAGATTTAAACAGGTTTTGAAGGGAAGAGGAAGACCGGAGACAGCAGGAGGGGATTGTAATATGAAGAAGATTAGACAGATATGAAGGAGCCGTGTTATGGAGAACTGTGAAAGTGTAGAGAGGAAGTTTGAATTGAATCCTGAAAGTAACAGGTAGCCAGTGCAACTGTTGTAAAACGGGAGTGATGTGATGGAAGGATGGAGTTCTGGTGATGATGCGAGCAGCTGAACTCTGGACCAATTGTAATTTATTTAGAGTCTTATTGGGAAGAGCAGTCAGGAGAGCATTGCAGGAGTCGAGGCGAGAAGTGACCAGACTATGAACCAGAATGGAAGCTGATTGGACGGTGAGTGAGGGGCGGAGACGATTAATATTAGGTAAAGGTGAAATGCAGACCGGGTAATGCTATTGATGTGAGATTGAAAAGATAATGAACTGTCAAGGATGACACTCAGACTCTTAACCTGAGGACAAGGAGAGGAGTCAATGGAAAGAGTGAAACTGGGAACTTTAGAAAGAGTGAATTTGGAACCTATAAAGAATAATTCAGTTGTATCACTGTTGAGTTTGAGGAAGTTGAAGGTGAAGCAGGTTTTAATTTCAGATGGGCAGAAGGAGAGGGAGGAAGATAGAAGAGAGGAGTTGGGTTTACTGGACAGATAGAGCTGGGTGTCATCAGCAAAACTATGAAAATCAATGTTAAATTTACGGAATATATTGCCGAGGGGTAGGAGGTAAGTAATGAAGAGGAGTGGACCAAGAACAGAACCTTGAGGAACACCAGCGGAAATGGATGAGGATTGGGATTTAAAGGATTTCAGGTAGATAAACTGGGTGTGGCTTGTGAAATAAGATCAAACCAGTGGAGGGGAGTGGACTTGATACCAAGAGATGAAAGTCTTTGCAGGAGGATGGAGTGAGATATGTGTCGAATACTGGACTCAAGTCGAGGAGGATGAGGATGGTGACGAGTCCAGAACCAGCTGCTAGAAGAAGGTCATTAGTGATCTTCAGCAGGGCAGTTTCTGAGCTGTGTAGGGGCGGACACCTGACTGAAATGGTTCATGAGACCTTTTTGACTGAGATGAAGGTGAAGTTGGCAGGCGACAACTTTTTTCTGGTATTTTGGAGATGAAGGAGAGGTTAGAAATTGGACGGAGATTATTAAAGAATTGGGGTCTGAACCGGGTTTTATCTTAACATCAGCAGTCGTGAGGAGTGAGGGAACAATACCAGATGTTCATGAGGAGAGGATGATAGCAGATATGAAGGGAAGAAGAGAGGGAGGCAGGATGTAACCAGGGGTGTTGGGAGGGGATCGAGCAGACATGTCGACAGTTTGGACTTTTGGATAAAGTGTGATATTTCTCTGTGATTGGAATGATGAAAATGAATGAGCTGTAATTGTTTTGGCTAAATTACACATTTTACCAGTTTTTTGTTTGTTAATTTGGCATTTAGCTAATATTTCAGTTACATGTTGGCTGTTTTGGCTGTTGCAGCATAAGGTGTGTTTTGGATTTTGGCCGCTTGTGCGTGTTTGACACCGCTCCTGCAGGCTTTCTCAGGGTTCTCCTGGCTTTTCTTTAACCCTTTAACACCTGAGACGTCGCCGGTGACACTTAAACACAAAATCTTTACCATACTGTACCTTTTCAACCATTAACACCGAGCTGCTTTTCTCCTTCAGAATGTACTGGAATTAGGTTGAACGTGTTGAAAAGTTACAGTATGTGAAACATTCCTCCCAGCATGCCTCACATTCCTGCTGATATTCATGAACATTTCTCAGGTTCCTCCCTGTCTCCTCCACGTTCTCTTTTCCTCGCTCCTCTTGAGACGTTCCTCCCAGCGTTTCCTTTGTGTTTCAGGGACTTCGTGGAGCAGCACTATGTGACCCTGAAGAAGGCCAACCCGGACTTTCCCTTCCTGATCCGGGAGTGTTCTGGAGTCCCGGCCCGTCTCTGGGCCCGATACGGTGAGTCAGAGGTGCGTCTATGTTTGGGTCTCAGCTGCAGATGATGTCGCTGACCTTTCTCCTGCCTCTGCTCAGACCTGGGGAGGGAGCAGAGCGTCTCCGTGGACAACATGTCAGCCGAACAGGTGGCCGGCGCTCTGAAGACACTGGTCCAGTCCAAACCATGACCCAAGTGCAGCTGTACTCTCCTTGTTGTGTGATGTTGATGAGAATAAACTTGAACTTTAATGAGATTCCCTTGTGTCCTCCTGACTGCTGTTGCTCCATTGGGTTTCCCAGGTCCAGCAGGAAAATGTTTGGTTTTTGGAACCACAGTGATCCAGATCCGAATGCTTGTGTGTTTGTTACTGAACCCATCGTCTGTCTGTGTCTCCATGGAAACCAGATCCCATCAGATTGGAGGTGAAGTCTACTGCAGTGGTCACATGGGAGTCATGGAGTTAGTTGAAAAAGTTGCTCCTAACATAGACACTTTTTTAAATTCACACTTTTTTTAAATTTTGTCTGTAGTTTCTTCAAGAAAAAAAGGCAATTTATACAAATAAATGACAGTGTATTAACTATTACATGTGGTGTTCCACAGGGAGCTGTTCTTGGGACAGAATTAAACATATTTATGTTAATATGTCAGCAGTTTTTAGTCTCTATCCTGGTTTTTGGTCCACATCTGTTTGTTAAAAAAATATTTTAAAATTAAACGTGTACATAGGTTCTGAAAATTAAATAATTATTTAAATTAAATTATCATTAATTAATCTGAATAATCAGAAAATATTATTCCTCTAATCAGGAGTTGACTGGCCTACCACTGCGGCACAGCCAACCACCAAAAATATGGGAAAAAAAACATGTTATTGAAATATGACGGGTATTGAGAATGGGTTAGATTTTAAATATGTATACGCCCAAATTTGTATACGTTTACTTTACACATCTTTCTGTAGTCAGGGACGGCTGTAAGGAAGTACTATCTTGTAAGTTTAAAGTTTTTCTTTCTAGATTAATGACAAAATATGTTTTTTATTCTTTTTTTTTTTATATTTAAAGTTCGTTTTTGTCTGTCTGCTTCTTCTCATTCATAAGCTTTAGGTTTTGAAACTTAAAAAAGTTTCTACATCTGCGACCCAAATATCCCCCAGAGACATGAGATGATGAAGATCTACAGGACACAGCATCACCTATTGGTGCAGTCTTGTCTTCTAAGCATAGAACACTTGTGATGGTCTGTTCAGAACCACAAGGTGCTGACCTATAACCTTTATGTTTGTTTTGATACCAGGTATTTAAATGTGTACTCATCAAATATGTTGTCATTGGTCCCCCGCCTTTTGCAAAATTTGCTAATTTATGAATTAAACTATCAGTAGTTAAGGGTCTTCTACTGGAGTTTAGATCAGGGATGTGCATCTAAATCACACACCACAACACACCTTAGGGCCGAACATCAACATTTATTGAACATTCTTAAACGAAATTTTAAAAACTTTATGAACTAGATATATAGATATACCTGGGATAATGCTAGTGTAAATGCTGTTGCTGAATTTGGCAGATAAATATGCTAGTGCTAATAGCTGAAGATGCTTAAACTGATAGCTAAAAATTCTGAAGCTAATAGCTGAAAACACTGAAGCTGGTTGCCAGGCAAAATATTAGCTAAATGCCAAATAAAACCTATAAAACAAAAAAAAGTAAATTAGCCAAAACAGCTAGCATATAGCTATAAAAAATAGCTAAATTTCAAAATATATAAAACTGATAATAGCCAAAATTAGTCAAAACAGCTAGCATGTGGATAAAATATTAGCTAAACCCTGAAATACCAAAATTGTCCAAAAAACTAGCAGAATACCAATTTTTAAAACTGCAACTTTTTTAACATAAATATAATTAATCAAAAAACAGGAATATTAGTCCACAATAAATCAATTTAAACCTTAAATATATTTTAATATTTTACTTTCCATAAAAATATATTTTGGCAAAATTACAAAATTTAGGAATGACAGCAAGATAACGTCCAGGCCATTAATGACAATAAAATAAAATGATCAGGAGGCCCAAATCCGGCCCCCAGGCCTTGACTTTGACACATGTTTTAGAGTTTATGATTAGAAGATTGTGCCAATCAACTGGCTAAGTACAAAACTTTATGAAATAAATATAACACAGGGGCGACTACACAAATCACACGTGCATTTGCAAACCTGTAAACATAATATTGACAACATAAAATCTGAACCTTTGTATCTAAATGGTTAAAAATAAATAGGTGTGAAATTTTTACTTAATCAGTTTAGCAAGTTCAGTTCTTCTGCATTTGAGGAACTGGTCATCCACTGAAAACTGGTGGATTATGGAATATTTCATTCAGCGAAAGTACTTACCTTTTAAAAGGAAATCCAAACAGAACTCAATGGACAGAACCTCCAGTTGGTCCTGGAGAGCCTTTGGCTGCAGAGACTCTAGTGTCCAGCAGGGGTCACTGTCGTCTTTGGATAGAGCTTACATAAAGTGTTATGTAAATAGTGGATTCTCTGCAGTGTATTTATCTATTTATTAGCTCTTGTGTGTGAAGCTTTTAATTATTTAAATCTTGTAATAAATTAATAAAAAAAAAAAAGAGTAACGTTGATGAATTGCTTGTTTCGAACCATTGATGGTTTTATCCGTATTAAGGCGAGGTGCAGTGTGTAGGTTGCCCGGCAGATGGTGCTAGCATTCTAATAACGGTGCACACCCAGATAATTACGCTGTTTTATTGTATTAAATTTATATGAGACAAATATTTTACTTGTAAACTATGTAGGTGTTTATGTAAGGATGTAAAAATGTGCGTATTTATACATATAAAATATATAAATAGGAGAATCCTCCCCGGTGACGCTTCCTCTCACTCCAGCCCAGCAGGGGGCGATAGAGGGCCCACCGCCGTAAACCTATAGCCGTTTTCCAAAACGGAGACGCAACAAATTTGCGGAGCCGTTGTGGAAAAACGTGGATAAAAGTCCGCTGAATAAGAAACAGCGGACTTTACGGATTACTTCTAGCGAACCGGACCGGAACGGAGTCCCGTCTGCTTGCAGGACAGAAGCAGCTGCCCGTAAAGATGCCCGAGAGTAAGTCAAAGCTTGAGCATTAGCATGCTAGCTAGCCTTTAGCAGTGATAGGAAAACATCTGGTGAATACAAAAGAAAATAAAAACTATGAATAAGCGACGCGATGTTTTTAGGTTTCACCCCGGTTTGAACACAGACATATCACGGACAGAAATAGCAGATACACGTTCCGTGGATCTTTTACGTGATTCTGTCTATGCTAGACAAATACATCAGCGTACCAAACGTAAACACAAAACACACTGCAATATATTCATGAAGAATAACTTCAGCTTCTCTTGTGACACTCAGAATTTCTGAGTGTCACAAATGTCATTCAAAGACCCACTTTGATGACATTTTTAGTTCTTTTAAAAGCGTTTCCAGGAGTTCTTTAACTATGACATTTTAGCTAAAAATCTAAGTCCTCTCTGCAGCAGTAGTTTAATAGAAATTGACCTCTGAGCTGAGCGACACTATTGATCCAGAACAACACCACAAATAATTTAGAGCCCAATATAACATTTGGTGCAACAAAAAATGGTGATCCATATCATTTCTATCCAGACGAACAGTTTAGATCCAGATTCCAACTTAGACGAGGAAAACAAAGACGTTCATGGATCCATTAGTCAACAAGATGCATCAGAATGGAGCTGAGCAGGAAGCTTGTGGCCCTACCAGTGTATCGTCAATGTCACAAATACGCTCTTTTTCAAACTACATTCTTATGTCTGCTCCTGAATCACAACAATCTGAAATAAGAAATCATCAGAAATCCAATTTTAAGCCTAATTTTCTTCATGTCTGTCCTCCATCATCAGAAAAATGTGGCAATTACATGTTAAATCACCAATTTCATTGGAGTGGGTCCTTCAAGTTCCTTCATGGTTTAGTGCAGGAGTGTCAAACTCAATCACACAAGGGCCCAAAATCCAAAACACATCTTAAGTCGCGGGACGAACAGGATAAACATTTATTGAACACTCTAAAACTACATTTTAAAACTTTAAAACTGTAACTTTTTAACATAATTATGAACTATATATATAGAATTACCTGCAATAATGCTAGTGTGAATGCTGTAACATGAATTTGGCCAGTGAAGATGCAAGTGCTGGAAGCTGAAAATGCTAAACCTGATAGCCAGTTAAAACATTAGCTAAATGCCAAATTAGCCTAAAGAACAAAAAAACCCAGATACATTTAGGTTAGCCAAAACAGTTAGCATGTAGCTGAAATGTTAGCTAAACTCCAAAATAGACAAATATATCTTAGTAAATGACAAAATATTCCAAACAGCTAGCATAATGACAATCTTTTAGACTTTAGAAATGTAAATGTTTAACATAATTATGAATAATAAAAATACAGGAATATTATTACTTAAACATTAAATAACTTTCAGTATTTTACTCTCCATAAAAACATATTTTGTCAAAATGATACAAGATGTAAATAACACAAGATAACATGTGGTTTAGTGGATTCAATATTTGAATATTCCTTTCTGTTCCTTACCGTCCCCTGTATCACTTTTGCCTACTTGTGTTTTATTTCTTTTCGGTCTTTGTGAGTCTGTGTACTGATGTGTAACTCCGCCCCCTGCTGCTGATGCTCAGTGCAGGCGTGCAGTCAGACAACTTCACAGCATCACTAACTGACCGTCCAGGTGGCGTTAAAAACAAAAGTATCTCCAGATGAGCCGGCCTTCCACTAATGCCAGTAGATGGTACCATAAAGGCGAGCTTAATTCACTTTAGATTTGGGGTAAAAGGAGTTTGTGCAGCTTAACTCTCCACCATATGAGGTTCTGTTGTCCGTTTGGTTTTTCGGGGTAAAGTGCCCCCTCCTCTCCATCTGCTGACTACCATCCTGTATGTTACAGCTGAGAGTTACTCCAACCCCCTGGCCCCCGAGGGTCATGAAGTGGACGACCACAGAGCTGCTGCTCAGTGAGTGTCCTGCATCCTTTTACCACCTCGTCTGTCTGCTTATGTTGGGCAATTCTGTTAACACCCCGCCTTCCCAGGTCCAAACTGACCAATGATGACTTCAGAAAGTTGCTCATGACGCCACGGTCTGCACCTGCAGCAGCCCCACCCACCAAGTCCAGACACCATGAGTGAGTAATGGAGGAGGTGCTGTCTGGCTCCTGCTGCAGAAACACTCACCTGTGTTTGTTCCAGGATGCCCAAAGACTACAACGAAGATGAGGACCCTGCAGCCCGAAGGAGGAAAAAGAAGAGGTGAGCAGCCAGACAGCTTCCTCCCTGAAGGTCCTGATTAGGACGTGGAAGGAGGAAGCTGGAACCCAGGTTGTAGTACCCCACGACTGCAGCATGTCTTCACTTGTACTCAGTGTCTGCTCATTTGATCCATAATCTGTGATCCATCACAAATATTGATTGTTGATGCTTGTCCTCCTGCAGCTACTATGCCAAGCTGCGACAGCAGGAGATGGAGCGGGAGCGCGAGCTGGCTGAGAAGTACCGGGACAGAGCGCGGGAGAGGCGGGATGGGGTCAACAAGGACTATGAGGAGACGGAGCTGATCAGCACCACCGCCAACTACCGAGCTGTTGGACCCACAGCCGAGGCGTGAGTACCACGCCACTGAACGCTACGCTGTAGACAACCGCAGGAAAACACTAGGATGTTACGCCTATAGTGGTCCATCTCCAGTAGACGTCTGTCTCAATAAATGCTGGGTTGGCTTCAACATTTTTGGAACAGACAACAGGGCTACTATTGGAAGATACATGGTGTATCTGGGTTTCCTCCATTCCCGTGTTTCCTGATGTAAAATGTTTCCTGATGTCTTTGTGTTTTCTGACGTTTTTGAGTTTCCTAATGCTCCCGTGTTTCTCCTGATGTTTCTGTGGTTTCCTAACAGGGGTGTAACGAATCACGGAAAATCAGTGGTCCGTACGGATCAGAGGCCACGGTTCGGGACACGTGTGTACCGCGGACCGCACACACACACGCTCGCATAATTTAACCCAATTGTCCGTTCACATCGAATGGAATTCTTGTCAAATTCCTGTAAATCCTCTTTATTTGGACAAGCGTTAAAGTATCTGCTTCATAGTTATCTTAAAGTCTGTTCACCTAAAGCTGCGTGTGGGAGGAGCTTCTGTCAAAAACTTTTCTCAACTTCATAATGAAGGACACAGATCTATAGATATCAGGTTAATATAATTTTAAGAGCTGAATAAAAGCATTGGTACACATTTCCATTACTGGGTTCAAAGAATCTCCCAGTTAAAAGCAGCAACAGGAGAAAGCTCCGTAACAGACCACCAAATGATTCTATGGCAAGCCAAAGATGTCAAAAATCACCAGGAAAAACAGATAATTATTATTTAAAACATTTAAATGTTCCCACAGTTAGTTTCAATAAAGAAATTAATACCAAAAAATAATTGTAACTGTTTTATTTATGATTTAATTTTTAAGGGATAATCCAGGTAGATTTGGTATTTTCAACACTATTTTTAATCCTTCTTTTCTTTCAGTTTTTGTAGATTTGGTCTAAAGACATGTACATTAATCAGAAACTACATGTTTTAACATTTTATTTGTGTTCAAAGTTTAAATATGTTTTGTTTTTAATAAATAGGATTCAATGTTGCATATGTAAATATTGTGTGTGAAGTACTTTAAATGATCATTGAATATATGATTTGAAGCGTTTCCAAAAATTAATTTAGCTTTTATGTTGTTGTTTTAACTTTTCACTGATCCTAAAAATAATCCAAACCGTGACCCTAAAACCGTGACACGATCCGCACTGCGAGTTTTGTGATCCGTTACACCCCTACTTCCTAACGTTCTTGTGTCTATATTTTTTTATATCTCAGTTTTCCTGGTTTTTCCCGTCTCTGTCTTTCTCAGTGACAAATCCGCAGCAGAAAAGCGTCGACAGCTCATCCAGGAGTCTAAGTTCTTGGGAGGTGACATGGAGCACACTCACTTGGTGAAAGGTCTGGACTTCGCTCTGCTGCAGAAGGTCAGGCTGGGCTGCTCCAAACATCTGCAGCTGCAGGGTGGGGTCAGGAGAGTTCACACCACAGATGTGCTCCCTCTTTTAGGTGAGAGCAGAAATCACCAGCAAGGAGAAGGAAGAAGAAGACATGATGGAGAAAGTTCAGAAGGAGGCCAAGTATGAGGGCAGAGCTCACTTCTTTGTCATCTGTCTGTCTGCTGTCCTGACTGCCTGTCTGTGTGCCTGTCTGACAGGAAGGATGTGGAGCCGGAGGAGAAAATGGAGTTTAAGACCCGTCTTGGTGAGCATGTGCAGATGCTTCTCTTCTGTTTGATCATGTTACTTCATTTAGAAAATCACAACCTCAGTGATTAAAAACCCCAAAAAACCCTGAACTTGATCTCCTGAAGACCTCAGGGGCCCGTTTCAAGAAGCAGGTTTTGTTGGAACTCTGAGTTTGTGAACTCCAAATTCAGCAGAACTCTGAGTTTTCGGTTTCAGAAAGAGAGATAACTCAAACCCGTGAAAGTGGGCGAAACCAAGCCCGTTTCAAGAAGCGGGTTAAGCTGAACTCAGAATCAATCACTGTGGCAACTGAGTCTGTGAACGAAACCTGGTCTGGAGCAGGTTTTCTTCAGGAAACTTAGAGTTTTCTGCGGTCTCCGCCCCTTTTTAAAGTGAAAGATGTTCAAATCTGAGTTCTTCATTAATATCTAGAGAACATTCACATTAGAGACGTCACGTTTCCACCAGCAGAAACCAAAATGACATGTCCATTCATAGAGGATCATGTAGAGAGGAGGCTGGATTAATTCAGAGGAAATGTTATTTATGTCTGGAGAGGATTTGAGGACACGAGTCGATTGATGCAGTTTCTACGATTCAGTTTTATTTGAGCGATATTATAAATAGTGAGTTATTCCAGCGATTTGCTCTTAATAATAAGGAGTTTTATTTTCATCATTTGAAACCCTTAAGAATCGAAATCATTAAATTTCAAACACCGGGAACCGGTTTCAACTCTTAACACAACTGCACACGAAGACTATTAGCTCAGTTGTCAGCAACATTTTTTCCTCTTCCCGGCTCCAATGTAGAATATTTATGGAAAAAAAAAAACCTTTTCAGCAAATATTTTTTAAGTCTTGAGAATTAAATTTAAATAAATGCTTATTTTTAACATATTCCAGGCAGCTACAGTGTTTCATTTTAGCGTGCAGTGATATCCGTGTGTGTATGTGGTGGTGGTGGGGGGTTGAGGAAAACGGTCATTCATGCGATTACGGAGATGACTGGTTAAATTATTAACAGATCAAGAACCATTCCTTACTTTACAAGTGATAAAATAACCTTCCTGATATTATTTATTCATTATTTGAAATGATTCAAATGTAGACGTATGCATTAACTCTGCAGAGATTTTCTCTCTGTTTTACCGCTGCAGCTGTGTTTTTTTTCTTGTGGAAAATGTTCTTGTAGTCTGCATATTCTTGGAGGAACTTATCAATTTCCGTCGCAGGAAGTAACTCGGATGCTTGTTCCCGTTGCCATGGTGAATCGTGCTGTCTTTGCTCCATTGATCAGGGCTTTTAATGGTCGCGACACTCGCACCTGATTCTGGTTCCAACAACTTCAAGTTGATTGAATCAAACATTTTCAGCTGTTCTGAAACCCAAAACTCTAAGTTCGGGAATTTTGAGTCCAGTGACTCTAAGTTCAGGTTTCAACTCTAAATTTGTTGAACCTGCTTCTTGAAACGGGCCCCAGAAGCCCTCCGGAGTGTTTTGAAGGATGCTTACATGAAAGTCTGTTCCTCAACTTCCTCTCAGGCAGGAACATCTACCGGGTCGTGTTCCGATCTGGGGCTTTGGAAAGAAACGAGCTCTTCCTTCCCGGCAGGATGGCGTACGTGATCGATCTGGACGACGAGTTTACCGACACCGACATTCCCACGACTCTGATCCGCAGCAAAGCCGACTGTCCCAGCATGGAGGCGAGTGTCCAAATCCAGCGGCGTCCCGGTCCAGTGAGGCGGATGCTGAACCCTGTCTCTGTGTGTGATACAGGCTCAGACAACCCTCACCACCAATGACATCGTGATCTCAAAGCTGACCCAGATCCTGTCCTACCTGAGGCAGGGAACGCGACACAAGAAGATCAAGAAGAAGGACAAAGGTGAGTCTGGTGCACCTGCATGTGAGCGCTCATTCATCAGAGGTTAACTGTGGGTGTGTTTCAGGTAAACTGGATGATAAACGAGCTCCAGAGGCTGACCTCAGGTCAGTTGGCGTCTGCCCCCCATCGCCATCGTTGCCCCCATTATGAGTCGGTTCCTCCATAACGTGTTCCTCTCATGTCTCAGCATCTTTGATGACATCGGGGACTACATCCCAGCCGCCGTGCCCAAACCCCCCAAGGAGAAAGAGCGCCACAGGGAGCGCGATGATGATGCTAAGAGGAGGCACAGCTACTTTGAGAAACCCAGAGGAGACGAGCACCAGGTGGGACGCCCAGAGCAGGGGGCAGGGGGCTGAAGACTGTGGTGTACTAACTGTTTGTCTGTGTGTGTGTAGGTGGTGGAGGTGGATACAGGTAAACCCTTTGAATTTTATCTATCTATCATTAGTAAATACAAAACAGCAGTGGTGTTTTCACGGAGAATCACCTGTAAGTGATGATGTCATCGGCTCACCTGGCAGGTCCTGGATCAGTGCAGGAGCACATCAAGATGATCAACAAGAACTTTGGAGGAGCTGCAGGCAGCCAATGGCAGGGCCAGGAGCCATATCCTTTTTAGAGCTATTTGATAGTTACTGGAGGAGGCGGAGCCTCACATTCACATGTTTAGTCATAGTTCTTCAGAAGGGGGCAGGGCTTCCAAATCACATGATCAGTGTTGTCTTTAACCAAAACAAACAGGATCTCAGAGAAGAGACTCCAGCAAAGAGCAGCTGGGAGATTTCTTTGGTGGATCCAACTCGTACGCAGAGTGTTACCCTGCAACAGCACAAACGCACAACCACGCACTCTAACAACAGCACAAACGCACAACCACACACACTGACAACAGCACAAACGCACAACCACACACACTGACAACAGCACAAACGCACACACCACTGACACACAAACGACAACACACAACAACGCAAAAACCACACACTTAACAACAGCACAAACGCACAACCACACACACTAACAACAGCACAAACGCACAACCACACACACTGACAACAGCACAAACGCACAACCACACACACTGACAACAGCACAAACGCACAACCACGCACTCTCTAACAACAGCACAAACGCACAACCACACACACTGACAACAGCACAAACGCACAACCACGCACTCTAACAACAGCACAAACGCACAACCACACACACTGACAACAGCACAAACGCACAACCACACACACTGACAACAGCACAAACGCACAACCACACACACACGACAACAGCACAAACGCACAACCACACACACTAACAACAGCACAAACGCACAACCACACACACTGACAACAGCACAAACGCACAACCACACACACTGACAACAGCACAAACGCACAACCACACACACTGACAACAGCACAAACGCACAACCACACACACTGACAACAGCACAAACGCACAACCTGACATTCTGACAACAGCACAAACGCACAACCACACACACTGACAACAGCACAACAAACGCACAACCTGACATTCTGACAACAGCACAAACGCACAACCTGACATTCTGACAACAGCACAAACGCACAACCTGACATTCTGACAACCCTACAAACGCACAACCTGACATTCTGACAACAGCACAAACGCACAACCTGACGTCCTGACAACAGCACAAACGCACAACCTGACATTCTGACAACCCTACAAACGCACAACCTGACATTCTGACAACAGCACAAACGCACAACCTGACGTCCTGACAACAGCACAAACGCACAACCTGACATTCTGACAACAGCACAAACGCACAACCTGACATTCTGACAACAGCACAAACGCACAACCTGACGTCCTGACAACAGCACAAACGCACAACCTGACATTCTGACAACAGCACAAACGCACACCTGACATTCTGACAACAGCACAAACGCACAACCTGACGTCCTGACAACAGCACAAACGCACAACCTGACATTCTGACAACAGCACAAACGCACAACCTGACATTCTGACAACAGCACAAACGCACAACCTGACACAATAACAACCCTACAAAAGCACAACCCGTCACACTCACCACCGCATAGACGTGTAAGGTGAACTGTTTCGTTGCAGGATGGATGATCTCGCCGTTGACAGTGATGAAGAAGTGGATTACAGCAAGATGGACCAGGTAACTACATCTCCCAGCATGCAGTTGTTTTCTGAGTTGCAGGAGAACTGATCTACGTTGTCTGTTTATTTTAGGGGAACAAGAAAGGTCCTCTGGGCCGCTGGGACTTTGATACTCAGGAGGAGTACTCTGATTACATGAACAACAAAGAGGCTCTGCCGAAGTGAGTGAATCCCTCAGCTGTGGCTGGCAGGCTGCGGGGGTCTGCAGGGGTCAGCGTGGTTCTGACCGGGGGCTGTCTCTGCAGGGCTGCCTTCCAGTACGGCATCAAGATGTCTGAGGGCAGGAAGACGCGACGCTTCAAGGAGACCAACGAGAAGGCGGAGCTGGACCGACAGTGGAAGAAGATCAGTGCGGTGAGCAACAACAACACAAACACAGTGACATGTACACAACAATACAAGTGTCCTGGGAGTGCAGCAACAGCACCTTTATCTGTTTCAGATCATTGAGAAGAGGAAGAAGATGGAGGCTGACGGGTGAGTGTGTGTTTGTTCCTGCTCTCTGAGGGAGGAAACAGAAAAAATATGAAAAATACTGTAACAGTCAGTAATTAGTTTATAAATGTAGTTAGAAAACAGTACAGCAGAGTCTGTTTTACATTTATTGACTTATTGATTATCTTACAATTATTATTGGTCTAATTCT
The DNA here is from genome assembly GCA_003999625.1 of Oryzias javanicus. Classification (NCBI taxonomy): domain Eukaryota; kingdom Metazoa; phylum Chordata; class Actinopteri; order Beloniformes; family Adrianichthyidae; genus Oryzias; species Oryzias javanicus. The sequence goes on from CM012450.1 coordinate 2,844,805, forward strand.
GAAAACAGTTAAAAAGCAGAAAAAAAATTAAGAAAAAAAGATTAGACAATAATAAATGGTAAGTAAACAGGAGACCATTGGATTACAATACAATGATAATAATTTCATGGTAAACAGTCAGAAGACATTAAACATCTTTTTTTATTTCAGCGTGGACGTGAAGAGACCCAAATACTGAAGAGCTTCTGTTTGGGTCACATGATCATGTGACCTCGTCTGGTGGAAAGTCAGTGTTGGAAACAGACACGGATGTTGTTGTGGGTTTTTGTTGATGAACCTTTAGTGCGTCTGTATTTTAGTAAACCATTAAAATCTCAGATGAAACCTGTTTGCTCATCAACACCCCCACCCACCCCCCACCCCCTCTGATTTTGTGTATAAAGTTGATCTTTTCTTTATTGTGGACTTATTTCAAAATCTATAAAAGTTGACATTGTGAGAGCATCTTCTAGTTATTTCTGTGTTTCTGACCTGATTTATTCAGAAGATCAAAGTGGAAATTCAGAACTGACTCAGGAGGGGGCATGGTTGGGCGAGGTTACCACGGTAACGGATTATAGCAGCCAGGGGAAGCTTTTTAGAGAATAAATCAATCCTATTTTGTTCCCGGCTTTCCTATAATGCAAACTAGATCTATATGGAGCTATTTTGGGGCCAATATTATTTGAAACCCAAATAAAACGTTTTGAAAAAATTATTGGTGTTTGGCCAAAACAATTCCAAATGTCCTAAACTTTTTGGCTATTCTAAAATGAACTTAATTATTTTCAGTTTCAAATATTGTGTTTTTTAGGTTTCAACTCAAAATTTCAGTTTCAAAACTTCTTTTCACTTTCAACTTTTATTTTGTGAATATGAATATTTCAGTTTCAAAACTTTTGGCTCCTGTTGGGGCGGGGCTACCATGAAGGACCAATCAGAATCGTTGAGGGTGGTAACTAGTCCTGTTGCCTTCACTCACTCAAAGAACTGTTCTAATTATGTTCAGAACATGGCTGTTTAGCCTGTGCCATTAAAGTTTGAAGATATCCCAAGGCAAAAAAGTCGAGAAAAAAATTTAAAGTGGAAAAAAAGTTCTGAAATTGAAATTTTTTGTTTTTTCACCTAAAAAGAGAACATTTGAAGCTGAAAATGATTTTATTTATTTATTTTTTTTAGCATAGCAAACATTTTCAAGAGAATCTGGCTACAGAGAAAACATAAGGCTCCCCAAAATGAATAGCTGGAAGTTGCTTCCCTGGCCGGAGCCGGCTGCAACAAAAAAAAACGTTTTAAACTTTCAACCTTTTTCCCTTTTTCTCTCTTTTATTGATCCTTTTTGCCATTTTTTTTTTTCTCTGTGGCAGAAACTTAAACCATACGTTAATAAACTTACAGTTTATTCTTATTTAAAGGTGTAAAAGCTGATAGTTCTGAAAAGGTTTTAAAATATTAATTTAAAACGGTTTTCTAAAGTTTAGGAAATTTTCGCTTACGCAACCGACAAAAGTTACAATTTCTGTTTCCAGCCACAGATTGATCTGACGCCGTCTTGCGTGCGACTCGAGGCCCCTCAAAAGTTTTGGACATTTTTTACATTTTTTTGGCCAAACACCAACATATTTTTTAAAATGATTTATTTGGATTTCAAATATTTTTGGCCCCGATTTGTCTCCATAGATTCAAGGGGACGGTTCTGCTCCACCTGGTCAGATGGATTTATTGAAATGGATTTTAACTTTATTACAAAGCAAATCCACACAAAATAAACTTAGTTTTGAACAGATTGTGGATCACATTGAAGAGTTTGAACTCCTCCCTTCTACCTCCTGAACCCCCAAATGCATGTTCCATTTTCTGATCCCCGTCCCGGCTGTCAGCTGACCCGAGTATCGAATTGGAATCTGAATACTGTCTTCGTTTTCTTATTCTCTTTTGATGAAAGGGAGCTTTTTGTAACAATAGAGTGAAACCCTGAAACATTTTCCTACAACCTGACGGAGATTCCCTGGAACCATGGAGGAGAGCCAGAAGAGGACCAGGGTGCAGCCAACGTCTTTGTGGTCCCCTCACATCTCCACGTCCCACACAGCCTCAACTTGTGTTCTCCTCCCTCAAGTTCTTCTCTTCAATGGAAAATATCTTCACTGATATATTTTAATGATCAAAAAAAAAGTCCACTACCATCCGTCCTCCTGCATTTCTATCCTGAACACCAGACTTCTTCTGCCTATTTATTTTTGTTTTATGAACAAACTATTGGGAATAATATTATTTATTTCAAATCTGAATATTTCCTCAAATAAAGACTGTGTTTGTTGATAACATTCGGAAATACATCCTAAAATGAAGTCACAAATCCAAAACATTTAGGAGGAAGCTTCATTGCAAAGCAATTTTATTTAAAGAGAAAATTAATTAACAAAATTTTCTGTTTTTATTATCAAAACTAAAATAATACTATCTTTGATGTTTATGATGCTATTAATTGAAAAGAATTATCAAAAAAGAAAATCCACATTTATAGAAAAGATGAACAGATTGAAGAAAGTCATTGCAAAAGCCTTTAAAGGATTTTGTAGTTTCTGTAGCTTTTAATCTGATGTCTATAGAAGATGACGTCATATCCGTCTCTTATCTGAGGGGAGGGGGATCTCTTCCTGCGGTTGAAATTCTACATCGACCTGTTTATATGGAATAACCAAGATGCTCAGTATATGAAAAATGATAAAAAAAACGAGAATAATATCAATTTGATAAGACAACTTTTCAGCCTTCGTGGATTATTTTTAACATGAAGAATTTTTTTCAAAATTTTCATCTAAAGAATATGCAACAGTTTTAGACAAAATTCCAACCAGACCAGTACAACTCTTGAAAGGAAATATAAATTCTGAGCCATGGAGATTTCATATATTTTTGGATGAGGACAACCCTCCCCGCAGATAGATTTCACCGGGACTCAAAATGTGTGGATATAAATTGGAAATAAATACTAAATAACAAAATACAATAATGTCTTTTAGAATATTAAATATCCAATTAAACCTTTTTGGACAGTTTATTCTGGATGTAGACCAGTCAAGTTCATTTTGTGAAGAGAAAACAATTTGTCATTTGTTTGTGATTGTGTATTTACAAGTATATTCTGGACTGATGTTAGAAATTATATTCATGTTAAAACTGGAAAAACACTCAAGTTTTCAGAAAAGGAAATCATTTTGGGGCTGTTATGATGGAAGCGTTGACAAGGACTTTATTTTTGTAACAACTGATTTTGTTTTGGGGGAATTTCATTTGCATTAAAGGAAATGGTCAAACCCCAAAGGTAATTTAGCATGAGGTAGGCTATATGAGGCAAATGAAAACAACAAAAGGCTATTTCAACTAATATTGTTTTAATAAATAAACTCTGTAGCTTTTTGCTTGTTTATGTGATGTTTTTGTACCATACATTGAGGTCTGTATTGGTATTTTCTTTCTCTTTATCTCTCATTGACACTTTTGTGTTTCTGTATATGTTGTTAATAAATAAAGCTTACCAAAAAAATGTTTAAATTCTTTATTTTTATTTTCTTTCTTTCTTAAATGTACACTCATGGGAGTCCGAGGACTCCCGGTGGGTGTCATGTTTTACATCAAAGTTGGAACGAACGAACCGGAACCCGAACCGTTCTGGAGGGGGAGGAGAAGGGCGTGGAGGGGAGGGGCGTTTCTCCCCGGTCACGTGACCGTGTCTCAGCACTAGCATCATGGCTGCGGAGGACCTGCCCTCGGAGTTTGACGTCGTCATCCTGGGCACAGGTACTCTCCACCTGTCCTTTCGTTTGTAGTCTCCGTCTCGGTGCGCGTGTCCGAGTCCCTCCTGGTTCCGGCTCGATCCAATGTTTCCGCTAATAAAGCCTGATTTGGGCACGAGCGCTTGCTAGCCCTTCTGCTGGCTAGCGGCTAACAGCAGGGCTGCTGGTTCCTGGTCCTCCAGAGCTATCAGTGCCCGCTGCTGATGAATGAACACAGCTGGACCCGCAGGGAGAGCTGGAGAACAGGAATGTGCTGCCCTGAACCCGCGCGTGTGAAGGAAGGAACTTATTATTAGCATCAGACGAAATAAACGCTGAGTCCAACTGGAGAAGCTCGATGTTCGGTCCATGAGATCCACACGGGTCTCTGTTATCTCTCCATGGTGGCTTCTCTACCAAATATAACACAATCATGGAGATGTTGATCCAGACATGTCGACCGTCTGAGTCAGCAGCTCCCTGATAATGTCTGCTTAACCAGAACTACCTCAAGAAAACAAATAAACAAAGCCAGAAAACTAAGACTACCAAACCCCAAACTAAAATAACAAAACCCAGCAGTGGAAGACTGCTGAGGACAAAAAAATAAAAATAAAAAAATTGAGATATGTCCTTTTTATGTTTTACTTTAGTTCACGGCCAAAATAGACATAATTCGTATTTATTATTAAAAACTGATGTCATGAATGCAGATCCAATTTCCTTAAAGGCCAAAGCGGCTCCGTCTAGGTTCTGATCAGTAGAAAACGAGCCCAAATGGATCTTTTACTGTTAAAGGTTGCCGACCTCTGCACTCGACTGAGAATGGTTCTCTTGAATCTGAAAGGTCAGTCTTTCCAGAGGCTCATGGGAAACGGAGTCCACTGTCATGTCTGGTGTGTTCTCGGTATGTCGCCCCGCCCCTTTCCCCGCTGCTTCCCTTCTGATGCCGGATCTTTTGTTTTGATCACGTGCTCAGGTCTGACGGAGTCTGTGGTGGCGGCTGCCTGCTCCAGAGTGGGTCAGAAGGTTCTTCACCTGGACAGGTGGGTGCTCTGCAACAGAGCTATCATCTATCAGGTTCATCGAGTAGATTTAAGTTCCATGAACACGATTAAAAGTAAACTTCACCTGCCCTGCTTTGGTTTTTGATTGGTCCACTGGTGTGTCTCACCTGAGCCGACCAACAGTTTGTTATTGGTGCATTTATTGTGAAGGGTCATGAAGCTGATGACAGCTTCCTGTTTCTTCTTAGGAGGAGTTATTATGCAGCTAACTGGGCCAGCTTCACCTTCAACGCTCTGCTCACCTGGATCCAGGAGCAGCAGGTGAGCTCATGTCTTTGGGTTTCCACCCAACAGGCGAGCCCTCAACCTCACCTGTCTGTGTTGACAGGAGGGGCCTCAGCCAGAACAAGTACCGGATTGGTCGAGCCTGCTGGAGGAAGGGGAGGAGCTAATACACTTGTCAAATCCAGACCTCGACTCCATCACTAACATACAGGTGTTCTCCTACGCCAGGTAAAGCTCATCCATCAACTCGTGTGTGAGCAGAACCTGTTCACCTGGATGTTTATGGAACTTCTTTTCTCAGTGAGGAAGAGGAGGAAGTTCCAGACACCACCAAAGAAGAAGCATCTGCAGAAGGCCCGTTAGAGGCGGAGTCTGCAGGTGAGGAAGAAAAAAAACCTTCTGTAAAAAGCGGGAATATTGATCAGTAGACAGGCTTAGAAACAAACCAGCAGAACCAGAACTTTGTTTTGTGTGGGTCCAAGATTCAAGGGAGGAGGAGTCAGCCGAGGCGGAGGAGGAGTCAGCCGAGGCAGAGGAGGGGTCAGCCGAGGCGGAGGAGGAGTCAGCCGAGGCGGAGGAGGGGTCAGCCGAGGCGGAGGAGGGGTCAGCCGAGGCGCAGGAGGGGTCAGCCGAGGGACAGGAGAAGGAGCAAGTGAGGAAGTGCTGTCATTATCGGAAGGGACAGCTGGTCTGTTAGCCTTCTCCTCATGTTTCAACCAATCACAGGCCATCAACTTAAAGGGGGAGGAGCCTGAAGAGGACCAGTCACATCCCGTTTCTACTTCTGGCCAATCAGAACTAACCAGGAAGAAGATCAGCTATGCCCAGTTGGTGAAGGAAGGTCGCAGGTTCAACATCGACTTGGTCTCCAAGGTGGGATTTCCTCTGCGAGGAGCATCACTCTAGAGCAGCGTTCCTCATTCCAGGTCCTCCAGCGGCGCCACCCTGCCTGTTTTAGTCAGCAGCTAGCAGGGCTTGGAGATGTGGAAAACAGGCAGGGTGGGGGCTCTGGAGGACCTGGAATGAGGAACACTGTTCTAGAGCTTGATGTCACTGAAGTCACATGATGAGGTCACGTGGAGCTGTCCACACCTGAGAGCTGTCAGAAACAGGTGAAGAGGTCTCCGCCCACTTTCTCTTCTTCTCCCTCAGCTGCTGTTCTCTCGCGGCTCGTTGGTCGACCTGCTCATCAGGTCCAACGTCAGCCGCTACACGGAGTTCAAGAACGTCACCAGGATACTCACATATCGCCATGGCAACCTGCAACAGGTGTATTCATCGTTCACCTGCCCTCTGTTGACCTTTGTACACCTGCTGAGCATCTGGCTCATCTGTCTGCCTCTCAGGTACCCTGCAGTAGAGCAGATGTGTTTGCGAGTCGTCAGCTGTCTGTGGTTGAGAAGAGGAAGCTGATGCGTTTTCTGACGTCCTGTGTGGAGGAGACGGAGACGGATCAAGGTAACTCCAGCTCTTCTGCTTGTTGACATCTTCATAACGTCTCACTCTATAGAAGGGGTGTCAAACTCAATCGCACAAGGGGCCAAAGTCCAAAACACATCTTAGGTCGCGGGACGAACAGGATTAACATTTATTTTAAACTCTGAAACTACATTTTTAAAACCTTTAAAAGGTAACTTTTTAACATAATTGTAGATGGATAGCATTACCTGTGATAATGCTAGTGTGAATGACGTAAGCTGAATTTGACTGCTGAAGATGCTGATAGCTAGAGATACTGAAATTGATAGTTGAAAACACTGAAGCTGATAGCTGAAAACGCTAAAGCTGATAGATGAAAAGACTGAAGCTGATAGCTGAAAACGCTAAAGCTGATAGCTCAAATCGCTGAAGCTGATAGCTGAAAACGCTAAAGCTGATAGCTGAAAAGACTGAAGCTGAAAACGCTAAAGCTGATAGCTGAAAACGCTAAAGCTGATAGCTGAAAACGCTAAAGCTGATATCTGAAATCGCTGAAGCTGATAGCCGAAATCGCTGAAGCTGACAGCCGAAATCGCTGAAGCTGACAGCCGAAATCGCTGAAGCTGACAGCTGAAATCGCTGAAGCTGACAGCTGAAATCGCTGAAGCTGATTGCTGAAATCGCTGAAGCTGATAGCTCAAATCACTGAAGCTGATAGCTGAAATCGCTGAAGCTGATAGCTGAAAAGACCGAAGCTGATAGCTGAAAACGCTAAAGCTGATAGCTGAAAAGACTGAAGCTGATAGCTGAAGCTGATAGCTGAAAACGCTAAAGCTGATATCTGAAATCACTGAAACTGACAGCTGAAATCGCTGAAGCTGACAGCTGAAATCGCTGAAGCAGCTGACAGCTGAAATCGCTGAAGCTGACAGCTGAAATCGCTGAAGCTGACAGCTGAAATCGCTGAAGCTGATTGCTGAAATCGCTGAAGCTGATTGCTGAAATCGCTGAAGCTGATAGCTGAAATCGCTGAAGCTGATAGCTCAAATCGCTGAAGCTGATAGCTCAAATCGCTGAAGCTGATAGCTCAAATCGCTGAAGCTGAAATCACTGAAAGTGACAGCTGAAGTCACTAAAGCTGATAGCTGAAATTGCTGAAGCTGATAGCTGAAAAGACCGAAGCTGATAGCTGAAAACGCTAAAGCTGATAGCTGAAAAGACTGAAGCTGAAAACGCTGAAGCTGATAGCTGAAAACGCTAAAGCTGATATCTGAAATCACTGAAACTGACAGCTGAAATCGCTGAAGCTGACAGCTGAAATCGCTGAAGCAGCTGACAGCTGAAATCGCTGAAGCTGACAGCTGAAATCGCTGAAGCTGACAGCTGAAATCGCTGAAGCTGATTGCTGAAATCGCTGAAGCTGATTGCTGAAATCGCTGAAGCTGATAGCTGAAATCGCTGAAGCTGATAGCTCAAATCGCTGAAGCTGATAGCTCAAATCGCTGAAGCTGATAGCTCAAATCGCTGAAGCTGAAATCACTGAAAGTGACAGCTGAAGTCACTAAAGCTGATAGCTGAAATTGCTGAAGCTGATAGCTGAAATCGCTGAAGCTGATAGCTGAAATTGCTGAAGCTGACAGCTGAAATCGCTGAAGCTGATAGCTGAAATCGCTGAAGCTGATAGCTCAAATCGCTGAAGCTGAAATCACTGAAAGTGACAGCTGAAGTCACTAAAGCTGATAGCTGAAATTGCTGAAGCTGATAGCTGAAATCGCTGAAGCTGATAGCTGAAATTGCTGAAGCTGACAGCTGAAATCGCTGAAGCTGATAGCTCAAATTGCTGAAGCTGATAGCTCAAATCGCTGAAGCTGATTGCTGAAATCGCTGAAGCTGATAGCTGAAATCGCTGAAGCTGATAGCTGAAATCGCTGAAGCTGATAGCTCAAATCGCTGAAGCTGATAGCTCAAATCGCTGAAGCTGAAATCACTGAAAGTGACAGCTGAAGTCACTAAAGCTGATAGCTGAAATTGCTGAAGCTGATAGCTGAAATCGCTGAAGCTGATAGCTGAAATTGCTGAAGCTGACAGCTGAAATCGCTGAAGCTGATAGCTGAAATCGCTGAAGCTGATAGCTCAAATCGCTGAAGCTGAAATCACTGAAAGTGACAGCTGAAGTCACTAAAGCTGATAGCTGAAATTGCTGAAGCTGATAGCTGAAATCGCTGAAGCTGATAGCTGAAATCGCTGAAGCTGACAGCTGAAATCGCTGAAGCTGATAGCTCAAATTGCTGAAGCTGATAGCTGAAAATGCTAAAGCTGATATTTTTACCTCTACATTAAAAATAAAAATATTTGAGATTATATATTGGTTATTGGTTTACTGGAATTATTTTTTTCTGTTTTATCATTTTGTCATCTCAGTCTGGGCCGCTGGAATCAGCCACCTTTACCCCCTTTTTGGTGCGCAGGAGCTGGTGCTGCTTGTAAATTAGGTGGTGGCAGCCGCAACCAAAATTCTCTATGAAGGAAAAACCCTGCAGGAATATTATTCCAGAATAAATCAACTTCCAATATTTAATAACTTCCAGTATTTAACTCTCCATAAAAATAAATTTTGTCAACATTATACAAGTTAAAAACAAGCACAAGATAACATCGGGTCACTAATTACAGTAAAATAAAATGATCTGGAGGGTGGATAGAATTACCCAGCGGGCCGGATCCGTCCGCTGGGCCTAGACTTTGACACATGTTCACTAAGGCATTCTGGGTAGTTTGTGTCATTATCTTGTGTCCTCCTTTCAGCGTACAGCAATCATCCATATTTAAAGTTCCTGCAGGACCAGCAGCTCGGGGACAACCTGCAGCACTTCTTACTCCATTCTATTGCCATGGTAACGGAAGACACGCCCACAGAGGCGGGTCTAGCTGCTACACGTCACTTTCTGCGCTCCCTGGGTCGTTATGGCAACAGTCCATTTTTGTTCCCAGTGTACGGCCTTGGAGAAATCCCTCAATGTTTCTGCAGGTGAGTCAGAGCAGCAGCTGCAGTAATCCTGCTGTCCGTCCCGCTGACCTCTGACACTTTCAAATTGTTCAGATGTTGATGTCATTCGGGTGCAGAAGGACTTCAGGTGATCCCGAGTGTTTAGGCTGTGTGGGTTAGTGAAGGTCTAACCAGAATCCAGACCTGGTGGGAGGTGCACACAACAACCTTAGGCTTGTTTTCACATCAACATCAAACTTTTGAGTTTTTACTCATCAGCTTTGGAGACGACAAAACACAGATCAGTACACAATATGACAGACTCACTAATCCACAGTACAACAACAATGTGTTTTATTGTCATTTTTCTGCACTATAAATGCTAACACCAGCTGGACCTGCAGGTCCTAAAGCATACTGAAGCCCCGCCCTCTTTGACAAGAGGAGTGAAAGATACACATTTGTGACAAAAACACACAAATTAGAATATTTTCTTGCTGTTGTTGGAGATGTAACCTTTACTGACTAAGAATTCTCTGTGGTGACAGATGCATACATTAAAAAGAACATACGATCAATAAAAAACATACATTAGTCCCCCTCCAATGAAAATCCTGTTTTTTAACATGTATGTTTAGTATTTTTCTTATGAAAGAGAATTCCATTTTTAGGACATTTCTGTTTTGGGATTTTTGTTAAAACCATCATAATCCTAATGAAAACACTTCTACTTTAATTTAATAGAATGTCATAGTGCAGGAGTGTCAAATTCATCCCACAAGGAGCCAAAATCCAAAACACACCGAACAAGATAAATATTTATTGAACTCTCTGAAAGTACATTTTTAAAACTTTAAAACCATAACTTTTTAACATATGAACTAGATATACAGCATTAGCTGGGATAATGCTAGTGCGAATGCTGTAAGCTGAATTTGGCTGTTGAAGACGTTAGTGCTGATAGCTGAAGATGCTGAAGTGGATAGTTAAACACTGAAGCTGAAGCCAGCTAAAAATATGAATGCCAAATTAGCCTTACACACACAAATGCACTCACCGAACAGACAAATCTACACACACACTCACATAAACAGACACACCTGTGTGCTAAACAGGTATCTGGCTCTGAAACATCTGTGCATAGAGTCTGAAGGTGTATTCAGACTGCACACATTCGGTTTAAGTACAACTGCCTGAAGTGAACCAGTGTTCGTTTCCCCCGATAATCCAGAGCAAAGTTTCAGTCTGAATACACCCAAGTGGACTCTGGAGCCGGATCAGGAACCAGAACTCCAGTTCTCTCTGAGTTTTTCTCAGTCCGAATAGACTCCATTCTTGAAACAGAACAACTGAACCAAGCGGCCACTGTAGCCAGGCATTATGGGATATAAACAGTGGTGGAGTAATGATGAGACGCAGCAACTCATTGAAGTGTGTTCAGATGAATGAAGGCTGATTAAAACAACTTCAAGACAATCCATATGTCATGAACAGGGCTGGGTTGATACCATCCATTAATCGATTTGAATCAATTTAAGCTGAACAGATCAATAATTGATTCATAGAAATATAAATCAATACAGCACATAAAGCTAAAATCTGCTAGCTTGATGCTAACATTTAATGGAATTTCCCATTGGACGGCTAATGCTAACGCTCAGTCAACCTAAACATACAGTTCTGATTAAATGAACATCTTTATAAACTCACAGGCAGGAATTTGACAAACTTTTTTAAGGAAATATTGTTTTAAAGTAACCATTTGTCATCTAAAAAAATTTTTTATTTTTCTTTTTGCTCATACTTTCTTCTTCTTCTGGAATAAGGTGTAATGCTATAGTGCGATCTCCACCTAGAGAACAAACTGAAACGTCCTCCAGGAGAAGCAGAACAATGTTTCCAATGTTAATGATCTGAACATTTTAGTCAGAATTTCTCCTTTAAGGAATCAATGTAACACTGGATGATATCAACAATCTCAGTATTTAAATGATACATTTTACAGTCTGTGAACTGGATCAGATTAATATACATATAGTAGATTATTAATGTAATTCTTAACAAATTAGTATAAATGTGTAACCACAAAATTGAATTAAATGGATTCATGTTGGATCACCTTGGTTGATGTTGTGTTCCTGTATGACTCTTTAGTTCCTCAGCCGTTTTCCTCATAGTGGTCCTGGACTTGAACATGTCTGGATTCAGGTGGTTCTTGTCCCTCTGTGAACATGTCTCCTCAGCTGAACCTTCCAACAGTCAGGCGTCTTATGTCTTCTTCTCTTGTGTTCTTGTATGCAGCAGATCAGATCTGCTCTCTGCAGTTGCTCTTCATCCATCTGCGCAGGCGTTTGCAGATCTGAGCCAGAGAGCTGCAGACTGACCTGTTGTTTGTGTTTCAGGATGAGTGCTGTGTTTGGAGGGATCTACTGCCTCAGGCACTCGGTGAGCTGCCTCATCCTGGACAAGGACGCCAACAGGTATGCCCACTTCCTGTTCTCGGGCACACCTGGACTCTGATGTTTTCCAATCAAACACACATTTATGTTTACATCTTTAACTGTGTGATGGTGTAGTAGTCGGCGCTCTTGCTCTGGTTCAAATCCCAACTGGAGTCTTTATGTGGAGTTTGAATGTTCTCCTTGTGCATGTAGGAGTTTTCTCCAGGACTTCTGGCTTTCTGCCACAGTCCAAAAACAGGCTTCATAGGTCAATTGGTGACTCTAAAGTGTCCTAGGTCAGCATGTCCGTACGTGTGTGGCCCTGCGACCGACTGGTGACCTGTCCAGGTTTGTCCCAGCTCTCCAGATGCTGGGACAAGCCTGGCATCCCTGCGACCCTGATGGGGATGTAGCGGGTCAAGAAGACGGATGGATCATTGACAGTATCTGAGAACTGGAGAGAGCCAGTGTGACATCACACAGTTTTCTTCCTGCCTCCACTGGTCCGGGTCAGTCTGGGTCAAGAAGATGAAAAAAAAAAAGCATTAGATCAAGAATTCTGACCGATTGAATAACTGGGTAATAGCTGTTTATTTCTCTATAGAGGTCTCTCTCTCTCTCTCTCTCTCGCCCCCCCTAAGGTCAGCAGTGACATCACATCCTGTACCTGTTGTTGCAGGTGTAAGGCAGTGATTGACAGTCGAGGACAGCGAATCAGCTGCAGCCACTTCGTAGTGGAGGACGGGTATTTAGGCAGCAAGAGGACCGTGACCACGCCCACCAGGTGAGAACCCACCTGTCAGAACAGAGCAATGATTGAGTTTTTCTCCTCAGAACCATTAAGCTGTTTGTTTGTTTGTTTGTTTGCAGGCTGCTGAGCAGAGCCGTCCTGATAACGGACTCCTCGGTTCTGAGCAGCGACTCAGAGCAGCAGGTACAGCTGTCCAGTCCCTTCACTGCATCTAGACCCGGTTCTGATTAACAGAACTGGGATTATTGTAAACCCGATGATGCAGCTGCAGGCTGCTCCGTTTTTATCAGGGACTTCCTGTCAGTAGAAGTTCAGCTGAGGAGCAGCTCGCCCAGAACTCAGACCCATCAGAACCAGAACCTTATCCATCCAATATGTCTGGTTCCAGTACTGACTCAGAACTGAGCTTGGTCCAGCACCAGGTCACAGACTTTATTTTGGGCTTCCAGCTCTGGTCTTGGTCCTGAAACAGCTACCAGTTTTATTTTGGCTTAAATTGAAGAACTGCAGTACAAAGCTGTGGGCGGAGCTAGCACAGGGCGGAGCCAGTACAAGGCTGCGGGCTTCACCAGCACAGAGCAGTGGGTGGAGCCACCACGGGGCTGTGGGCAGGGCTGGCACAGGCTTGTGGGCGGAGCCTGTACAGGGCAGAGTCAGTACAGGGTTGTGGGCGGGGCCCCCTGCCACAGTCCATGTGTAAACTGACACCATATCCATATTTCTACGAACTTCCAGTCATTTAACTCCAGTCAAACAGCCTGGTTCTGATGGGCCGGTTCAGTCTGGACATGATAGAATCCAACAAACGGAAGAGGCTGAGAATAGTTCAGTGATCAGAGTCCAGTTCTCCTGAATGCACCGTTCAGGTTGGAACTCTGTAAAATCATAACACAACGGCAGTCTCGGCCACGTTTTCGTGCAAACTTGAGTTCTTCAGACTTGCAGATGTTCTGGTCAGAACTGCTGGAGGATGAGCTGGAAAACCTCTCTGGTTCTACTCAGTTCCCATAAGCCTGGACAGAACCTGGTTCTGCCCTCTGACCCTTCATGAAAGACCCTTTTGTGTGTCTTCAGGTTTCCATGGTGACCATTCCTCCTGGGGAGGCGTGCCAGTCAGCGGTGAAGATGGTGGAGCTGTGCTCGTCTACAATGACCTGCATGCCCGGAACATGTGAGTCCAGACGGAGGTCCGGCTCCAGAACCCCTCTGGACAGAGGAACCAACTGTCTGCTCACTTCTGATGTCTCCGTCTCAGATTTGGTTCACCTCACCTGTCAGTCAGTTAGCTCCGCCTTCCATGACCTGTCCGGGCTAGTGACCAGGATGTTCCACACGCCAGAATCACAGGAGCCAGGTACCAACACTCACTCAAGTCCTAACCTGAGATCTGTCCAGAATTCTGACCCGTGTCTTGTAGGGGGGCGTCCGGCCGTCCTCTGGAGTCTGTATTTCAACATGGTTGATGGCTCGGTGCCTCGGGTCGAAGGTCAGGGACTCCCGTCTAACGTGCACGTGTGTTCTGGTCCAGAAGGAAGTCTGGATCATGAACACAACATCAAACAGGTGAGGTTCTGATCAGTTCTGATTGGATCTAGACCAGCGTGGAGTGTGCTTGATAATTCTTGATAGTTCAACCCTTTAACCCCTGAGGCGTCGCCAGTGACGCTTGAACACAGAAGCTTGAACATTTTGTCATTTTTTAATGATTAACTCGATCAGAATAATTCCAGCAGATTCTGAAGGAGAAAAAAGGCTCGAATAACGCAAGAAAAGTTTCAATAAATCACAGAAACACTGGAGCTCCGGTGTTAAAGGGTTAATAATGTACACATTTTAAAGCTGTTGTTTTTCCATCTGTTTATTAAAATGCAACTTTATGTAACTTCACAAAAAAAACATAAAATTCCTTTTTAAACAGTGATTTTCATTTTTGTGGACAGAAGTGATCACACTCATGTGTAGTATTTTGTCTTTTGTCTAAATTAGAAATGTATATTTAAAATTGTATTGTTTTACTCATTTGGAAGGAAAAAAAACTATTTTAATTTAGTTAATTGTCTTTTGGTCATTAAATCTTAATGTTCTTTCTTTTATCCTATATTTAAAACTCAAATTTTCCAAAAGTGCTAAAAACAGATTTTATCCCAAACTGAAGCCTTTCAGCCTTAAGATTTTATGCACTTTTTTACCAGATTTGACACCAGATCCTGCAGGAAGTTACAGCTAAACGCCATCTTTAGCTGTTATTGTGTGAACATTAAACATTCACGCAACAGTGATTCTGTTGCTCCTTTCTGGATAATTTATAATATCAATCACAGGTTGTGTCTGAATTCCCCTACTCACCATACACACGTGGACAAAATTGTTGGTACTGCTCAGTTAAAGAAGGAAAAACCCACAATTCTCACTGAAATTTATTGTTATTAAAGTAACAATAAATTAAAATTCATTGAAAATTAAATAATCAAAATCAGCCATCACTTTTGAATTGTTGATTAACATAATTATTTAAAAAACAAACTAATGAAACAGGCCTGGACAAAAATGATGGTACCTCTATAAAAGCTTGAAAACGATTTGACCAGAGTGACTTGATTAACTCAGGTGTGTCCTTTAATTGACATCACAGGTGTTTCCACACTCATAATCAGTCAGTCTGCCTGAGACGAGTCACTCTGCTGTTTGGTGAAAAGGTGTGTACCACACTGAACATGGACAACAGAAAGTGAAGGAGAGAATTGTCCCAGGACATCTGAAATAAAACTTATAGACAAACATCTTAAGGGTAAAGGCTGTAAGACCATCTCTAAACAGCTTGAAGTTCCTGTGACAACAGTGGCTCATATTATTCAGAAGTTCTAGACCCATGGGACAGTAGCCGACCTCCCTGGACGTGAGAGGAAGATTGAAGAGACGGATCGTTGGAATTGTATCCAAAGAGCCCAGAACAACCTCCAAAGAAATCAAAGTTGAACTCCAAGGTACATCAGTGTCAGATCGCACCATTCGTCGTTGTTTGAGCCAAAGTGGACTTCATGAGAGACGACCAAGGAGGACATCACTGCTGAAAAAAAATCATAAAAAAGTGAGACTGGAATTTGCAAAAATGCATGTTGACAAGCCACAAAGCTTCTGGGAGAATGTCCTTTGGATAGATGAGACCAAACTGGAGCTTTTTGGTAATCTATGTTCATAGACTCAAAAACCAAGCATAGGAAGAAAAGAACACTGTCCCTACGGTGAAACATGGAGGAGGCTCAGGAATGTTTTGGGGCTGCTTTGCTGCATCTGCACAGGGTGTCTTGAATGAAATCTGAAGACTATCAAGGCATTCTGGAGAGAAATGTGCTGCCTAGTGTCAGAAAGCTTGGTCTTAGTCGCAGGTCATGGGTCTTCCAACAGGACAACAATCCAAAACACACAGCCAAAAACACCCAAGAATGGCTGAGAGAAAAGCCTTGGACTATTCTAAAGTGGCCTTCCATGAGCCCAGATCTGAATCCCATTGAACATCTATGGAAGGAGCTGAAACATGACGCCCATCAAACCTGAGACAACTGGAGCAGTTTGTTCATGAGGAGTGGGTCAGAATACCTGTTGAACGCTGCAGAACACTCATTGACAAATACAGAAATCCTTTCATTGCAGTGATTGCATCAAAAGGTTGTGCAACAAAATATTAAGTTATGGGTCCCATCATTTTTGTCCAGGCCTGTTTCATTAGTTTGTTTTTTTAAATAATTATGTTAATCAACAATTCAAAAGTGATGGATGATTTTGATTATTTAATTTTCAATGAATTTTAATTTATTGTTTTGAGTTTCAAGTAATTTCAGTGAGAATTGTGGGTTTTTCCTTCTTTATCTGAGGGGTACCAACAATTTTGTCCATGTGTGTATAGTGCCTTCACCAGTTTCTAGTGCTTCTGAATCTATAATACCAAAATTGAATGCACTTGAAATTTCCCAGAAGTCTTTAGGAAAAAGTAGCGTGCATCGTTGCTCACTAGATTATCGAATATAGACCACAATGCATTGCGGTTGAACAATTTCAAACAGAAAAAAGTGTTTAAATGTAACTTTTGAATGAACCGTCCACATTTTCACCATCAGAACACAGTGGAGTCATAAAGAAACGTTGTGAAATGTTTGTTTTGATTCCATTTTTACTTTGTGAAATCAGTGACTTCATATCTGGTGTTCAGAAAAATAAAAAAAAGTAGTGAACATCATGTCCAAATTACCTTTAAAATCCAAGGCAGTTCTACACTATGTAGTTTCTTTTACTAGTTATGGGAGGGAATTCGGACACAATCATGCTTTCAGTGATTTCAGTAACCTTGGTATCAAAATATTCAGCTGGTTCAGGACATTCCTGCTTGTACTTTTGATATTAATAAACTTTATAGTTTTTGAAAGATTGATAAAAATATGCCCCATAAAAAATGAATGAGTAAGTCTTCAAATTTCAAGATTTTAAATAGATTAGAAACAAGCCTTTGAATATATTTGTGGGTTGTTTTCAGCTTTTATGCTAATATTTTAGCTACATGCTAACGTTTTTAACAAATTCTGTTTAAGGAATTTTAAGCTATTTTTGAGTTTTGCTAGTATTTAGACAACAAGCTAGCTATTTTGGCTAACCTGGCATCTACTGAGGTTTTTTTTTTTTAGCTAAGCTCATATTTAAGCAACACACTAAATATATAAATTTTTTTTTTACAAAATTGGCATGTATTTTGGATTTTTAAGCAATTTTACTACCATTTTTTTTATTTTGAAAATCAGGTCAACTTCAGCACTCTTTTAAAGTTCTTAAAATTTCCATTCTTTTAGAAATTTAGCATATTTTGTAAATCCCTGCTGAAATTAAAGTCCATTGCATCATCATTTTTAGCTTCAGCATAAAGCAGCACATTACTATCACAGGTGATGCAACTCAAGTTTGTTGAGAGACTTTGGGTCATGTCAGCACAGGAAGTGATGTTAACAGATTGATGGGATAAAGTTTAAGAGGAATAAAAAAAATTCCTGGACCAACTTGGATGAACAGAGCAGAAATCCTGGCAATGATTGATGTTTTTAAAATACTCCTGATCAGAACTGTCAGTAAAACCCAGTTTAGCAGCAGTGTCACACAGACACCTGGACCGGTATCAGAACCAGAACTCTCAGTACTTTTGTGTGCACTCTGAGCGATCAGTTCTGCTAGCTCCAGACATCAGTTCCGATGAAATTTCTCACAGCTCCACTCTCCACGCCAGAGGACATCATCTGATGAGGAGAGCCCCACCCCAAGCTGAGAGAGCAGGACTCGATTGATGAGGAGCGGGAGCAACAGAGGAGACTCGTGGAGAGGACTGACCACTCCCAGGTGACTGACCTAGTTGAGAGCAGTTCGTCTTTGTATTGGAGGTTATAATTTTAAAGTAATTAAGATGGATGTGAACTCCGCCCCTTCTCCTTTAGCTTATACTGATCAGAGAAACAGCCAACGTTACCCAGAAGTCCCAGGTTTTCCTTTAAAAGAATTAACAGGCTCAAAGATGAATGAATCTGTCATTTAAATGATTCTTCTGTAAATGTTTTCCATCTCAAAGTCAGCTCTGATTGTTGCTTCATTTGACACAGACAAACCCAAAAGGACGGACAAAGGCTCAGTTCACACAGAAAGACTTTAACAAACTTTTATTGTAAAGAGTAGGTCCTGCTCACAGACGCCGACCACGGCGTCCTCCCTTCCTCCTGGTGGAGTCTGATGGGATGGGGGTGACGTCCTCTGAGGAAGACAAGAGGATGAAGACTGAGATCCTGAACTGGACCAGCATCCAGTAAGATGGCATCTCTCAATAGTAAGGCCCCCAGAACCTGTGCTGGAGGGGCCACAACTGTCCAACCTACAGGTGGGGGGTCTTACAGGCGAGTCACGGCATCAAGGATTAATAATCCTTCTCCAAACGTTCCTTCACTGATCTACAGGTGGTCTGCACTAAAGACGACCTTATGGAGCCACACCCCCTTAACCAGAAAACCCACAAATCAGTAAATAAACATCTGCTAAAGACAAGCAAACCTCAAAACATTTGTAAAATTTAAACAAAAAGCTGAGCCGGTCTGTTCTGCCCATCAGGAACTCTTGAGCTACGTTCACAATGTACAAGCAGGGAGGGGCTTCTTCATATTTTTCTGTTTACTAGCCACCTACAGTTGGAAGAGGTTAGGTCTCTGCTCTGATATATGAAAGACTGGAGTGAGATAGCTGTCAAAGAGAGCTGTATTCATAAAGAAACTCAAAAACAAAGTTAGGCACAAATTTATATTTTGAGCATAACTGAAGAAAATAAGATGAAAACATTTAGTTTAACATGTCTCTTTAGAATACAACTGTTTGATATTTTTGACATTTTAACAGGAGAAATTCTTTCAGGCTTATACATCGAGTGTTGGAACATCGAGTCAACTGAGTGAGCATGTACATTGAAGCTTATTAAACTTTTTGGAATGTTACTGACCCCCTAAGCAGGAGAATCATCTAGCTCTGCTAGAAAACAGAAACCATATTAACAGCTCTGGCTATAAAGATATTTCCCCATAATGGGATTAATAACATAAGTTCTATTTTGGTTTAGTTTGATAAATAAACTTTAACCCGCAGTTTGATCAATCGATGTTCTGCCACTCGATGTATAAACCTGTGAGCCTGTGACGTATTTTTGAAAGAACTTTGTATTCAAGACAAAGAAAAGTCGTATTCTAAATAGACATGTGAAACAAAACTAAATGTTGTATTTATGCGTTCTTCTGATACTATTTTGTGTACAACCTTGTATTTATGAACACAACCCTTTCTATGTGAAAACATTTCTGACAGCTATCTTACATCATAAAAGACCTGGAGACAATTATAGCTCAAACAGTGATTCTTAATTTATCCTCCATGATTTCTTTATCAAGCGGTTAAAGAGAGACTGCATCCACACGTCACTATCCGATCTGATCAGTCCCTGATTGGGCAACGTTCAACTTTCTATGTCTGCACATAGAGCCTGAAAATCAGTCTTTTAAACGTACGTACTTAAGAGTGAACATGAGTTTTGAAGGAAACGTTTACAATCTTCAATGGAAGCGGTCACTCGAGCTCTCCTTGCAGAGGACGATGTATATTAAAGCTTTAGATCAGAAAACCCCAAATGACCTTTATTAAGGAACCTACAAAGGCTCCTGTTAGCACACTTCCCATGATCCTCCAGGTCCCCATATTTGAACATGTAGAGCAGCAAGTGTGTGACAACATACCGATACGGCCGATCTTCATTCCAGAACGAGCCAGAGCTCTGAGAGCGGACTGGGCTCCGGGTCCAGGAGTCTTTGTCCTGAAACATCAGTTCATCGTTATTCTTGCAGCAGATGAGAGCTTCGTTTGCACCAAACTCTCAGGGCAGGAACACATTTGAATTGGGTCAAACCAACAACCATCCAGTTAGTGTTAACTGCTCATGTCTGCTTGATGCAAACATGCCTCACATGAGCGGATCCTTCCAGTCCAGGTGGTCTCACCTGTTGCCCCCGGTGGCTCTCAGCTTGATGTGCAGCGCTGTGATCCCGAGCTCCTTGCAGCGCTGCGCCACGTCCTGGGCCGCCAACATGGCTGCGTACGGAGACGACTCGTCCCTGTCGGCTTTCACCTTCATCCCTCCAGTCACGCGGCAGATCGTCTCCCTGCAGACCAGGCAGCGGTCAGACACAGCTGGATCGAGGGGGGCTGGTTTCACAGAGGTCACTTACTTCCCGGAGAGATCAGTGACGTGGACGAAGGTGTCGTTAAAAGAGGCGAAGATGTGGCAGACTCCAAACACATTCTCGCCCTCGGCCACTTGTGGACCCAGACTGATCACCTGCTCCTCCTTCTTTTCTTTACCTTTGCGGGGAGCCATGTCTGCAGGTGAGGAGAAGGGAGGGTGAGAGACTTGAAAACAAATCTGTAGGAGGTTCTGATCCAGAGAGAGGATCAGAACCTGACAGGAGGTTAGATGCTGATCCTTCAAATCTTCATCCAGACCCCTTGTAATGAACAACGTCACTAACACGTGTTTATTCGCGACTGTCTGAAGGAACCATCGGGTCAGGCACCGACATGAATCTCTGCAGCAGATTTAAGGATGCTAGCATGTTCAACCGCACGAGCTCGAGACTGCAACACCTGCGCGGTCAGAGCTGCCCTAACGCTCCCTCAGGAGGCTTGAACCGGAAGGTTAACTTTAGCCTGCTAGCTTTCACGATTTAAGTGTCCGCGTCAACATTTCTGACTTACAGCTAACAATTCCTCGCAGAACATGTGCGGAGACTTTGGGTAATCACGCCATCATCCTGCTAAAGAAACCTCCGCGCGCGACCAATATGGCGGCACCAACAGTGGAAACACCGGAGAAAATCTCTTTAAAACTGTTTATTTTCACTTCACAGAAACGAAATTCACCCACCTACGGGTACAACCAAAGTCCAGCAGTCAATACGATGACAATGCAAAGGTAGATGGACGCCTGTGAGCGGGATTCAAAAGGATAAAAACTCCGAGCAGGACTCACCTAAAAGCTTCTTCACCGAGCGGAAACCAAAGAGGAGGAACTTCCGTTTTCTAGACTGATATGACGAGTTCCGGGACGGAAGCAAGTTCCGGTGTTCTAACCAATGAGCTCTAAAGGCTAGAGTGGCTACGCTAGCTTGTTGCGTATGCAAAGTCGGACGCCATATTGGATATGTCGAGATGCTTGTTTACTGCTGTGCTACATTTACACAAATAGCGTTGGAAAAACAAAAATGTGACTTTTCACAGGTAAATTATTACCGTCGGCCAATAAAGGAGAACTTATGGAAAACAATTTAGGAAGAATAATGAACGTTTAGGTTGATCTTGTAGCCTATTATTGAAAGTTAATTGTAACTTCAGACTTTTCACTATTTCCACGTTTTCTGGCAGGACCACCTATCTTTTTTCTTTTATGGAGGATGACTGTGGTATTAATATGTGTGTTCAACTTCAGATCAGACTAAACGACCTGCTGGTAATAATATTACTAAGCAGTGGAAAAGACAATAACCAGGATTTCCTCAGTTACACTGAGGGAAGAGCTCAGTGCAGAATGTGGTGTATGGAAAACCGCCTACCCAATGTCATCTGGGTACCTAAGTCCTTCTGATAGAGGCTGGGTGGGATCCATTTGTGTGATTTTCCCTTGGCAGAGTGTCTCGACCGGCTCCAGCTTGATAAGCCCCAACTGCTGCGTGCTTTAGGGCTTAAGGCGCTCGGACCTCGCTGCACAGGTACTGTGGACTGAAATGCTTACTGTGCCCTCTTTCTTGTCTGCGAGGCCCCCGGACCGGCGCCATTCAGATGCATCCACTTGCAGACAAATACATTCACGATTGTTTTCCTCGTCGTAGCAGAAATCTGGATCTAAACTATATGACTGGATAGCTCCAATATTGCTTTCCATATGGTCTTGGGCACCGCAACCTAATGTTAGGGTAGGGTTGTGAGGGCCTGTAAGCTAGCAGGAAAGAGCATACACAGAGAGCTCTCAGCAACAAGACGGGAAGGTGGGACAAGATGAATTTCTAATGAACTCCTGCAACTCTGTAGAAACTACATCCTAGAAAATGACAGGTTTGTTGATTTGAGTTCAAAACAGCTCCTTCATTGTGAAAAGACCAATGGGAACAATTTTACAAAAGATGATTGGAGTGGGACTTTAATGTTGGCCAGACTGAGTCTGGGGGTCAAAAGCAAATAATCTCAACACTGACTTGTATTTTTTTAATGTTTATTAATAAACCCAAGAATACGTGTGGCAGATTTTTCTCTGCCCTAAAATCAAAGCTGAAAACATATTAATCAAGCAGATTCGATCCCTTCCATCATGGTGGTGGGTGCTGCGAAGACAGAGATGACGAAGAGGTTGAAGGGAATGACGGCTTCAGCGATGAAGCAGATCCCACAGGCAGCAGCAGCAGAGAGCAGCCGAACACGCTGCCAGGTACGAGCCCACACCTCTCTCCTGGTAGGGGCGGGGCTCCATCACGTTCACTGTCAGTATGACATCATCAGTCTGAGATTAAACACTGGACATGTGACTTTGAAGTGGGACACCTGCAGACGTTTACCTCCATGTTTTGGGGGTGGGGGGTGCTCCTGCTTGTCTCCAAGGTAACCCAGCAGTGACCCCACACCATGTCCCAGCTGTCCTGCGTGATGGTGGGTGGAGTCTATGGGGGTCTGAGGAAAAGTCTGAAACACAGATGTCATGTGACCCAGGCTGAACTTTGATCAGCAGGAAGTGACTCATCAAAATCATCCTTTTTTCCTATGTTTTAATTGTTTACAACACTTTTTCTTCCTTTTCTGGAGGCTTGTGTGGATGCAGATCTGGTTTATAGGCAGCAGTTGATTATCTAAAACAAATCAGAAGACTAAAGTTCTTACCCTGGATTGAACCAGGTGGACTCCAATTAGTTTTGACATTTCCCTAGAAGATGTTTGCAGGCAGAAACAGAAGGAAAAGCATGAATCCCATAACAGCATTGTAAAGGAGCATGAGGGAATGGGACTGTGACCTCTGAAAATATGGAAACATGCTTTGATGAAAACTTTCCAAAGAAAGCAGTTGAGCTGGAAGGCCACGCTTTGTTCTGATTGGACCACACGTTGGCTTCCAGGAAGGTGAGGAGAGGAGCTGTGTGTCTGTAGCTAAACAATACTTGTGTGCATTCATTGTTGTTTTTTAAAACACTGCTGTCCAGACCTGAAGGTTTTACCATGAAAGTTCAAACTTACCTTTCTGAGTATCAGTATCATCATCAATGCTCATGCCAAGATGGCTAAGAGCTCGCCATTTTCAGCAAACAGCAGATCTATCACCCTGATCAATCCTTCATTAACCCTTTAACACCGGAGCTCCAGTGTTCATGTTCTTTGATTTACTGGAACTTTTTAATTGTTAACACGATCAACATAATTCCAGTAGATTGTGAAGGAGAAAAGCGGCTTTATGTTGATCGTGTTAACAAAGTAACAGTAAATTCAAGATTCATTTTTAAGCGTCACTGGTGACGCCTTAATGCAGCTGATTTCAAGTGCTCCCACTAAACACATATGGGGGAGGAGTTTCACTTTGAGGCAGAATCAGTGAAGAACCAGAAGCACCTTTTCACTTTTTAGCCATCTTTCTTAACCCCATCTGGTAACAGAAGTCAGACTGTCATCCTGCACCATTATTGAACCCATCATCCTTCTAACACAGGGGTGTCAAACTCAACCGCACAAGGGCCAAACTCCGAAACGCACCTTGTGTCACGGGCCGAACAGGAGAAAATTTTATTGAACACTGAAATTTATAGCTGAAAACACTGAAGCTGATAGCCAGCAAAAATATTAGCTAAATGCAAAAATTAGTCTGAAAACAAAAAAAAAAAAAAACATAGGTTAGCCAAAATAGCTAGCATGTAGCTAAAATACTAGCTAAGCTTGAAAGCTTGGCCTGAAAAACCTGATAAATACCTGTATTAGTCAAAACAGATTGCATGTAAATATTAGCCAAACTCCAAAACAGCCAAAAAACTAAAAAAAAAAGCCTAATTTAGCCAACATAGCTAGCATGTACCTGAAATTTTAGCTAAACTCCAAAACTGCCTAAAAAACAAACAACAAATTCCTAAATTAGTCAAAACACCTAGCATGTATGTATTAGCTATACCCCAGAATAGCCTGAAAAATTAGCCAAAACAGCTAGTATGTAGCTGAAATATTAGCTATACTCCAAAATAGCCTAAACAAATCTTAGTAAATACCAAAATAGTCTGAAGAATGACTATAGAGCAGAATGACTCTTTTTTTAACTTCAAAACTATAAATTTTCAACATAATTAAATGTTATATTTAAATGAATATTTATACAGAATAAATCAACTTAAACCTTAAATAACTTTCAATATCTTACTCTCCATAAAAATATTTGATCAAAATTATACAAGTTAGAAATAAGAGCAAGACAACATCTGGCCATAAATAACAATAAAATAAAATGATCTTGAGGGCCGGATAGAATTACCCAGAGGGCCGGATCCGGCCCCTGGGCCTTGACTTTGAAACATGTGGTCTAACAGCTACACAGACATATTTTAATGGGAACTCCAAAAAATTGAATCTTAAATAAGTTTCTTACATGAAAAAATAATCTTGTCAAGAAAGATTTTCAAAAGTAAAATAATCTTAGTTTGAGTAAACGTCATAATGAGAATTCTTGGTAAGGTCATTTATATAAACCCATTATTGGCTTTATCTTTGGTTATTTAAAGAAATTTTAAACATTATTTACAATTTTTGAACTTGTGTGTTTTAGATGTTGGGAATGAGCCTGCAGGGCAAACTGTAGGAGTCTCAGATGATTGAGCAGGTCGGCCATGAATTGATAGATCAGCGGTTTGATCCCCGCTCCTTCCAACCAACCATAGTTTTGTCCTTAGGCAGGACACGTCACCCTTCCTGCTTCCAGTTTGGCTCCACTGCTGTGTGAATGCGTATGAATGTCCCGGTGATGGTAAAGGGACTGTAGATGGCCCTGTCAGACTGCCCCAGGACAGCTGGTGGCTACATCAGTATCTTACCAATGAATAATGGATCACATTGTAAGCACTTTGAGTGTCGGAAAAAGAGCAATTATTGCTAATATTATTATTTTTATTATTGTGCTGGATACCTGGTAAATGGAGCCAGGGAAAAAGGCTGGTTGTGAGACAAAAGCTGGGGAAAAAACAAGAAATCACACGATCAAACCTTCATCCCCTTTTATAAGCTTTTATTTTTGATGAAGCTAAAGTTACCATAAAAACAGACCTGGTGGGAAAGTAGGGGGCGGAGCTCCATCTGGGTTATAGGGATGATACGGGGGAGGAGGCTGCCCACTCATCAGGATGGATGGATGAACAGAACTTTGATTGTGCTGTAGGAGTAACAGAACAAGGGTTTGTCAGAGGAAGTCATTTTTAACTGTTAACACAATAATTCTAGTACATTTTGAAAACTGGGATTATCAGAATTATTGTGTTAATGGTTGAAAAGTTACAGAACGTTAAAGATTTTGTTTGTAAGCGTGACCGGCGACGCCTCAGGTGTTAAAGGGTTACAGACTATCAAGTTCTGTTTGAGGGAAATGATGGTTAACACTGGTTTCCCCACTCTTTCATAAAAGGATCATGTTTTTCTGTCTTACTCATCAAGTCTCAGTCATTAGTCTGACCTCCGGCTCGGTCTAAAGCCTGGTCAGCTGCCTCATACCAGCCTTAACCTAATAAACCAATGACTAACAGCCTGTGGAAACAGACGTTTGCCTCACTGAGCCACATACCCCTGATGAACAGACGTTTGTTTTTGTTTACTGGAAGGAAACACCCCACCTTAGAGTTCTGGTTACACAGGCGCCATGGATCCAAACTATAATGGCGTTTGCACCAACATATCACAAAAATCTGGAACTCACTACAACAACAGAGGAATAAACTGAAGCCAGTTTTGACCAGTTTCACAATTGGGACAAAGCTCCAGCATGCTCCGGTCCAGTTCTACAGGGTCCAACCGGAACCTCCAGGAGGTCAGAACTCCCTGACTCAACGCGACGGGACCCTCACAGAAGATAAAAGAGGCTGCTGCTCACCTGAGGAAGAAGACGTCCTCTCTGCCGTCCCGGTGAAGGATGGACTGACGACAGCTGAGAGGAGGATGGAGAGACAACCCCTCACTCCTCCTCTTCCTGTCTTGGTTGATCATTTTTCTGAGACTCACATGCTTGGCTTTTACGCATGCCACTAACAAAAAAAGCAGGAATATCAAATACACCATGATAGTTCATAGTTTTGGGAACAGTTTTGTTTTGTGTCAGTGAGAAAGATGTGAAAGTCTAGTTAGTTGTCACACACTCAGATGTGTGAAAAATCTTCTCTGCATTTGAAACCTCCCCCTGAGGGAGAGGTGAGCTGCAGACACAGCTGCACTCAGGAACCATTTGGTGGTTTAACCCCCCAGTCCAGCCCCTTAATGGTGAGAGTAAAGCAGAGAGGCACTGAGTCCCATTTTTAGAGTATTTGGTGTGACTTGGCTCAGATTTGAACACTCAACCAGACACTCAAAGTCAAGGCCCAGGGGCCGGATCCGGCCCTCCGGGTAATGACCCGATGTTATCTTGCGCTCATCAATAACCTGTATAATTTTGATGAAATACATTTTTATGGAGATAAAATATTGAAAGTTATTCAAAGTTTAAGTTGATTTAGTTTGCAATAATATTCATGCATTTTTATTATTCATATTTATGCTAAAAAGTCACAGTTTTAAAAATTGGCATTATGCTAGCTTTTTGGATTTTTTTGGGATTTACTGAGATTTTGTGAGGATATTTTGGAGTTTAGCCAATATTTCAGCTACATGGTAGCTGTTTTTGTTAAATTAGAATTTTTTTTTCTTTTCTTTTTTTTTTTTAGTCCATTTTGGTGTTTAGCTAATATTTCATCTACATACTAGCTGTTTTGGTTAATTTAGGTATTTTCTGTTTATTTGGCTATTTTAGAGTTTAGCTAAAATTTCAGTTATACTTTAGTTGTTTTGGCAAATTTAGGCTTTTTTCACTTTTTAAGGCTATTTTGAAGTTTTGCTATTTTTTCCAGGTGCATGCTAGCAATTTTGGTTGATTAGAGCATTTTTTCTTAAATGTTGTCAATTTTGAATGTTGTCAATTTTGGAGTTTAGCTTATATTTCAGCTACATGCTAGCTGTTTTGGGCTAACCCAAGTTTTTCTTTTTTTTTTTTTTTTTTTAGTTTTTTAGGCTGATTTGGCATTTAGATAATATTTTAGCTGCTATCACCTTTAGTATCAGCTAAAGTGTTTTTAGATATCAATTTCAGCATCTTCAGCTATCAGTACTAGCTAACCTGGTCTGGAGCAAGTTTTCTTCAGGAAACTTAGCATTCCTGCGGTCTCCGCCCCTTTTTAAAGTGAAGGATGTTCAAATATGAGTTCCACCTTAACATTCACATTAGAGACGTCACGTTTCCACAACACAGAAACCAAAATGACATGTTCATTCATAGAGAATCATGTAGACGAGGAGGCTGGATTAATCCAGAGGAAATGTTATTTATGTCGGGAGAGGATTTGAGGACACGAGTCGATTGACTACAGTTTCCCCGATTCATTTTTATGTGGGCAAAACCGTTTTCCAGGGACTCATCATTAATAATACCAAGTTTTCTTTTCCTCTTTTTAAACCTTTAACAACGGAAATCTTTAAACATCAAAGACGGAGATGTCTGTCAAATCATCTGCCGTTCTGCAGGAGACATATCAAATGTTAGCGCGGTTGTCAGTGTGGACGACTTCCAATGCAGAGTTTGGGGGTTCGCTTTCCGGTCATGGACATGTTTTTTTATTCATTAAAAAAAACTTTTCAGTGAATATCATTTAAGTCTTGAGAATTAAAATTAAATAACAACTATTTTGGCATATGCAGGCAGCTACAGTGGGTTGTTTTTGCGTGCAGTGATGTCTGTGTGCGTGTGTGTGTGTGTGTGTGGGGGGGGGGGTGTTAAGGAAAACAGTCATTCATGCGATTCTGGAGATTACTCGTTAAATTATTAACAGATCAAAAACCATTCCTCACTTAACAAGTGATTAAATGAACATCCGCATTATTTAGTTCTTCTCCTGAATTGAAATGATTCAGTTTCACCATGTTCAGGTTCACCATCCACAGCTGTCTTCATTTAATTAATCAACCTCAGCCTTTTTAAGTGTCTGGTTTTCAGTTCTCATTGTCAGGTCATCTGCGTTTCTCTGTTGTGTTCTCCTGTTTTTGTCATGTTTAAGTTGATTTAGTAAATGTTTATGTTTCTGCCACCAAGTCTTTTCTCCTGGATTTGGGTCCTCCACCACAATCCCTGACAGACGTACGCATTAACTCTGCAGACATTTTCTCTCTCCGCTGTACCGCTGCAGCTGTGTTGCTCTTTTTGTGGAAAATGTGCTTGTAGTTGGCACATGCTTGAATGAATACATCCAATTTTGTCGCTGGAAGTATGACGCCCTATTGGTGTTTCCCGTTGCCATGGTGAATCATTATGTCTTTGCTCCATTGTTCAGGGCTTTGTGAGTCAACAACTCAGAATCGACTGAATCAACTTTATTCTGCTCTTCTGAAACCGAAAACTCTGTTTGTGAATTTTGAGTCAGTGAACTCTGAGTTCTAGTTTGAACTCGAAATTTGTCAAACCGTCTTCTTGAAGGTCTACCCAGATCTACCACAAAGCCACTGAGCTGGTCATCTGAAAAGATGTGAAAAGATTTTACATCCTCAAACCGTTGTGAAAAGAGGCCAACCCATCAATAGTCACAGAAACAACTGAAGTCTCAATAAGTAAACAAAACAATCAATTGAAAAGTGAAGAAACCAGAACCTGTGAGCCAAAACAGGACAAGCAGCTGTGAGGGCATTTGTTTATTTGGGTTTATTTATACATGACATCATTTGTTTACTGCTGATCAGAATATTCTTGCTAACAAACCAAGCCTACTATTTTTTCACATGCATCAGCATCCTGCAGGAGCCTCAGCCAATCAGGGGGCAGTTTGAGGCATCGTCGACGTGGACAGGGCAATAACAAAGCTGCTGACGTCAACAGTCAGGAACACGTTTCTGTCTGACAGGGAGGCGAGCTCGCCATGGCAGGTCACATGACAACGCTCTGACAGTGATCTCCACGGTTCTTCTTAGGGGAGGTTTCAGGAAAATAGGGTTCAAGGCAGAAAGCAAGCTCTTATTTTGAAACAGGAAGTCCATGGGGGTTTTCTTTCACATGTATCGTTTTGAGTGAGCTCTGGCCTCCGTTCAGGAGCTTCTGGAGGTCTGGTTTGGTCCGACACAGGCAGGGGGCGCTGTCCCTCATGTTCCTGGTGAACCTCAACCAACAAAGCTGGGAACCAACCACACGGCGGTCTGGTGATGCCATGGCCTCTGCGGCTCACATACCATCTGCAGACTCTGGTGGCTCCGCCCCTTTAGCTATGAGGTGGCGGCCTGTTTGCTGCGAAAAGTTTCAAAGAACGCCATCATCCCCTTCCTCACATTGATGCTCCCCTTCGTCGTCATCAGACTACTGCTGCTGCTGCGGGACGTGAGCGGGGGAAAGGCGGCGCCATCCATGGAGTTGGCCCGCTTGACTTTGGACGGGGTCACGTGCCACGATCTGGTTCTGGGGGGAGGAGTCTGTGCCACCAAGCACTTCTGGTACTGGACCTGAGGAGAGGACAAGAGTGCTGTTACATCAGCCACCTACAGGGGGCAAGAAGGTCTGCAGACCAGGTGGTTTCCTCTTTAACCCTTAAACACCAGAACTCCACTGTTTACAATCTTTGATTTACTGTAACTTATTAACCAGAAACATGATTTAATATCATATCATTTTTCGACTGAAAGAGAACAAATGTTATAAATCATTTAGTTTTTGCATTTCCGAGTATTTTTCCTTTTAAATCAACCAAACAGTCTTGGACAGACTCTGTTTTTCATCAATCATCTTCTTTCTCCTGCACATGCACTAAACCCTCATCTGGTCCGGCTAGCGTGTCTAGTTCAGCTTCTGGAGAAGAGAAGATGCTATCTTCACATTGACTGCAGTCAAATGAGCCGCCGTTCACATTTCTGTGCTCCAATCAGCCGTCACTGGATTTTTGCTTTGACTTTCATCCAATACTTACGGTAGCAGTCCTGAGAACGCTGGAAAATCTCCACCAGACTCCACGGAGCTTCTTGATGTGACCACGGAAATGTGAACGGCGGCTCGTTTGACCGCACTTGGAAAGGCTTGCAAATCAATGAAAGAGCATTTGGATGTTAGCTTTCATTATTTTCTGCTCTGAGAAACCAATGGATTGAATGGATTGATCACAGCAACGTCAAGAAACATCAAAGAGTCTTTGGTGAACTGGAAGGAGAAAGAATCAGGATTTTGGAGGAAGTTCTGTCCATGAAGATCTGAGCTGACATCGGATCAGAACCAGACGGCTGGATATTACCTAGATTGATGGATGCTTTCATGTAGCAGCAGGGAAGATTTATGCTAGGAGGCTCAAAGATATAGGTTGAGGTACTAAGCCACGCCCCCTCAGAGGACATTTTGGAAACAGAGGCATCAGATCAACATGATAAATTGATTTTTAAGAAATTTAAATTGTGGCATTTTTGGAAAAAAACCTTCATAATCATGATATAAATAATTCAGGGAACATTTTTTTAAAAAAAAAATAGTCTTCGGGGGACTTAAGGGCTCGAGTGCTTCATCACTCTCACTCAGAAACTTCTGTTTCTGTTAAACTTCTGTTATTCCTGTATTTTTATTATTAATATTTATGTTAAAAAGTTGCAGTTTTGAAAATTGGAATTTGTCTAGCTTCTTGGACTTTTTTTTGGCATTTTCAAAGATTTTTTTTAATCTATTTTGGAGTTCTTTAAGTTTGTAAAGAACACACAACTTTATTTGTCTGAGTTAAGCTAATATTTTAGCTACATGCTAGCTGTTTTGGACTATTTAGGTTTTTTTTTTGTTTTATTTTAGGTTGTTTTGGAGTTCTGTTCATATTTACACGCTATTTACACGTTTTGTTTAATTCTGATTTTTTTTCAGTTTTTTTAATGATATTTTAAAGTTTTTCTATTTTTTTCAGCTATATGCTGGCTGTTTTATCTAGCCTAAGTTTAGTTTTTTTGGCTCATTTGGCTGAAATTTTAGCTGGCTATCAGCTTCAGCGTTTTTGTTCTCAATTTCAGCATCTTCAGCTATCAGCACTTGGATTTTCAGCAGCATAATTAAGTTTACAGCATTCACACTAGTATTATTGCAGATAATGCTATTAGTCTAGTTTATAATTATGTTAAAGTTAAGGTTTAACGTTTAAAA
Source organism: Oryzias javanicus (assembly GCA_003999625.1). NCBI lineage: Eukaryota > Metazoa > Chordata > Actinopteri > Beloniformes > Adrianichthyidae > Oryzias > Oryzias javanicus. The sequence goes on from CM012450.1 coordinate 2,876,452, forward strand.
ACTTTAGTTTTATTGTTCAATAAATGTTTATCCTGTTTGGGACCTAAGGTGTGTTTTGGATTTGGCTCCTTGTGTGATTGAGTTTGACCCCCTGTGGTGAGGCATTCAGGGAGCGTCAGGACTTCTCCTTCTCACCATGCAAGCAGCCTGCACAGCCTCAGAGATGATTCCAGCGTCCGGCTCACACCAGAACACGTGACACTCGAACTGCTGCGTGCCGCCATCAGCGATCACTGCGAAGGTGTGGCAGTCATGACCCACGCCCAGAAAGGTGAGGAACCGCACCTGACACTCCCAGAGAGGCTCGTCCTGTCCGATGGAAAAGGCGGGTTGAGACTCGGGCCGGCTCTGAATAAAGCGGAGCTGCGCGTGCTGCAGGGACCTACCTCCCCCCTCCTCCACAGGGACAGCACGCTGTCTGTGACGTGGATCACTGCGGGCTCCCAGTCATCGCGGTCTGTGGAGGTCATGATGCTCTCGATGGCTCGGTTCAGCACCTCCATACCTGCAACGCAGCACAGATGAGGATCAGCCTTAACACCTGCTTCAGGACCAGCCAGAACCTTCGTCTCTGTGTCTGATCCTGCAGAGGAGAACAGACGAGGAGCTGGAGCGGCATGGTCCAACATCTGAGTGCAGAAACAGATGATGCTGCAGCCACAGCAGATCTCCTCTTGGAGTTTTTCAATAAATGCCAGAGCTCAAAAACTCCTTCATAAAAGTCAACATTTGAAACAGGACAACGGTTGTGCACATGTGCTGGTGCATGTGTCTGCTGTGTGGTCACAGACTTTAAAATGTAGAAATATAATCTGTGAAGTCTTCCGGAGATGCAGCTCACTGACAGGACGTCAGTCGGATCAAGTTTCGGAGTTTGTCTTTAGATACTTCTGACCTTAATGTCTTTGTATAATTTTCAACCATCAGTAAAACAAAAACCAGCCAAGAAAGATGATCTGGGTCACATGGCAGAGCTTCTTTGCACATTGTTCCTGCTACTGAGAGACTGCTGTGATTGGTGGGAATTATGTTGGAAAGAATCATCGGCAAATTGTTACACCCCAAGAAATCAGACAGACTGGAGTGTTTGCATGGGCATCATACAGGTGTCCTACAACCATTTATGTGTCACGCGTGTCAAAGTCAATCCGGCCCTCTTGATCATTATATGTTATTGTCATTAATGACCCGACGTTATCTTGTACTCATTTCTAACTTGTATAATTTTGACAACATATATTTTTGTCTAGAGTAAAATTTTGAAAGTTATTTATGGTTTAAATTGATTTATTCTGGAATAATATTCCTGCCTTTTTATTATTCATAGTTATGTTAAAAAGTTATAGTTTTGAAGTTGAAAAAAGTGGCATTCTGCTATCTTTTTGGACTATTTATTTAGCTAATATTTCAGCAACATGCTTGCTGTTTTAACTAACCCCATGACTTTTTTTTGTTTGTTTTTAAAGGCTAATTTGGCATTTAGCTAATATTTTTAGCTGGCTATCAGCTTCAGGGTTTTCAGCTATCAGCACTAGCATCTTCAGTAGACAAATTCAGCTTACAGCATTCACACTAGCATTATTGCAGATAATACTATATATATCTAGTTCATAGTTATGTTAAAAAGTTACAGTTTTAAAGTTTAAAAAAATTGTCATTCTACTATTTTGGTATTTACTAAGATTTTTTAGGCTATTTTGGAGTTTAGCTAATATTTCATTTACATGGAAGTTGTTTTGGCTAATTTAGGCTTTATTTCTGTTCTTTTGGCTATTTTTCAGCTACATGCGATTTTAAAGTTTTAAAAATGTAGTTTTAGTTCGTTCAATAAATGTTAATCCTGTTTGGTCTATGACCTAAGGTGTGTTTTGGATTTTTGCTCCGTGTGTGATTGAATTTGACACCCCCAGTGTAAATGGTCAAAAGATTACGGCAGGCCAAAGAGTGTTTGTTTTTTAGATGTCAAAGAACTAGATTCTGTGATCATCAGTGAAATTCATGTCTTTAGTGTCATCTATAGAGTCATCACCACAGAAGACTTAGAGATGTGTCCATTTCCCCATTAACTTGATTAAACTCTGAAAAGGAAACTCTTGATGTCATTCTTTCTAAACAGACTCAGGTGAGACTCAGGTCGGTCTGGAGTCATACCCATGGCTCTGGACACTGGCAAGTTCCCAATGTATTGGACCTCAAACTTCTGAACCTGATGCCGGACGGCCTCCAGAACCTCCACTGAAAAAAAAATAACATTTAATCAATACCCGACCAATCAGAGCACAGATGAGCTACTGGAACCAGGTGAGTCACCTTGTCTGGGGAAGTCCTCAGGTGAAATACTCTCCATGGTCAGAGAGCGTGACGGGCTCATAACGGCCTTCTCTGCCATCATCTGCACACAGAAGGGGCAACACCACAGGCTTACAGAGGCACGGCGCCCCCTGCTGGGTAAAGGGGAGGAGTCGACAGATCTCACCTTCGAGCACATCTCATGCAGCGCCATGGCAACAGCTTTGGCAGGAGCGTCGCAACGAAACACATGACACTTCAGCACGCAGCTGTCCTTATCGCCCGCCACAAATGCAAAATCTCTAAACACACGCATCCATGCGCACACACAACACAAACACACACAGTTAAATAGACACAAAGACACACAGACAAGGACAGTCAGCTGATGGTCACAGGGCGCCCTCAGTCATTGATTCTGACGTTTATGTGGAGCTGCCGGTGTTCACTGGTTTACCTGTCCCTGACCAGGTGTGGGGGGGGGTGCATGGCAAAGACAGAGAGAGTGACAGGGTCAGCGTGTCGACAGGTAACAGGTTGACAGGTGAGTCTGCATGCAAAAACGATTAGAGCTCCCTCTGCAGCTCTGGAGCATGGCATTCAGGTCTGCAGCCTAAACTACAGTTCCCATAATCCTCGCCTGCGCTGACACGGACATGTTCTTCAGAGAGTTGTTGGATTGGCTTACCTCCCATTGTTGCAGCCCACCCCCCACACACGGATGTTGATGATTGGTTGGCAGTGCAGTGGGGTGTGGTCTAGTGGGTCTAACAGGGTCAAAGTGTCCTTCTTCAGAACCAGCATCATGTCCCGGTTCTGCAGGCACACACCAGGTGTGGGTGGGGTTCAAGCACACCCTCCATTCTTCGATTGGCTGCATTCTTACCTCCCCCCAGGCCCCCAACCTGTCCCTCTGCTCTGGACCCTCTGTGCAGTGAGACAGCTGCTGGATGACATTACTGACAGCAAGGCTGCTGCGGCCAGGAGACAGGTCCTCCTCCTCCACTTGCAGCCAGCCCAGGGAGCGCACAGCAAAGCACTGAGCACACAGATTAATTCAGATTAATGAGGGACACCGAGAGATTAGAGTAGATTATTCCTGCTGCAAAATAAATCCCGTCTCTGCAGAAAGCCGGGGCTTCCACTCTGTCTGCACGGATCAACTGTCGTCTTCATCTCCATCATCCGCAAGAATCCCCAAACAGGAACCGTTGGGTTGGTTGATGTTTTACAGGACAGATGTGGGGGACGTGTCAAAGTTAAGGCCCGGGGGCCGGATCTGGCCCTCCGGGTAATTCTATCCGGCCCTCCAGATCATTTCATTTTATTGTTATTAATGGCCCGATGTTATCTTGTGCTCATTTCTATCTTGTATAATTGTGACAAAACATACTTTTACAGAGAGTAAAATATTAAAATTAATTTAAATTTTAAATTGATTTATTCTGGAATAATATTCCTGTGATTTTATTATTCATAATTATGCAAAAAAGTCACAGCTTTTATATAAAAAACTGCATTTCTGCTAGCCTTTTGGACTATTTTGGTATTTACTTTTTTAGGCTATTTTGGAGTTTAGCTAATCTTTAAGCTTAATGGTAGCTGTTTTTCCTAATTTAGGCTTTTCTTTTTAAGTTTTTTAGGCTGTTTTGGATAATATTTACACGTCAGCTACTTTGGTTATATTAGGCTTTTTTTGTTTTTTACTCTATTTTTTTTTACTCTATTTGGAAGTTTAACTATTTAGCTAAAAGCTAGCTGTTTTGGCTAAATCCGGTTTTTCTTTTTAATTTTTTTTTTGCTATTTTGGAGAAAAGGCTAATATTTACACGCTAACTGTTTTGACATAATTAAACTTTTTTTCCAGTTTTGCTTTTAAGATCGTTTGAAGTGTAGCCTTTTTTCAGCTACATGCTAACCATTTTGGCTAACTTAAGTTTTTTTTCTTTCTCTTTTGGTTTTTTAGGCTAATTTGGTATTTAGCTCATATTTTATCAGGCTACCAGCTTCAGCGTTTTCAGCTTCAGCATTTTCAGCATCTTCAATGGCCAAATTCAGCTTACAGCATCCACACTAGCATTATTGCAGGTAATGCTAATTGTCGAGTTCATAGTTATGTTAAAAAGTTACGTTTTTGAAGTTTTAAAATTGCAATTTAAGTGTTCAATAAATGTTTATCATGTTTGGCCCATGACCTATTTAGGATTTTGGCCCCATGTGTGATTGAGCTTGACACCCCTGATCTACTGGAAAGATGCAGATCATGTCAGCGGTCGAAAAGTTAAATTAAAGAAGATAAACATTAAGTATTGATTAAACAGATACAAGTCCAAGGTTTTCTGTATCTCACAGGCCATCCTCAGACCACCACCTTTGGGGGTATTAGTTAGTTTTAGAGATCAGAATGAATCTAAATCATACCTTAAGTTTGCTTTTATGAGGTTTTGTTCAATGTGGCTACCTTTAGGAAATGCAGACAATGATGCTTTACCTTTGAGTCTGGGTCGTGGGGTGTGAGATGGTTTTCATGCCACAAAGATCTGAAAGCAAAGAAACTTTGAGGTTAAAGTGAATAAAACACAGCATTTAAGCAGTTTTATCATTAATGTCATCCTCAAATCCAAACAAAATAGTAGCGACTTTGAGATACTATTGAAAGACAAAGTTCAACCCTGTCAGACTCTATCGAGGACTGGGATCCCACTGAACACGGACATTTTAAAGAGAGGAACCACTCCATAGACCTAATGTTGGATTGTCAGCTGAGACAGTCCAACAATGTTCAGACAACCTCAGCTCTGGTCAACAACCTCAACCATGGAGGTGAAAGTGAGTGAATAACCTGCAGCTCTGTTTGCTCCAGCCATGCTTCTATATGGTTTGTTTTTCTTTCATTTTGTATCAGTGTGAATCAAGGATTGGACCAAGGCTCATGGTGGTGGTTTTAAATCACATTCTTCCACTCAGCTCTTGGACCTGGTTCCTGACTCAACTCGTGGATTATACCTGCATATCTGAGTATTTCTTTATGCAGTTTGAGAAAACTTTCAGTTGTGATGTTGTGACAGCTGGACAACAAGCTCTCTGCTCCACTCCATTCTGATACATTAACTTGCAGAAAAATAGAGACATTACCGTCTTTATCCTTTTTTCATTCAAGTTGTTGGGCAGCTCCAAAATCTCTCGGCAATTTTGTTGCACCGCTAATGCTAGCTTGGGGTTGTGAGGGGCTTTAAGCTAGCAGGAGAGAGTGTAAAAAAGGGATGATGGGATCTCCGCGGAGGATTACTTCCGCTATAGTAGTCCCGTCCAGAACTCAAAAGTGATTTTCTGATGAACTTCTACTGCTCTGCAGACACTATGTCCTAATAACAATGCACAAAGTTTTTTTTGTTCTTAAAACAGCATAATCATAACTAAAGACCACTTCACTGATGAGTCACAGTGAAGTTATGAGTAAGAGGAGAGGATGCTTGACTGAAGTCAAAACTGAACATTTGTGAACAACAATTTGGTTTCATGCAGAAAAAGAGAACCACAGATGTAATATCTGCTTTGAGGATATATTTTTTTTTAGAAAAACCAAGAAAATCAGAAGGATCTGCATTGAGTCTTTGTATCTAGACCAGGAGTGAGCAACTTCAGGCCTCGAGGGCTGCATTCCTGCATGTCTTCCAACATATCCTGCTCTGGCATGTTCTAATTGGCTGGAAACACCTGAACCAGGTAAACAGTCATGAGTAGGGCTTGAGTATCTGAAAATCATGCAGACACAGAAGCCCTTGTGGCCTGGAGTTGCCTATCCCTGATCTTGAGACTGTCTATGACAGGATCCAGGGAGAGGAGCTGTGGTTTGGATGAAGAAGTCTGGAGTGACAGAGAAGAACGTTGGAGTTGTTCCAGAGATGGATGAGAGCTGTAAGACAGTGGTGAGATGTTCTGAAGGTGAGACAGAGGAGTAGAAGGTGAAGGTGGGACTGCAGCAAGGAAAAGTTTTGATCTCCTCCTTGTTTCTATGGTGACGGACAGACTGACAGATGAGGTTAGACAGGAATCTCTGGATCAGGATGTTTGCAGATGACACTGTAATGTGTAATGAGAGGAAGGAACATCTAGAGAGGTGGAGGTTTGAAGGAGAGGAATGAAGGTCAGGTCGCAAGAAAGAGAGAGAATCTGTGTGTGAATGACAGGAACTCAAGAGGAACGGTTACAGGGAGCAGAGGTGGAGAAGGTGGAAAACTTAAGTTCTTTGGTTCAACAATCCAGAACAACAGATAATTTGAGAGAGAGAAGTTTGGAGATGGTGGAGGAAGGTATCAGGTGTGATGTGTGACTAAAGAGAGTCATCAAGAATGAAAGGGAAGGCGTGGAAGACTGTGGTGAGAGCAGCAATGTCGTTGGTTTAGACAGATGCAGAGACAGGAGGAAGCGGAGATGAAGATGCTGAGGTCCCCGCTCTCTTTAGGAGTGACCAGGATGGATAGGATCAGAAATGAAGTTTATCTGAGTGTATGGGATTCTGTGTTCTTGAACAGAAACATCACATGCACATGATGGGATGACCAGATGCATGGAAAGAATGACGGTGAAGCACAAACCTTTCCTCTGTGTGTCCATCCGTCTCCTTGGAGCTCGGCTCTGCTGCCTCCTCCTGCTGGCACAAAGCTTGCTTAGAATGGAGGCTAGCTGGATTAGGATTATTAGCAGACATCTCCACTCACCGGTGGTTCCAGTGTCTGTGGCATTCCAGTAAGACATGGGTGCTGCCATTGGGTGGCGCCAGTGGGAACATGCCAGTAATAAGTTCCAGTGGATCCTTTGATGGTTCTCCATCCAGATGGAAGGTCTGGATCCAGCAGGAGGTTCTGGTCTGTCCAGATGTTGTCTGTGGGAATTTCACCATGTAGTGTGAAAACACAACTCACAGTGCCAGACCACCTCGAGACTGTGGCTATACGACTCCAAGTACTCATCTACCACACCTGTGTACGCTCAAATTTATGGAAGCAAAACCGGATTTTTCAAAGAAAATGAAGCTTGAATTTACAGTATTTCTTTGTTCAAATTGTGACTCAGGAGCAGACTATAAAATTCTGTTGGAAAAACACATTTGTGATGTAAAAAATTTGCTGGGCGGGGCCACAAGCCTAATCTCCACTTGTAGAAAAATAGATCCATGAACGTCTTTGTTTTCCTCATGTAAGCTTGAATCTGGATCTAAACTGTACGACTGGATACCTCTGATATTGCTCACCATTTGTGTTGCACTGCTAATGTTAGATACGGGGGTTTGAGGGGCTGTAAGCTAGCAGAAAAGTGTGTATAAACAGAACTCTCAGTAATGGGTGACAGAAAAGAAGAGTTGAGTTACTCGCGCCAATAGTCCCGCCCACAACTCAGAGGTGAATTTCTAATGAACTGCTCCTGCTCTACAGCCGCTATGTCCTAGAAAACTACACTGTTTTTTTTCTTAATTTTGACTAAGAATATCATAACCATAATCAAAAGACCACTGGAATACTTTTACAGTTGATTAAAAGATGATTAGAGTGGGACTTTATAAAAACTAAAACAGAGCAAATCTTTAACTGAATGCTAAACAGGAAGGCAATGACATGCAGAGGAAGTGACTGTAGAGATGAAAACAGACGAGGAGAAACAATCCACTGCTGCTCTGAAACACGGCACTACAGACTTGGTTGTTTGGCCAGGTAGTAATATCCTCAATACTAACTTGTCCAAAGTTTACAGTTGCATATCCAGTCATCCACACTACCAACAGGTCAGAAGTACTGAGAAGGTGGAACAGATCCAAACCCAAACAGAAGAAGTTACACAGGTGCTCAAATGTTGACAGCTGCAGGTGAAGGAGGCAGGAAGTCCAAAATGTGTCTGAACATAAACCGGTTCATGTAAAGGTCGTACACGTCTCTGTGCTTTCTGTGGGGTTTGGGGGCGGATGTAGTTGTGTTTTGTTTCTCCTTTTGTTTTCACCTTCCTCTCTTTTATGCACCTGTGTTTGATTGCCTTTTTTCTGTTATAAGCTGAATTCTCTCGTGCTATGAACCTTCCAGCCTCTTTTGATTTTAAACTCAGCAAAAGAAAAGAATAAGAAAAGGAAAAGAATAAACAACATTCTTATTGAACGTGACGTTTTCAGTGACCCGATCAACAGGTGAAAGACCAATCAAGTACCAGTGTTTTTGTCCTGTTGCAGCGCGGCGGTTCTCTGGCTGCAGCCAGACAGCCTCGCGGACTTCAGCGGAGATCACTCACCGGCAGACAGACAGCCGCTGCAGGGAGCGGGGGCAGCCTGCTCGGGTCTTCTGAACTGTAATATTTTACTTATTTTCGTCGAGAAAATAATAAAAAAAAGGTCCCCTATTTTCCCCCTCTCTGGTTAATGCGGGACAGCCGTTAAACTCAGTCACAGAGACACAGAAACACCGCAGAACTGGCTGTCATCCAGAGCGCCCCCCCCCCCCCCCCCCCCCCCCGTGAGATTAAAAACCCAGGTAACAAGAAAATCTTGGTGCGCATTCAAGCGGCCACTTTCAACAAAAGTCTATGCAAACGTAAAGGAGAATTTCGGACCCCTACGTGCGTACTTTTTCTTGAAAGTGGCCACTTGGATGCGCACCAACACAGCCGGTGTGTGAGCTCCTTCCCTAATATCTACATCCAACCACGGCATCAAGCTCAGGCTCACATGTTTAATCAACGGCGAATGAAATGATGGCAGGCCACCGGTTTGCGGCTCGGAGGTTGTAGAGCTCTGATTTAATGGGAACAGCCAGTACGACAAAAAACCAACGACATCCAAAACATCAATTTTTGACACAGATGTCTGAACCATGCGTCAATATGTGACGACTTGGGAATGAAAATGAGTTGATTAGGGAAGATGTTGCCATTACTTTTTATTACCAAAGTACAGAAATTGGCACCGATTAGGAACGGAAATTGGAATAAAAGAACCGCCTTGTCTCCAGAACTAAATAACCCTATTGAAGATAGAGCTGTCCAACACTCTTTAATTCTTTAGCATGACTCAAGCTAAACCGGCCCTTCAAGAGAAGCTGGACAAATCAATTCCTCTGTTACTGAACTGCAGGTGAAACGAGCTGGGAGTTTGACTTTGTTCTTAAAGGTGGAGACCTTCCAGTCAATCCTCCGTCAGCCTGACACGCTCAGAAACCCAATAATCTCTTCAAAAGGAGAATGTGCTGAAGCTTCAGTCAGATATTGATCATGCCGGAGCAGAAGAACATGTTAGTCGTCAGTTGATGGAAAAAAATCAATGATCTCCTTTATCAAATCTCTTTGGCTTCTTGTTTGGCTCACTCGATTCTCTCTTGCACTTCTAGATAGTTCTATGTCCTCAAAAATGTGTTTTTCTCTGTTCACTTTAATTTTTTTAACTCCTTTACTACTGCTTACTCCTTTTCAGTGTACCAGGTGTTTATTTACTCCTCCAGCTTCTTTAGATGTACTTGAACACTGAGAAACAAACCCCGGTCATCGGCAGCTTCATAGAATTAAGGCTTTTAACAGTCAAGAACAACAGAACAGCTGAATGTGAAACACTGAGGATCAGGTTTATGTCCCCCAAGTCTCTGAAACTCAATGATTTAATAACTAATGATTGTATTGATCGGTTCTGTCCGACAGAAACCCGACCGCAGAAGACGACTTTAGAATTAGCCTCTTCTCAGTTATTTGAATTGCAACCTCCCCCAAACCCCAATGAGGTCTGGAATAAATCATTTAGATCAGCGGTCCCCAGCGTCTGTTGGTTGAACAATGTTCTCACTGATTGACCTTTAAGGCGTGACAACAAACCTACAACAGATCTACATTCACTAGTCACTTTATTAGGCAAACCTGTCCAACTGCTCATCAGCCAATCACATGGCAGCAACTTAATGGATTTAAGCATGTAGATGTGGTCAAGACCACGTGTCACAGTCAAGGCCCAGGAGCCAGATCAAGCTCGCTGGGTAATTATATCCGGCTGACCAGAACTTCTTATATTTTTGTTACTAACAGCTGGTAACATATTGCAAGACATTTATGTTTACATTTTGACGGATGGTTAAGGACTCCTCCACATCAAAAAATAAACATTTTGGGTGACCCCAATTTGTCGTTTTTTGACATCCAATCAAATCAAGGGTAGCAAGCCAGTACCCGTCTGGTACTGGGACGTGGACCGCACCAGTGTCTTAATCTTAACCTGGTACCAGACGTGGACCAGGTTAAGGTTAGGGTCCCGGCACCAACTGCGTTTTTAGAGTTTAAAATTAAGCTTTAGAGTGTTCAGTGAATGTTTATCCTGTTCGGCCTGCGACCTAAGGTGTGTTTTTGGCTCCTGTGTGATTGAGTTTGACACCCCTGATCTAGACGATCTGCTGCAGTTCAAACTGAGCATAAGAATGAGAGAGAAAGGTGACTGAAGTGACTTTGAACATGGGTGTTGGTGGCAGACGGGATGGTCTGAGTGTTTCAGAAACTGTTGATCTGCTGTGATTTTCAGCACCAACTGAACATGGTTCCACAGTCTACCAGAGTGTTGTTGTTGACCATGTCCATCCCTTATGACCACAGTGTTCCATCTTCTGATGCTACTTCCAGCAGGATAAGACTCCATGTCATAAACTGGAATCATCTCAGACTGGTTTCTAGAACAATCAGTTCTCTGGACTGTAATGACCTCCACAGTCACCAGAACCCAATAGAACCTTTGGGATGATCATCATCATGGATGTTCAGCCCAAAAATCTGCAGCAACTTTGTGATGCTGTCATATGGACCTAAGTCTCTGAGGAATGTTTCCAGAACCTTGATGAATCTATGCCACCAATGATGAACAGAGTTGTGAAGGTTAAAAGGTTCAACCCGATACTAGGAAGGTGGATCTAATAAAGTGGCTGGTGAGTGTACATGTCAATCAAAGAGCAGCTTTATTTCGTTTGATTGTCTGACGTGTGTTTTCCTCATGTCTGATTCTCTTTTAATAAACTTTGAATTTACTTTGGGATTAAACAGCAGCTGACGGAAAACTTATTTGATCCATTTCAGAAAATCCAGAGACTGAATTTAGAGAAGAAAGAGTTCTGAAATCCTCTTTCCATCCATCTGTCAGGACGAAGGAGGAGAACTTCAATCTTCAGTCCTGCAAAGGTTGATGATGTTGATAGTTTTACAACATCTATGTGTTCTCTCAGGTAAAGAGTTGTAAACAGAGGACGGTGACTCATTCGTTCAACTCTCAGCAAAAAACATTTTAACAGGGCTAAAGGAAACGCGAGTCTGAGGGGATCAAAGGGTCATCTGCAGATATGAAGGACATGAAAACGGAGAACCTCTGAATAATTGATGAACATTGAAAAGTGATGAATCAGCTGAGAGGAGGAGGAGAAGTAAGCACAGTCAACTGTGCTCTTCATTCTCGTAGCTGCTCTTAATCATGAGAACACGAGAGTGCAGAAGAACCAACATGTCCATGTGACGTGACTGCATGGAGCTTCCAGCCTTCAGCTCAGCACAGCTCTGCTCAAACCCGTCCAGACTGACCCATTCTAAGAAGACTCTAAAAAAATCTGACCCCCTTTGAGATGTTTGACCAAGAAAAGATCAAGGAACTGGACCTGAGACACTTGCCCGGCCACATCTTCTTTAGTTAACAAAGTCTCTGAGAAACTAAAGCAGAGGAGAATTTAGTCTTTCTGCAGGTGGATCAGTCAACCGCTCCACCGGTCACCTGCACGGCCCCAGAGGGAGGTCCCTGAAAGTCTCTCTAAACGCAGAGACCCCTCCCTGCAGGAAAGTAAGAGGAAGTGTGTTCCTACCATCGTAGTTCACGATGATGATGGCCAGCATGTAATCTTTCCCCATCATGGCTCCACCCTTCACCGTGCTTGTCCTGCACACACGTGCACGCGCGCACACACACAGGCCTCAGGGACAGATGCTGAAGCCTTGTCCTGCCTCTCTCTCTCTCTCTCTCTCAGTCTGCCTCAGTGTCTCTCGTCCCTCCGTCCTTCTCTCAGACAGCACCATCCGTCTCCTCCTTCACCTCTTCCTTCTCTGCAGCTCTCCTCTCTCTGGTGAAGGATGCTGTTTTCGTCCTCTTTTGCTCCTCCTCCTGGTGATGTCATGATTCTCCTCCCCCTCATGCCTCTCCCCACCCCACTGTAAAAAGTGCTGATCTCCCACTGCAGAAAGTGGGTCAGTTTGGATTTCACATCAGCCCCCATCCCTGTGTGGTGATGTACAGAAGGCGCGGGAGCTTTAATGCGCATTCCCCTCTGCTGGATCACCTGAGGTTTGTCCAGTTTGTCCTCAAGTAGACACATACCACCACATAAAGCCCCGCCCATTCTTTCCAGCTTCTCCTTATTCCATGTTTATTTGGCTCACTAAAGTTAAAATGGAAATATATTAAAATAAAATTAAATTTGTTAAACGACTCAGTTATACAGCCAAAGGACTGAGCCCATCCATCCATCCATCCATCCATCATCCATCCATCCATCCATCCATCCATCCATGCATCCATGCATCCATGCATCCATCCAGGGCTGGCCCTGGACATAGCTGACCTAGGCAGTCGCCTAGGGTATCATCAGCTGGAGGGGGTGCCAAATTGCAATAATTTTTCTTCCTTTTTTTACACTTTGACACACCACTCATTTTGTGTAAAAATATAAAAATTATAATAATTACTTAGATTTAATGGGAAAAATTTCCCATTTTCACTGTGTTGTACAATGTTTATCAGTTATGTAATTTTAAAGTCCCCCTCCGATGTAGGAAATCCTTTCGTTTTGCATTTCCGAGTATTTCACCTTTTAAATTGCTGTCAGTCAAATTGTTGCAGCAATGATTGGAAGATTGTGGGTTCGATTCCCGCCTTGCCCGCCAATGTGTGGAACTGTCAAATTTTCTCTGGTGGAAGGTTGGCACCAGTGTTCGGCAGCAGAGCCACCACCAGTGTGTGAATGGGTCTGTGACTGTGACGCACTTTGGGACTTCGAAGTTAGGTAGAAAGCCCTATACAAGTATTTACCATGCGCAAAACCCCTCACCATCTGGCCCAGCAAGCTTGCGCCCTCCCAGAGAAAATTTTCCAGACGGAAGCTTCAGATCAACATGAAAAATAGCTTTTTAAGACATTTAGGTTGTGGGATTTTGGTTAAAAACTTCATAATAGTAATTAAAACACTACTGAGAATGTTATTTTTAATTTTTTAAAAATTGTCACAGGGGAACTATAAAAAAAAAATCACTTTACACATATTTAAACAAATCTTGTCCCATTTTGAACTAATGACCAAATCTGCAGCATTTTTAACAAAATGAATGATCTTTAAACTGGAGTAGGTCAGAGGTCACCTAAACCTATCTAAAGTTTATGGATATTCAACATATTTTTAAGACTTTTTCATTTTGAAATCTATGTAAATGCAAGTGTAATTTAAATAAATAAATAAATTTAGAACATTAAAAAAAAATGCTGTGAAACTTTAAAACGAATCAGAAAGTATTGGACTATTAGAAAATTTCTAGCTTCTTTTTATTGTAATATTGTGGTTGTTGTTTTTTGTTTTAACTTTGTAATTATTTTCTTTTTATTTTCTCTCTCTATTGGCATCCCTCGCGCGTCTGTTGTTTGTCTTCAATTGTTTTGTTCTTGAATTTATTGATAAAAGACATTCATTTAAAAAAAAAAAAAAAGTCTCTTTGTTTCCGGACATTAAACCGGAACCAGCGCGAGATCAATGAGGTAAAGTAAACACGGAAGTTCAGATGCCGTTCTGCCAAAATAAAACCTATGTTCATTCAAAGATGTGTTGTTGTCAGATGGAGCTGCAGCTTTTTAGTAATTTTATTTATTAGAATATTACGACAATTGAGCCTGCTGGACTATAATCATCGAAAGGTGATGAATATTAGTTTTCTCGGTTATTCTTCTAGTTTCCTCAAACGAAAAGGGAAGTGTCCTTCCAGATGACTTCACTACATCGATTTGTAAACACCAATCTCCCATACTCACGCGCTGTATCTATGTTCATCTGCCAAGCCTTACATTTATAATGGAACAGGAGCAAATGAAGATGCTCCGAGGCTTAAATCTTCCAGTTTTTTCTTACTAAAAATCGGAAGAAGCTCTTTTATTTTGATAGTCTGACCGGAAATAGTTACGTATGGGTTTGTTTTTCAACAGCGTCAAACAGGTCAGCCCAGCCTGTCTTTAGCCGAGAGTAACCGAACCCTATCCGGACTTCATCCATTCTGACGCGACATGGAGGACAATTACGTTAAACCCGGTGAGTTAACCCGGGTTAAGAACCGGGACATTTGCTCCGTCCGTCTTTGATGAGACTAAACCGTGTTGGGTCCGCCTACAGACCGAAGCAGACACGTCAGAGCCTTACTCGACTTTATCCACGGACATTACACCACTATCAAACTATGACGTCAGAGTAGAACCAGGTCACGGTGGGAAAGACTCTGATCTCCTCGCTTGCCTTAGAGAAAAACGTCATTCGGTTTTTGTTTACAGTCTCTAGAGTCAACAAAGGTGAAAACAAACAACAACAAGCTAACTCTGAAAGCAACTTTCAGATGAAAGTGTTAGTAAAAACTCAACCCCACAGCTCCAGGTCTGGCTGTGGAGGATCTTCTCTGGATTTCAGCAATAGAAAAAGTCAGAATCAGTGCAGGTTGTTCTCTGTTTCAGCATTTTAAAGCCTCAGAACTGGACTTCATCTAGATTAAATTAGCTTCAGAGGGTAAACAAACTCTAAACTCACTTTTTTGGATTGTTGATCTCTATAAATGGAGCTTTAAAAGTGCTGTCTGTTGGTCCTTGACAATTTTTCTTTCAACATGAAAGTAACAGTGTTTAATTTCTGAGATTAAGGCCTAGAATAGTTAATGTGACGCCCCCTACAGGTTAAAACAAGGTATTACAGTGGAATACTGTTGATATAGGTCAACTTGACCCTTTAGACAACACTTCTGGTGTATGTGGTTTAGAACGGCAAAGCTGACATTGCTTTCAACGCTGTTTAAAGCAATTCTACTTAAAAAATAAAAAGTAACCTAACCAATTGTAACTGAAATTAGTAAAATATTTATTTATAAATGTCCTAAGCTGGCTGGCCGGCAGACAGAGAGTTGCTGTGGGATGGGGAGGCAGCCTGCTTGGGCCTCCTGAACCTTAGGATTTTTTATTTTTCACCGAGACAATAATAAAATGATCCTTTAGCTAACTCAAGCTAAACTAACTGTTACTGTCAATCACATACTCAGACCACACCTTCTATACTTTGACCGCCTCCTCTAGCTCCACCCCCTTTTTTGTATTTGTCAAATCTGGACAACTAAATACAAGCTGTAAAAATGTTCGTAGAACAATGCAGCAGGTGTAGCTTAAGTATGAAGGTATTTATGTGTCAATACATCCAAGTGTAAACAATACACACACGAGCGAGAATCACACACACACACAAGTTTAATTCACACACACATGTAAAACTGAATGTGAAGTTGCAGGAAAAAGAGGAACATGTGAGAGAAATTTGTACTTGTGGAATATAATGTGAGAACTTGCTTGACAATAACCTTAACTTGTCTGTAAAAATGTTACATGTGAAAAAAAATCACACACAAGATTTAACTTGAGGTTGTGAGGAAAAACACAACTTGTAAAACTGTGTTGAAGAAATCTTTATTTGTAGCTTCAGTTTTCTTCTGTAGAAGAGTTTCACACAAATGCTTTGTGAGCTACAGAGTGTTTTTGACTTTTGACACAGCCCATGTGGAAGATATGTGTCAAAACTAATTTGCAGGGAGGAGGGGTGAGGCAGGAGGAGCTCTCATCGGAGATCAGCCAATCAGAGGACGGGGGATGCACCAAGCTGGGCTAAGTCTCTTCAAAATACTGGAGCTAGCATAGCCCTAACTCCAGCCAACAAGTGAATAGTTCATACTTTTATTCTCTATGATAGTGCTGAATATGTTAATAGTACTATCTAATGATCAACCGAGTCTCAATTCTCAGCGAAGTCACTAATTCACAGAACCGAAGTAGAGTAGAAAGTGTCGCCGTGGAACCGGCCGTTGCATCAACCCCCCTCTGATGTGCGCGGCCGAACATAGCTGGTCTATAAACGGGATGAACACTCCTACGTATATTCTAGCTCCATCTCATCACCGTGTTAAAACTAAACAGCTTTGATGTTTATAAAAGGATGGGTGCATAATCATTTAACGTGGCTGGTTTTCCAAATTTGTTGTTGGTAAGAGTATATTTACTACAGAAAAGCAACGAAAAGTAGTATTTTGAAGAGCCATTGCTGAAATTAAAATATCCCCCGATCCCCCGTCCTCTGATTGGCTGTCTTTGAGACATATTTCTCGCATGGGGGTGTGTCAAAAGTCAAAAACACTCTGAGACTCACAAAGCATTTGTGTGAAACTCTTCTACAGAAGAAAACTGAAGCTACAAATAAAGATTTCTTCAACACAGTTTTACAAGTTGTGTTTTTCCTCACAACCTTAAGTTAAATCTTGTGTGTGTGTGATTTTTTTTTCACATGTAACATTTTTACACACAAGTTAAGGTTTTTGTCAAACAAGTTCTCACATTATATTCCACAAGTACACATTTCTCTCACATGTTCCTCTTTTTCCTGCAACTTCACATTCAGTTTTACATGTGTGTGTGAATTAAACTTGTGTGTGTGTGATTCTCGCTCGTGTGTGTATTATTTACACTTGGATGTATTGACACATAAATACCTTCATATTAAGCATCTCATAAAGAGACATAATACACTCATTCAGCAGAGTACTTTGCTAGCAACAGCCTTCAAACTGATTTTACTTTGTGTGGTTTGATACTCCAAGTTTGAAGTCACAACCAGTGACCAAAATCTAATTTTTGACTCAGTTAAAAAAAAAAAAAAAAACGAAACATTTTTTTTACCAGACAAATTATTACATTTGTTGGGCTTTTTCATATTAACAACAGCTCTGTAATGTTACAAAGAGACTACCAATAAAGTTAATACAAAGTGGATTCTTTCCTATTATTACATCTATAAAAAACAGATTTTATAAATGTCCTATGAATAAATGTTGTTGTATTTATTCACCAGGTCTTATAGTCAACTCTGTGGAAACACTGTCCGATTTTGAACCGATCGTGTTTACTTTTATACAGAACACACGGGGCAGTTTGTTAGCATTAGCAGCTAGTGTCGTAGCATGCTAGCATCAGTGTGTAACAACAGCGTTGTCTTCAAATCAACACTTTTATTAAACGTTCTGTTGCTGCTGTCGACCAGCTGCTTTATCCTTCAGTTCTGTGTGGATCTGTTTGAAATTCGCCGTATGTCCAGCTGCTGTATCCCCCAAAGCTAACCGCTACACACAGAGATAGGTACCAGAATGGGGTGGGTAGGTGGAGTTGGGGCTTCTTTTTTTTTTTTTTTTTTGGAACAAGCTTTCTCTCTCTGCCTCACTGAAGAATCTCCTCTGCTGCAGCTTTCATGTTTGCGCTTCATAAGGATTGACTTTACGCTTGACTACTGAAGCCCAAAAGGGCAGAGTGCGGGGAAAATAAAATCTCTATTAAAAAAAAAAAAAAAAGTCTAAAACATAAAATTTGAATTAATCGATAATATCAACAATACCGATAAATCGCCCAGCCCGTACCTGTTTGGTTACCCTTTAAGGTTTGATTTTAGACAGATTCCAGGAGACAGCTCGGAGTAGAGCCGCTTCTCCTCCACACTAGCTGCGTTTACATGTGCAAAATGTCCTCGATCAGATTAGAATAGATGATGGTTGACCGGACTAAATTATGCTGACATGCAGAAAAACAGACTGCAGAATTTTTCATGGAATTAGTTGGACTTGCTGTAAATAAAAATGCTTATTTTAAAGTTTAATGTGTTGCCAATCGTGGTTTGATGTTTGTTGCAGCTGTTATTCAAGTCGGAGTTTGTGTTTACAATATAATATAATAAAAGACTACAGCTGAAGGAGAGCTGGAACATTGGATTTACTATTGTGTTCATGTGTTTAGAATGAAAGATCTCCATAGACTACATAGCCCCCACATTCAGCTCCAGCTGCTGAAAGCTGCTTTCAAAAAAAAAAAGAAGAAAAAGCATTTTCCTATTGACTCCCGTGTCAAATGTTCAGGTCCGTGTTTCAGGCTGATCGTTCTCTCTTTACAGGGAACCAGGAGCGTGGCTGGAACGACCCCCCCAGGTTCTCATACGCCCTTCAGATGGCCCGAGGGCCACCGAGGAACCTCCTGAACAAGAGAGTGGCTGTTCCTGCGGATTCAGGTAGACAGACACACCTGGGAGCAGCAGGTGACCTCTGAGCAGCAAACTTCAACTCTGGTTGCTCTGCAGGGCCTGGAGTCCGCCCCGCAGCCCCTCCCTCTGCCAATCCTTTGGGACCACCCCCATGTGGTGTAGCCCAGCCCCCAGGGAATGTAGGGCCACCCCCTTGCGGTATCGCCCCGCCCCCTTTACTATCAGGTAAGGAGTTAAGGACTCAGCTCACGGTTGTTTTCTCAATAGAAGTCTAACTTTAGTTTGAATAACCTTCACAGCTGGACCCCCCCCTGCTGGAGTGACCACGTCTCTTCATCACAATGAACCAATGAACGCTCAAGCAGACACAGCCGTCAGCCAATCAGAGCCCAACCTGGAGCTGGTGATGTCTGTGCTGAAGCGAGCGCTGCAGGCCTGCAGAGCATCTGTGACGGTGAGGCCATCATATCCACCCCGACCACTCTGTCACGCCGCTCTGACTGTCAGAGAAGGTACGTCTCAAGGAGCTCAGGGTGTGTGAATGAAAACACGAGTCAGGATAGAAAAAAACTATCGATTGTATTGTGCAAAAGAAATATTAAGCAGATGTAAACAAGACGGGATGAAAAAGGCTGGGTGGTGATAATGAAGTAGTCTGTTAGAGCAGGGGTCCCCAGACTACGGCCCGCGGGCCGAGTTTGGCTCTAATGTGACCAGGAAAACTCACAAAAGAAAGGCCTGAATAGTAAATAAAAAAATATGAAAAATTAACGCAGAGCTTAGCAGTAAAGTTAGGCAACAAGTGCATCATTACTGTTTCAGACAGACGTGGATCAAGACTCACCGATGAGTAGCTCAAGGTTTTAGTCAAGTTTTGGTGTCCGGTGCAGATGAAGCTGTGCGGACCGGTTCATATTCTGCCGGGAGAGAGCCGTGACAACAGGAAGCAAATAGGAAGTGATCTGCTGACCCGGAACTCAAATACTGGTTTGGCCCCGCCAAAATAAGGCACGCCAGGTGTACAGGATTTACTGGTTTGAGGCCTTGGCGTGTACACAGGGGTTACAGAAGCAAAAACAAACACGTGCAACACCTTTGCTCTCTATATCTGCTTTGCTGAAGTCCATCTCAGCTAGGCTAGGTTGGAGTGCTGACCCCCCAGCAAAGATCTTGGAAGTCAGATGACTGGGAGGAATAGCAGTAGATGAACAGACTGAAAGTTGGGGATTCTTGCTCCCCAACTTCTTTCTCAACTTCTGAACAGTTTCAATCAGAATTTTGCCCACATTATAGTCCTGAACCCAGATCAACACCACAATCTCCTCTAAATAATTCCATCCTGGTTCTTCTCAAGATCTATGCTGCCATAGATTCCCTCTCTAACACCATTCTCCTGCATCACCCCTCCTCTTTTGGTATCTCCACTCTCATGTCTCTGTCCAATCTCAATTTACTCTGTTCAAACCCTTCCAAACCCACCCTTCTCTGGTCACATCAGGTGTTCCCCAAGGCTCTGTCCTTTGCCCTCTTCTATTCATTATCTAACCCTTTGCAGTTTAGGTATTATTTATTTGTAAATTTGCTGCCAGAGAGCTTCATCTTTGCAGCAAACCAAAGTTTTCCTGCAGCTTTCCTTTCAAGCCTTTGTAAATCAGTTCTCTGATGTCCAGACAATTTAAAACAGAAATCTGCCCTTTCAAAGATGTGTTTCTGACTGTGACTCTGTAGGATTACGTCTGTAATGAAGTGGAGAAGAGGCTCCGCCTACTGGAAGACTGCTGGAGGTCAGGAAAGCTCAGTTTCCCCGTGAGGAGGCGCATGGAGGTCCTGACACGAGGTAACCTGTCCCACTGCAGGTGTCGGTCTTACTGTCCCCCTGTCTGACCTCCTGTCTGTCTCTCAGAGGTGCAGATGGGGCATTGGAGTTCAGCGGATGAGGTCCACCGCTCTCTGATGGTTGATCATGTGACTGAGGTCAGCCAGTGGATGGTCGGTGTCAAACGACTCATTGCAGAGACCCAGAATCTGAGTCCTGAACTCCTTGAAACACTAAAGAACTCAACAGAACCAGACCGGGACTCTGAAGAACCTGCACCAGATCCAGCCCCCCTCTCCTGACTTTCCTTAGTCAAACAATGACTTTGAGTCCAAACCAAATCTGCAATCTGGTCTCTGGAAGATTCTGGTGCTCTACAGTTTATGCTGGGGATCAGATTGTTGACACTCAGATGCCTTACTTCTGTGTTTTAACTAAAGCTCACACTCTGGGCCCCTCCCCCCTGAGCCCCCCCACCCCCACCGGAGACTGGGCTCGACTCCTCCCACCAGAGTCCAGGCTCCTCCCTCTAGAGTCTGGGCTTCTCTCCCAATAGCCTAGGCCCCTCCCCCCAGAGCCTGTGGTCCTCCCACCGGAGTCTGGACTCCTCCCACCAGAGCCTGGGCTCTTCCCTCCAGAGTCTAGGGTCCTCCCTCAAGATTATAGGCCCCTCCCTCCAGAGTGTCCTCCTTCAAGAGCATAGACTCCTCCCACCAGAGTCTAGGCTACTCCCTCCAGAAATGTGTAACTGGGCCTGAGGAACCCTGGATGAAACCTGCTGTCTAGATCAGAGCTCCGAGTCTGATGTTGAGCTGAATAGACTTCACAGTCTCTGGAATCTTTGATTGAGGTTTTGGATTCTGGATCCTTAGTTGTGAACTAAATGAATCTGTTCCTAGAACAGAGGAACTACGGTAGTTTGAAACTGCTGAGGGGTTCATCTTCTGAAGATCTGGTTGTTTCCATACTTGTGTTCAATAAAACAAACTGAAGCAGAACAACATGTGGTCTGACTCATGTGAAACCAGAACTCTGGGACCTGCTGTAATGACTGCTGCTTTCAGAGACTTAAGATTCATTTTCTCTTCAGAAGATGGTGTTCCTGTGGATGATGGTAAACCTGTTAGCTCAGCAGTAAAGCTAGTATTGATCAGGTGGTCTTTACCACCTCCTCCCTCTGGAGGTCAGCCAGAAGGATGTGTGTAGCCCAGGGGTCGCCAACCTTTAACAGTAACAGAGCCATTTGAGCTTGTTTTTCAAAACCTAAAAGGAGCCGCATTGACTTACGTTAGCCTTTAAGAAATTTTTATTTACATTCATAACCTTATTTTTTTTTTTTTTTATAAATATGAATAATGTCTTTTTGGCACGAACAAAAGCAAAAAATATATATATAAAAAGAAACTAGCATCTCTCAAAAAGGGATTTTTAAAAAGTTTTTTACTTATAGTAGCAAAAAAGCAAGCTTGTTGCTTAATTACTAGCTGAATTTCAAATGAGCATAACGTTTCTCTGTAAACTAAATCAGCCAAAAATATTTGCATGTTGCTAAAATAAAAAGCTAAACTCAAAATTAGCTTAAAACCCCCAGTAGATTTCAAATTAGCTGAAAATGTTAACATATTGCTAAAATAGTCCAAATTAGCATAAAAAACTAATTAGCGGCCAAATCTGTCAAAAAAAAAAAAGCTAGCTTGTTGCTTAATTACTAGCTGAACTCCAAAATAGCCTAAAATTCCTCAGTAAATTAACTTAGTCCAAAACGTTAGCGTGTTATTAAGATAGAAGCTAAATTTTAAATTATTCAAAAAAAGAATTCAGTAGATAACAAATTAGCTGAAAACATTAGTATTTTACTAAAATATTAGCTAAACTCCAAATTAGCATAAAATTCCTCAGTAAACTAAATTAATCCAAAACGCTAGCATGTTGCTAAAATAGAAGCTAAGACTCTAAATTAGCCTAAAAACTCCAGTAGATAACAAATTATCCAAAAACGTTAGTATGTTACTAAAATAATAGCTAACCTCCAATTAAAAAAAAAAAAAAAGACATTATTTTGCTTCAGCCAGAGAGCCACCATGGAGAGATAAAAGAGCCACATGTGGCTCTGGAGCTGCAGGTTGCAGACCCCTGGTGTAGCCGGTCGAAGAGTCTAAGGCAGGAGTGTCAAAATCCAAAACACACCTTAGGTCTCACGCCAAACAGGATAAACATTTATTCCACTCTCTAAAACTACATTTTTAAAATTTCAAAACTATAACTGTTTAACATCATTATGAACTAGATATATAGCATTACCTTCAATAATGCTAGTGTGAATGCTGTAAGATGAATTATGCAAATGAAGATGCTAGTGCTGATAGCTGAAGATGCTGAAATTGATATCTGAAAAC
Organism: Oryzias javanicus; assembly: GCA_003999625.1. NCBI lineage: Eukaryota > Metazoa > Chordata > Actinopteri > Beloniformes > Adrianichthyidae > Oryzias > Oryzias javanicus. Next base: position 2,899,296 of record CM012450.1, read on the forward strand.
AGCAAAGTGGATAAAATGAAATATTAGAACAAAAAAAGAGCCAAAACAGCTAGCATGTTGGTGAAAAAATAGCTTAACTTCAAAATAGCCTAAAAAATATTAGTAAATGCCAAAATAGTCCAAAAACTAGCAGAATGACAATTTTTAAAACTTTAAAACTGGAACTTTTTAACATAATTAAGAATAATAAAAAGGCAGGAATATTATTTCAGAATAAATCAACTTAAACCTTCAATAACTTTCAATATTTTACTCTCCATAAAAGTATAATCTGTCAAAACTATACAAGTTAGAAATAAGAGCAAGATAACATCGGGCCATTAATAACAATAAAATAAAATGGAGGGGCCGCATCCGGCCCTCCAGGCCTTGACTTTGACACGTGCTTTAAGGTAATCTCTCAAATTCCTCACAAGCAGCATCTTAGTCCACGCCTTCAGTCCTGAAAGGAAGTGCAAACAGTTGACTTAAAAAGATGGAGGAGTTGATGTTGATCATTAGAAACTGTGTTTCCGGGGAGCAGTCTGCTCATCTTCTTGGATGTTATGACATGTTATGCTAGCAAGGATCTTGTTCCTCTCTCTTTTTTCCTCTGCAAAAAGCCTTCAGCTGGTGCAGCATTTGAACTGCTGCAGCCAGTTTGAAAGAAAACTGGAGGAAGAAATTATTCTTCAGCATCTCTTCTTTGGTGTCTGTTAAAAGCAGCAAATATTTCTAAATTCTTAGATAACATAAAGAATAAGAAAACATTCTAATATAAAGAGCTTAAAACAGAAAAGCTCTCTCTAAAAGAGTTCATTGTTGATTTTTTTTTAAACAAAACAGTTCTATATGCTAGCTGTTTTGCCTAATTTAGGCTTTTTTTTTTGTTTTTTTAGGCTATTTTGGAGTTTAACTAATATTTTAGCTGCATGCTAACTGTTTTAGCTAACCCAAGTTTTCTTGTTTGTCATTTGGCTAATATTTTAGCTGTTCATCAGCTTCAATGATTTCAGCCATCAGCTTCAGCGTTTTCAGCTATGAATTTTTAGCATCTTCAGTGGCCGAATTCAGCTTACAGCATTCACACTAGTTTTATCGCAGGTAATGCTACATATCTAATTCATAACTATGTTAAAAAGTTACGGTTTTTGGTCAACAACTCTCTTGTGGGACGTATTAATATAATTAAGATGGTGGTTTTGCCCAGGTTCATGTATTTGTTCCAGACTATACCTTTATTTCTTTCCAAGAGATTCTTTAAAAAGTTGGATGGAATTGTATCTTCATTTATTTGGAATCAAAAATGCCCCAGAATCCAGAAATCTAGATTGCAATGTTCAAAATCTGAAGGTGGTCTGTCTTTGCTGATCTTTATGTATTATTATTGATCAGCAAACATTGTGAAACTGCACCTGGCTTCACACCTTTAAAGAAGGCAGGGGGCCTGCCTGGTCCCATGTGGAATTGGGTTCTAGTTTCCCTAACTCTCCCATTTCATGTCGATCTGCTCCATTACCAACAACTAAGAAAATGAGTTTCATGAACCCAGTGGTTAAAAACACACTAAATGGCTGGTTTCAATGCCGCCGCCATTTTGGTTTTAAACAAACTCTTATTTACTCTCCCATTCTCTCAAGCCTGTTCTTTTTACCTGCTCTGTGTGATTCTGCCTGTCAAACCTGGCACAGAAAAGGCATTGGATTTTTTAGTGATTTATTCGATAAGGGCTCCTTTATTACATTTGAAAATGTAAGTACTAAATTCGACATGCCCAAGTCTCACTTTTTCAGATATCTACAGGTCCGTAGTTTTGTCATAAAACACTTTACATCTTATCCAGCTAAACCTTCTACAATCTCTAATCTATCTCTAGAGGTCACATCTCTCCCACATATAACTTGCTACATCATATAGAACCTTCCTCTGTAGATAGGCTGAAAAATCTATGGGAACAAGACCTAAACTTACAGATTCCAGATGACATCCGGGACAGGAGTTTTATACGTATTCACTCAACTTCTATTCGTATACGACATTGTGGGATACAATTAAAATATTTTCATTTTGCTTATTTCACAAAAGATAAACTGGCAAGTGTATACAGAACTTCTGATGCTAGATGTCCGAGATGTGGTCAGGCAGGTGCCACAATGAGTCATGTGTTCTGGTCGTGCACAGCTCTGGGTCGGTTCTGGGGATCTATATCTGATTCTATCTCTATATCCATATATATATATATGGAAGAGATACTTTTGCAATAACACTTTTTACTATTTATTTTACTTTTTTCTAATGTCTGTTTCGTATATACTTTGAGACATAATTTAATGTCTAATCATTGTGTCTGTTATTCTATGTTTTATATTTCTTTAACGTTTCGGGTTTAACTTCAATCATTCATGCTAGTGGTTGGTATGACTGAAATTAGTTTGTTTTGTTTTTTTCGTTCGTACAAATCCCTTTTTTATATGCTTAATGTTTTGTAAAAAAAACTGAAAATATTTAAATAAAGTTCTTAAAAAAAAGTTACAGTATTAAAGTTTTAAAAATGTAGTTTTAGAGTGTTCAATAAATGTTATTCCTGTTCAGCCCGCGACTTAAGCTGTGTTTTGGATTTTGACCCTCTGTGTGATCGAGTTTAACACTCCTCATGTAAAGACACAAAAAGTTTCCCATTACATTAAAAACCACATTAAATAATTCCTTTTCTTTATATGTCCTTAGAAGGGCTGAATGAATGCAGCGGATTGGTCGGCCCTCACTCATTTACACACCCCTTATTTGCCCGTCAGTATTGGTTGACCTCAGCGACCCCATGACCCTCAAAAGGAAATTCCAAACATTCATGTTTCTCAACATTGCCGTCTATGATGAGCAGTTTAGAGCAAAGAGCATCCAGACATCAGCAGGCAAGCCCCACCTTTGCTCCAGAATGGAACTAAAACTAGAATGTTAAAAAAACAAATGTTACAATTCCCTCAAAGCCCACTAGAGGCCGCTCTGATGTCAGAAGGGAGAAAATCTTTATCAAGTTTAATATTTTTGTATCTTACAGATATTTCTGGGTCCTGAAGCTCTTTTGGTGGGGAGGGAAAGGGGTGAAGGGGTCAAAGTGTAAATTATAAAAATGCTAATATTTAGGCCCATGATTTGACCCTCAAAAAGTTCTAAATCTACTTTGTCCTGCCCAACATGTTATTGATGTAAATGAAGAGATTCTGATCCTTTTACTCATCCCGCATCACCCTGATGTGGATGTGTGTAATTCTTGATTTGTAACTCATACAATACATTCTGTGTATAACTTTGTGTACTTGCAGTCGTGTGCTTACATGAACAGAAATGATTAAGCTTCTTTCACTGGAACTATAGACGCCAAGCCCAACTCCTGAAAAACAAGCCCACACCATCATTCCTCCTCCACCCATGTCCCATTCTCCTGCAGCCTCCAAACCCAGACTGCATCATCAGATTTCCAGATGGAAAAGTGGGATTCCTCCTCCAGAGAAGACGTCTCCAGGTTATACACCTGTAACCATGAGTGATCAGGACACCTGATTGTGATACTGTGAACAGTGTTGTAAGTAAATTCAATTCAGTTTTATTTATATACAATCGTCTTATTGAGCCTCAATGTACAAAAGCAGAAAGTCAGTCATAAATATAAACATTAACTGATTGTTAAACTAAACTAAAAAGACTAAATATAACTAGTTATCCCTTCTCTTAGTCCAGGGGTCAACAACCTTTACCATTAAAACATCCATTTGGGCTCAATTTCTACTGATCAAAACCTAGAAAGACCCGTGTAGTCTTACTTTAGCCTTTAAGAAATTCAGATTTTTCATACTTTACCTTCTTTTTTTCAATGATAAATATGAAATATGTCTATTTTTTGGCACAAACAAAAACAAAAATACAAAAAGAACCAACCATCTCTCAAATTGTGTGTTTTTTTTTTTTACGTTTGACAGAAGCTCAAATTATTTATTTTGAAAATAAAAGCTGCTCTGTGCCAAACAGGATCATCTCAGTGCAGCTAATAATCAATGTTGTCCAGCATAAGATCATCTGTGCTTTTGACTTACAAAAGATCAAATTTTATCAAAGTTTTTCTTTGCATATAAAATCTGTTCATTCTGAAGGTAGAGTTGAACAAACAAGACGTCTTCAGGTCAACAGGGATGGAAAAACCTACAGAGTTTATCATCTATTTTTTGTTCTTTTTCTCCTCTTTGTCCTCAGCAGTCTTCCACTGCTGGGTTTTGTTATTTTAGTTTGGGGTTGGATCTTGGTAGTCTTAGTTTACAGGCTTTGTTTATTTGTTTTCTTGAGGTAGTTCTGGTTAAGCAGACATTATCAGAGATCTGCTGACTCAGACGGTCGACATGTCTGGATCATGAATTATTTTATGTTTGATCAAAGAGCCACAATGGAGAGATAAAAGAGACACATGGATCTAGAACTGCAGGTTGGAGACTCCTGCCTTAGACCCACACTGCTAGTGTTACAGCGCCGACGTAACTTTAAAAGTGCGAGAGGAAATCCCCCTGCAGGCGTTCACGTCCTGCGTCTGTGGTCAGGATCTGCGAATCCGTTTCACTCACAGCAGCTTCTGAGGACCTCCAACGTAAGCGATAATCATCACTCCCAAGCTTGGATCCTGAACTACTAATAACTTCCTATGTCTGACTTTCAGGCTCTCCTGTGCATCTGGCAGCAAATCAGCTTCCTTGATTCTAACCTGTTCATTGCTCTGCTTGGGTTGTCCTTCTGAACTTCTAACAGAAACTTCAAGGATGTCCACGTGAAGGAGGGTCCTCCCTCAGGATGGAGACGCAATGTACCAAGACTGTCAAAGAGGAATTAGCTTATCTAACTCTCCAACTTTGTGTTAAGCCAGATAGGACTGGGGGACGCGTGGGGGCGGGGTCCACAGCCAAGACGAGCCGGAGGTGAGGTCCACGGGCAAGAAGAAGAGAACAGATGATCCCCCTGAAATCTGTCGGAAGGGGAGTAGGACAGAGGAACAACTCATGAATGGCTTTGTACCAAACAGAAACACAAGCTGTTCTGAAATGTGCAAAACGTCCTCGATCAGATCCAAGATTGGATTAGAACAGAACTGTGCACACGGGCCTGAAACTCATGTTGACATGCGCAGAACTGAAATAGTCATAGAAGAAGAAATAGATAGTTCCGTAATGAAAAAACAAAGATCATGTATTGCGCGAGATGATCCACTGAACGTGCTTTCATTGTTATCAATAATAAGATTTCTAAGAGCTTGTTTGCTTATCATTTTCTAACTCCGTGCAGCTATGTGCATCTTGGCTGCACGGAAACATGTGGGAATAACATCAGCCTTCACTCTGTCTGGATGTGATTGGAGACACGAATTAATGTGAACATGAATTCATCTGAACGGCGTGTTTACATGACCGATTTCTGTTCAAGTGTTTGTTTCAATTGTGGTCATGTAAATGTAATAGCTAAATAAACTAAATAATAGGGAAGAGAAGTAGATGAGAATAGAAGACAGAACTCCAGATCTCCGTACTGTCACTAGTTTTAAACTTCTAGCATTCCACCAGCAACTAATTGTTATTTCATTTTATTTCAAATATATTAATAGTAAGACGGACATATACGTATGGCACATACAGCAAATGCTGATGATAAAAATGATAGAAAATAAAAAAAATTTAGCATATCAATAACAATCAGAAAATAAATATTAATAAATCAAATCCTTCATTTGATCATTTACAAATGCTAAAACATCTGGTACAACATTTAAAATATTCTATATTATATCTATCTAGAAGATTTTATGCAATCTTATCACAGTACTGCAGGGAGGTCAGTCCTCGAGGGCCGGTGTCCTGCACTCCATCCAACCTGCCATTGAAGCTCCTTATTGGCTAAACACACCTGATCCAGGTAATCAGCAGCAGGATTTCTGGGAAACCAGCAGGTAGCCGGCCCTCCAGGACTAACTCTGGATCCTCCTGTTCTCCTGCCAGCGAGAGGATTTTAAAATCTCATCCACCTTTAAACATGTCTTTAAAATGCTTTTAAACTACAGAACACTTCTTACTGTTTCTAAATTAGTTCTGAGAATATTTTAAAATTTTCTTAATAACATTGAAGTTCATAACTTTAAAACATCTTCTTTGGTATTATTGTAGTACTTCCTCTGTTCCCTTTACAGTATTTCACTTTTGGTACTAAAAAAAGCTTCTTTTGCACTTCTGTAGTATTACTGTAGTACTATGATTTAGTTCTGGCGTAGTATCTTTTTTTGAGCTCATTGTTGTTCATTGACTTTCATAATGCTGTAGTATTTTTTTTCACCTGTTGGAGTACTGTTGTAGTACTTCTATAACCAATACTGTTTCTTTGTGGTACTTTTTCTACTTATTGTAGTACAACCCTAGAAGTACTATTTAGGTACTTCTTTTGTAGTATTTTTGCTGTTCTCAGTGTTGTACTGCTGTAGTATTGCGATCGGTGGTACCCCTTGTTTCTCTGAGGATACAGTTTCCATGGTGACGCCCGTGTGTGAGTGCGCGTGCGTGTGGGGGGCTGTGATTGGCCGGGTGGGCTGTGGGCGGGCGGGTTGAGCCTCAGAAAGCGTCTCTCTCAGACTCAGAGCAGCAGATCTCCTCACAGAGACGGAGAAGCCACACAGATCTCTCCACATCCCTTCATCCTCCTCCTCCTCCTCCTCCTCCTCCTCTCCACAGCCAAACTCCTTCCTTTCTCCGACTGGCACTCAGCTCTTCATCCTTATCTTCTTCACCATCATCCTTCTCAGAGGAAGAAGACAGGAAGCCCCCTGACCCTCACCCTGCCAGGTCGCCATGGCAACGGTTATCTGCACCCGCTTCACTGAGGAGTATCAGCTGTACGAGGAGCTGGGAAAGTGAGTATGGCTTTGGCGGTCCTCCACGTTCCCTCCCTTGCTCTGGAGCACTGCGTCAGCCGTCGGTCTCCGTCTGCGGGGAATTGATCCTCAGATGTGTTTGTGACGGTCTGAAAGCAGAAGACAGATCGTTAGGATTGAAGTTAGGACTTTCTCATGTTTGCTGCTGCATAAATGCAGCTTTTGTGGACTTGAAGGAATAACCAATAAAAGCTAGACGTGGGGACAGCTCTGCGCTCCGTTCGTTCAGAGATCTGCTCGTGTGTGTCTGTTTTGTCACATTTCAAAGTTGTGATTTTGTCCTCCAAACTTGCGGTGATGGTACAGCTCTCCAGCTCTGAGTCCCACCTGTGCGGAGGACCGTCGCTCCTCATAAACTCCTGATCCTTCATCCACACTCCCACGTCTCCGGGAGCATCCCGCGGCTCTGGACCTCCAGAACCCTCTGCCGAGCTCACTGCCGTCTGCAGGTTATTGACAGCAGGTGATCGGTGATCAGGATGGATGGACGGATGGATGGAGGAGTGCAGTACCTCGCTGACCCCGGCCCACTCAACACCCACCCACACACAGACACACAATGGCAGGTCTCTTACATAATGTGAAGGTGGGTGGCAGAATGCAGCTTTCAGAAGAAACAGGATCTGCAGCGTCTCCTCAGCAGCAGCTCATTCTCAGTTTTTCTCAGTCGGGGTTTCTGATCAGCTCATTGATCAGGAGAAGGAAGTTTCAGACTCGAGCCTCAACTGTCCGTGTGACGAGCAGAGGAGCATAAGCCACCCTGCTCCTTTTGTTCCATCTGGTCTGCCTTTCGCCTCCCATCATGCACCTGTTCAGTTACAGATCAACCTGTCTGACCCACCAACACTGATGATGATGACCTCGTTACTCTGCTCTCCAGAGCTGAAACGGTTGACGACAGCTGCAAAAGCAGAAAGTAGAGTTCACTGGGAAAGATGGGAAGATACTGACTGTTCCTCCTTTTGTGTTTCCAGGGGAGCGTTTTCAGTGGTGCGCCGTTGCGTGAAGGTTGTGACGGGTCAGGAATACGCCGCCAAGATCATCAACACCAAGAAGTTGTCTGCCAGAGGTGATGACCAGACACCATGCCGCGTCTTCACACACCTGGTTTTCAGTTCCACGTTCGATGCTGTGAAATACCAGATTCAGACACTACACAGCAGCAGATTCCTCTTCCTGTAGCTGGAGCTGACATAGCATTCCACCATGAAGCCCTTGTGGTGCAGCAGAGTCTGTCCCCGGGGGGATCTCTGAGCTCAGGAACCTCAAACAGCAATCTGAGTGACTGAGCTCCATCTCTTACTGACTACAATCCAGAAGCAGACAAAAACTCTGCTTTAAGAAAAATAAGGCACTAATTTATTTTTATTCTACTGCAGCTATTAGGATTTTTTTTGGTATAACTTAAATATAAAGAAAAAAAATAGCAGTTCAAAAATGGAAATAGTTTGTAACTTTTGTGGGAGGTTTCTTTCAAAATAAAAGACCTGACCCATATTTGATGATCTTAATGCAGCAAATGCAGGAAGTGTCATGTCAGCAGTGAAAAAACACATTATATTCTACCACCATTGGGGCATCTAGTTCAAAAATCAGAACTAAGCGACCCACACTGTATTTTTTAGAGGAACCTTTAGAATCCTTTAATTTTTCAGCAATAGGAAATTTGCCTTATAATCCCATCTTCTGTAAAAATGAATTCTGCCCGTACATGAATCTCCATCTGATTTTTGGTGGTAAAATCCTCTGAAAAATACTCCAAAATGTTTAAGTGCGATGTTGATAAAGCTGCATCGCTATTTTAATTTAAAATTTGATTTTTTTGTTTCTTTTTTTTAACCCCGAGAGCCATAATGGAGGGGTCAAAGAGACCCCTGAGCTGCTGCTGTCTGATCACAGGCATGCTGCAGAAACAGCTGCCATGTTGGGGGCAGTTTGTTTGAAACTTCTCTGTACCAAAACAGCACCTCCTGTTGGTGGAAACTATCATGACATTGACATAAAGCAAGCCCCACTCCAGTCATCCTCTGATCTATTTTCAAAGCGTTCCCAGTTGTATTTTAATTATGATTATACTGTTTTTGTTCCAAAATACACAGTTCCTGATTCACAAGAATTTGAATGTAGAAACACTCAGAAAAGCTGTTTTAATTTGACTTTTCTGTACAAATGTTCCCCATCATCAATAAAATGCCTCAAGAACATGTGAAAAACACTATTTTAATGGGAATTGGACTTTAAAGAAACATTTTATATAAAAATATTTATGAATTTTAAAATAAAAAAAAAATTAGGTCAAAGTATGTAATCAGAAATCATAATCTTAAACAATTTATGAAAAGTGCAGCTGAAAGTTTCAGGATGATCTCTGAGGACTTCAAGGGAACATGAGCGTTCAGGTTAGAAAGACTGCGTCTTCGCTTCTCTGAAACAGGTTCAAACTGGAGTCTTGTTTTCAAGAAACCTGACCAAACCCCTCCACTCCACTCCAGCCCCCTGCCAAAACACACACGCGCACAAACACACTCCTCCCACGCATCCGGACATGGAGAGGAAACTGAGAGAAATAGAGAAGCTGTAAATCTTTCTCTGTGAATTTTTCTGTCACATCACTATTCTGGTTTTCAGATTTTCTCTGGTTGCCGAGCAACAAACTGCAAAGTTTACAAAGAATGTGTGTGTGAGAGAGAGATTTGTGCGTGTGCACACGTGTGTGTATTCATATTGCTGTGTTTTTACACGTGTGTGCACATCTGTATTCATCTTCATGCGTTCATGTGTGTGTTAGTGCAATTCTTCTTCACGTGTGTGTTTATTAGTGTGAGTTTAATGTGTGTTGTTGTGCTTGTTAATGTGTGTGTTTCTGAGCACCTTTTCTCGGTTAGACGTCTTCCTCCATGGTTCGGAGAACTGGTCAGACTGTGGTGACCGAACACAGGTCAGAGTCACAGATCCAGACCGGACGGACTGGATCGTGTGGAGGTACCAACAACTGATCAGTCAGTAAAGGTTCTTTCTTGTGTGTCGTCAGATCATCAGAAGTTGGACCGGGAGGCCCGAATCTGTCGACTTCTGAAACACCCAAACATCGGTAAGAAACAATGTCTGCTTGAAGCTCGTCTTCTGCTAGTTGTGTTTTTCAGTTGATGCTCTGTATCATCATCATCATCAGGAAGAGCGCTCCGGAGTTGTTTGGAAAAAGCTCCCTCGTAAATGCGTGCAGGAATGTTCAAACATGCAGAGATACTTCAACTCCCTGGCTCCTGGTGCTTCCCACCGTGGAGGCAGAGTCTCTGCCGCACCATCTTAGGGCGGGGCCAGCATGCCCCGGTGGTTCCAGTGAGCCTGTTATTGAAGACAGAAGAATCTCTGGAGTCTACATTTGCAGCAATGTCAGAATCCAGGGATTATGCAACATTTGAGCTGAGCGGTCCACATCCTGAGTGAGGGACTCTGGTTCTGTCCCTTATTCTTCAATGATGCATTTTCCATAGTCACCTTTGGTAACAGGGATCTGGCTGGTTTTGTTTCACTGTTCCTGTCTCTATCATTCTCATTTTTGCCTGTCTTACACAAATGCAAAGAAAACACAAACCACTATACAAAACGTAACACTGTACGCAAAATCATTTAGATCAAAAGGTAAAGCCTCCCCTTCCAAAAACAATAGAGCAGACAGATGTCAAATGGGTACCGTGCTGGTTCCACGTGCAGCAGCTTTAATAGTTCAGACAGGAACTAAGAACAGCTGAAAGTCCACAAAGCTGAATCAGGGTCAGACATGCAGAGGTCAACCATGAGCATGGGATCATCCCAGAAGAGGCTAGAGGTGTCAGAGTCCAGGTGAGGGTCGGGTCAAGGCAGGCAGGTCAGAAACAGAAGATCAGGTCCAGATAGAAACACTCAGAGTGGTACAAACAATACTTCACACAGAGTGAGGCTCTGTTCAGTGCTTTAGTCTCAGTCAGCTGAGCAGAAACTGTGCGCTGGGGTTGCTGGGAGATGTAGTGCATTCAGTGGTCAATAGTATTTTGGTTCTAAAAAAACATTATCACTCTAAATCCAGGACCATATTTATTGCACCGTCTGTGCCGGATCAGGCCGGAAGACTTCATCCACATCACAGGCGATGTTCTCCCCAGCCAGACAAACCGGGAGACAACAGGAGTTTGTGTCTGATTCACACTTTACAGGACTCAACTGAAACGTCCTCACAAGCCATGTCCATGGCCTGCAGCAGGTGTGCAGTTGTGTATCGTACACGATCCAACACCAAGCAGAAAAAACGGGAGAATAGGGTGGAAGGAAATCTGTAACTGTGGCCTGGATCTCATCAGAAATTCCTCCCTTTTCTGGGTCCAAAGTTTCGGTCCATGTGAGGGTCTTTGTGGAGATCTTGGTCGGGGTCTCGGTGCAGGTCCAGGTCTCATCCATCTTTGATGGGCCACAAAGATGTTTCTGGAGCCGTCCTTATATTCACTGCAGTTGATTTGCAGCAAGTGTCTTCAGTTTTGATCAGGTGTGTGTTGATGATCGTTGTGTTGGATCAGAGTCTGAGTTTTGCATCTTTGCGTGTTGTAAATGCCAAACTGAGAATAAGTTACAAGTTCTGCAAAGAGTAGACTCAGAGATTTGAAAATTATATTTCAGTTAAGACCAAAGTGATGTTTTTGAGAAAAGGTTAAAAACAGCTGATTGGCTGGTTTGGAGAGTGACACTTTGTGTGTGAGCAGTGGAGAGTTTCATTGTTTGAGTTTGCACAAAAAGCTTTTTGAGGTTTTTAACTCTTTTCATTTTTGTGGAGTCCTTTCCAACCTTTGCTGCAGACTGAAGCAGTGTTTCTCTGTCATTCTCTCCCCTAAATATTCTCCTCTATTCTTCATGTTTTCTCTGGAGCTTTTATCTCTCCTTTGTCTGGAGATGAAAAGATATTACGCTCTTTATATACAAAAGAGTTTATAACAAATTCATCTTGAATGTTCAAAGAGTAGATTGCCACACTTGGGACACGTGTCAAAGTCAAGGCCCGGGGGCCAGATCTGGCCCTCCAGGTAATTCTATCCGGCCTTCCAGATCATTTTATTTTATTTTTATTAATGACCCGATGTTATCCTTCACTTATTTCTAACTTGTATAATTTTGACAAAATATATTTTTATGGAAATAATAGTATGGAATAGTAAAATAATGAGTTATTGAAGGTTTAAAATGATTTATTCTGGAATAATATTCCTACCTTTTTATTATGTTAAAAAATTACAGTTTTAAAGCATTCTGCTAGATTTTTGGACTATTTTGACATTTACTAAGATTTTTTAGGCTATTTTGGAATGTCACGAACATTGGAGAATTTCTTAACATACAGAAGTCTTGTGTATATATATAAATAATGGATATTGAGAATGTCAGAGTCAGTTCTCGTCCACAATAATAACCAGAAAGGGATGTAATCTATTTTTCACAGACGTGTCATGTCACGTCTCACTCCCTAATTAATATCATGTAAATTCTCTCTCTCACCATGAAGCTCCTCCCACCCTCTGCTCAGGGAGGATCCCCTGAAATGTTCCACTTTGAGTTGCTTCTTTTGAGAATGTCACCAGGATTCCCTCCACTTATTTTTTCAAAAGTCACGATGCTGCTGTCTCCAGCATACCCAGCGGGGCATGTCCCTGGAACGGTTCTTCTTCCTACCTGCTGTGAGAAAGTCGCTGTGCCGCTCCTCTTCTTCTCAACTGTTTTGAGCAGGTCAGTGGGATGCTCTTTCCCCACCTGCCAGGATTGGCCATTTCCATGAATTTAGTCCACTCACCTGTTTGAAAGGAAGCCACAGGGATGTTGTTCTGCCTGGCTCTCACAGGTAACTAGGATGTTTCTCTTTGGCCCCTCTGCTTGAAGAGAATGGGATGCTCCACTTCTGAGATCATAATTTGAGGAGATCACCGGAATCATTCGTCAGCTTAACTGCTTCAGGAAAGGTCGATGGGACATTTCCTTTTCTGCCTCACTACTTAAAGGACGTAACCTAGTACACTTCACTTCTGTCCTTCTTGATCTATTTCTTGGATGTCTGCTATGTTATCTCCACCTGTTTGCTGCAGCCCTGCATGGTCAAACTAAAATGTTTAAATTCTTCCTCTGATGCAAATCCTGTTTTTAGAGTTTTTAACAGGTCTGTGTGTCATTTTTCTTCTGAAACAGAACAAATGTTGAATGGATTGATCACAGCAGCGTCAAGAAACATTGGAGAATGAGCTGAAAGAGTCTTTGGTGAACTGGGAGGAGGAAGTTCTGTCCATGAAGATCTGAGCTGACATCCGGATCAGAACCATACGGCTGGACACTATGTAGCAGTGGGGGAAGATTGGGGAAGATTTATGCCAGGGAGACATAGAGCTATCACAATCAGATCAGGGATGGAGCTCCAAAAGCCACACCCCCTCAGAGGAGATTTTGAAAACATTAACATGAAAAAATGGCTTTTTAAGACATTTAGGTTGTGGGATTTTGGTTGAGAACCTCATAACAAATAAAACACTACTGGGAATGTTGATTTTAATTTTAAAAATTGTCATAGGGAGAAATTAAAGTATTTTTGATGTAAGAATTCCTCCATGGTTCACAAAATAATTAATCTGAAGAAAAACTTAGTCTGAGTTTTCCTGTCATGGTAAAAACTTCCCTCCATCTTTGTGTCCATGTATGCAGATAACACCAGTTCTCTGTCGAGAGGAGCTCAAATGATGGATTCACGATCAGGATGAACGAACTTTTACTTTGATGAGGATTAGATTGAGTGTAACAGGATATGGGTTCTGATGAGGAAGGTGATGATGTTGGCAGAACGCTGAGGCTGTGACAGTAGAGGTTCAGGGTGATGACGTTGGTTGTAACGTGAGCACGTCGCTGTGATGACTCTGCCTTAAGGCCTTTATGGATGGCAGGAGTGGAGAAAAGGCTCCAGCGGGAGAAGCTGCTGTGATTCACTGCTCACTGCTGATGATAGTAGTGGAGGAAATGAACAGCAATAATCACTGATCCATCGGGACTTTTGGATCTGCTTAATCCTTCTTACTGGCTACTTACTGGCTGCTGATTGGTGGGTTGGATTTCTTGTTATGAAAAGATAAAACACTCAGAAGAGCTCTGAGGAGTTAGGCCTCACGGATGTTTACATCTGTCCTCCCCCAAACTCACTGAAGTGATTCCCTACCTTTTTGGTGCTCTGCATCCCATGAGCCTTTGTGTCACTGACTCATCTTTGTAACCAAACCCAGGAGCTGGGCATTCATCATTCCATCCAGTCTCAATGCACACTGACTCGCCTGCTTCCTTTTATTCAGCTGTCCCTTGAAGTTAATAAACATATCGTTGACACGCTTTTGTTTAAAGTTTTGAGCGTGCCGCCTGTCAATCATGGTGTCATCCACGACGATGGCTGCAGGAATAATCTGCTCTTTGATAGAGTGAGACTGTTTAGATTAAGCTGCTCATAGAGACGATGACAGACGTCTCCACAGTTTAGAGTTTCTTCTTCTCTGATGGACCTTATTTCCACCAGCTTTCATCTGTAACACTCTGCTCCTTTACCTACAAGCCAGTGCAGGACTGACTTCCTCAAGTTAGAGGAGGATATAAGTATGTGATTGGATTTCATATGTTTGTCCACTTATGGATGACAGGCTGTCATCCTGATGGTAGATGTGTTTGAACGGTGACAGAAAATCAAGAAATCCACTTTACAGTTGTCATGGAAATCTATTTAAATTTCATTGAGGGAAATAAGCATTTGATGCCATAGTAACCGTGAAGAGTTCTGGTTCACACAGACCGGTTAGACCAGGGGAGTCTAACTCAACCACGCAAGGAGCCAAAATCCAAAACACACCTGAGGTCGCCGGACAAACAGGATAAACATTTATTCAACTCTTAAACTACATTTTTAGAACTTCAGAACTGTAACTTTTTAGCATAATTATGAACTTGATATATAGCATTAGCTGTGATAATGGTAGTGTGAATGCTGGAAGCTGAATTTGTCCGCTGAAGATGCTAAAACTGATAGATGAAAACACTGGAGATGAAAACCAGCTAAAATATAAGCTAAATGCCAAATTAACCGAAAAAACTAAAAAAGTTGGTTAGCCAAAACAGCTAGCATGTAGCTTAAAAAATAGATATACTTCACAATGGACTAAAAAAAAAACAAAATTATTTCAAACAGCTGGCATTAGCCCAACTCTAAATCAGCCTAAA
This sequence comes from Oryzias javanicus, assembly GCA_003999625.1. Classification (NCBI taxonomy): domain Eukaryota; kingdom Metazoa; phylum Chordata; class Actinopteri; order Beloniformes; family Adrianichthyidae; genus Oryzias; species Oryzias javanicus. The sequence goes on from CM012450.1 coordinate 2,914,483, forward strand.
AAAATAAAACAAAGCCCAAATTAGCCTGAACGGCTAATGTTAGCTAAACTTTAAAACAGCCTAAAAAATCTTAGTAAATGCCAAAATAGTTCAAAAAGCTTTAAAAGGGGCTTTCAGTATTTTACACTACATAAAAATATATTTAGTCAAAATTATACAAGTTAGAAATAAGCGCAAGATAACATCGGGTCATTAATAACAATAAAATAAAATGATCTGGAGGGCCGTACAGAATTACCCAGAGGGCAGGATCTGGCCTCCGGGTCTGGACTTTGACACATGTGAGTTAGACTCTCTTAACCAACCTGTCACCTGAACTGAAGACACCTGTTTGAACTGATCACCTGTAGAAAAGACACCTGTTCACATTCTGACTCCAAACTCTCCAACATGAAAAGACTTCAGAGCTTTCAGTGGATTAAAGGGAGAAGATTGTAGACGAGCACAGACAAGAATGGACCACATAACCATCATCTGGAGGTTAAAGGTCACAACTGTTGGTACCAAGACCATGAGCATCAATCCACCTGTAGATCTGGAGCTCCAAACAGATCTGAGCTGGTGGGGTTTCTATGGTCATGAGAACAGAGAGAAATGGTCCTAAAACAACTGAAGGAGTTAGTTGATGATCTGGAACTACGGTCACCAAGGAAACCACTGGGAAGACTTTACTCCACAGGGGTTTAAGATCTTGAAGTGCTGGTAAAGAAGACACGGGTCCAGACCCATCTGAAGATTATCATTCATGATCATGAGAAGGTTCTGTGGTCAGATCAGATCACACCGACATGGAGCTCTTTGCCATCAACTCAACCAGTTGTGTTTGGACATCATCCTCACCATCAAGCATGGAGATGGAAGCATTATGGTTAGGGGTTGTCTTTATAGCATAGGGTGACCTCACTGTGTGGATGGGAAGATGGGCGGAGCCATGTACCATCAGAACCACCTTTCCTCAACCAGGAGGCTTAGAATGGGTCAGCTGATCAAAATCATGCAGCTAAGACAACCAAGGAATTTCTGCAGAAGAATCAGATCAGAGTCATGGAGAGGTCTGGACTTCAATCCCACAGAAGACCTCTGGAGAGAGCTGAAGCTCAGAGTTACCAAACAGCCACCAAACCTGAATGATTTAAAGTCATTTGTAGAGAGGAGTGGACCAGAATTCCTCCTGATATGTGCAGAAACCTGATCAACAACAAGAAACACTGGATATCTGTGCTGATAATAAGCCACAACGTATCACATCTTTTAAGTAAAGGTTCAAATCCTCAATGAAATGCGCATAAATGTAAATCATTTCATTAAAGTGGATTTTTTTTACATTTTCTTTGTGATTTTATATTTTTTTTGTCTCACTGTTCAGACAAACCATCAGGATGACAGGCTGTCAGTCTCTTTTTAAGTGAGCAGACCTACTAAATCAGAAAGAGACCAAATGAGTTTTTCCTCCACTGTGGGCTTTTCCAGGTTCACTCCACAAAAACAGCTCTGAGGTCTCGGTGGTTCTGTCAACGAGCAAATGAATCCTGAGGATGTGAAGTCATTACAGACCGGCCCATGTTTAAGTCTGGCCTCCTCCTGTTTGTTTATTGGCTCCCCGGAAATCTCCGTCAGTCGGAAGCAACAGAACACTGGAGTTATTTATCTGTCCGTAGTCGATCTGGGTTGTTTTTCCAGATTGAAGTTACACCGATACACCGATACCGATATTCTTTCGGTGTTCAAATAATGTCTTTGGGTTGAGTTATGTCTCAGAGGAGTTATCTGCGAGAGAGACCAAATAAAACACATATGTACATCATTTATTTTAATCAATTAAACAATACATTCATTGAGTTTTCTAAATCTGATAAATATTTAGAAATTTGTTTCTTCTTGGGTCTTTTTAGAAATGTCTTGACAAAAAAACTCCAATGTAAGGATCATCTCTACAGTTGACGATGCTCACACAGCAAGATTCAAGAACAGACGGGCTATTTGCCTCAAAGCTTTGTTTGCTGAGGGTCAAATGTCAGGAAAGTGAAGAACATAAAGCTTTAAGTTCAGAGCTAAACCTGCTCTCCCCCCACCAACACATACACCCACATGCACACACATTTCTTACAATATCTTGAGGAAAAAGACGATCATGAAAAAAAATCCTAAAAAAAAGATTTTTTCTGAAGGTATATTTAACTCTTTATAATGATTCCCATCACATTTTAATGCAAGCTTGCTGAGACCTCTATCTCATCAGCATGATTGAAACTTTCCTTAAAGTCCTCCTATGACATACAAAAAAAAAAAAACATTTCCAGTAGTGTTTTAATTATGATTATGAGGTTTTTCACTAAAATCCCACAATGTAAATGTCTTAAAAATTCATTTTTCATGTTGATCTGAAGACTCTGTTTCCAAAATCTCCTCTGAGGAGCCGTGGCTTAGTAGTTCAACCTGTCTGATTATGATAGCTCTGGATCTCGCTAGCATAAATCTTCTCCGCTGCTACATAAAAACCTCCATCAATGTAGGTAATGTCCAGCTGTCTGGTTCTGATCCGGGTGTCAGCTCAGATCTTCATGGACAGAACTTCCTCCAAAATCCTGATTCTTTCTCCTTCCAGTTCACAAAAGACTCTTGGATGTTTCTTGATGTTGCTGTGATCAATCCATTCAATCCATTGGTTTCTCAGAGCAGAAAATAATGAAAGCTAACATCCAAATGCTCTTTCATTCATTTACAAGCCTTTCCAAGTGCTGTCAAATGAGCCGCCGTTCACATTTCTGTGGTCACATCAAGAAGCTCCTTGGAGTCTGTTGGAGATTTTCCAGCGTTCTCAGGACTGCTACCGTAAGTATTGGATGAAAGTCAAACCAAAAATCCAGTGACGGCTGATTGGACCACAGAAATGTGAACGGCGGCTCATTTGACTGCAGTCAATGTGAAGGTAGCATCTTCTCTTCTCCAGAAGCTGAACTAGACACGCTAGCCGGACCAGATGAGGGTTTAGTGCATGTGCAGCAGAAAGAAGATCATTCAGGAAAAACAGAGTCTGTCCAAGACTGTTGGATTGACAGATTTAAAAGGAGAAATACTCAGAAATGCAAAAATAAAATGATTTATTATTACATTTGTTCTCTTTCAGAAGAAAAATGACACACGGACATGTTAGAAACTCTCAAAACAAGAATTGTTCCATGTTTTCTGCCCTGTTGTTCATCATCTTTCCACTAGGGGCAGTAGAATGGGCTTTTCCTGCCCATTTCAAAATGGCTGTTCCATGAAATCTCAAAAACACTTTTAGTGGAAAAAGTTTTGCTGTTTTTAAAATCTTTATGGTTAGAATAACTCCTCCATTTTCATTATTTTCTTAATGAATATTTGTTGCGTTAAAAGAATGTAACATTTGTTGATAATTAATTCTTTATAGTACAGTAACACCTTGCATTTTAAACTAACATGGTTGTCAAGAGCAAAACCTCACCAAAATCACCCGCCATATCATCACTGACATTATCTATATATTCGTAAATATTATACTAAATTTTTGGTGGATTTAATCCAAGGGTTCGAAAAACGTCTTAATTTAAAACTCTTTGATATGGTGGGATTTACAGGATTGATACTCATTTAGTTGAGCACACATGTTAGTGTAGCTCTGTTTTTCATGATTTGTTGAATTAATGTAAGTTATGAATTTTTAGTTTCCTAACAATAACTGTTGTTGACTATAAATCGTACATTTTCCCCAACAAAACCAATGACCTAACACAACTTTTTATACCTTTCATTTTTTTTCAATATTTACTTTAAATACTTTTTGTGAATTAATACAATATTGGAAGGCAACTAAAATGAATAATACAAAGTTTTAAGGTTTATTTCTAGACTGTGATTCAAACTATTAATTTGACCTCTGTTGACTCCACAAATTTAGAGTTATTACTGCTTTCATGTGTGTTTTGTTTCATGCACCCCCTCATCAGCAGGATAGAATCAAATCCTCCATGACAACCAGCAGCAAAAACACTGAGATCAAAGGATGCACTGAAGCCAGGTTTATTTACAAAACTGCTCACAATTATCTGCAAGTGGCTTAGAAAAGGAGCTATTCAAGTCAACACAAAACGAAGGGGGATCCGGCCAGTGTGCGCCTCAGCTGACCACACAGATGTGCTTTAATGACTGCTGGTGGATCATCTGGCCTGGATCACCTGATTCTCATCAGCTGCCACCAATCAGTCGGATCCACTGACAAAAAACTCAGAGGCCGTAACACAAAAAAACGTGTGCAGTTGCTCCTTAACCCTAGAGCGCTATCGGAGGGCAATGTTCACCCAATCAGAAGTGTTTACAGGATTTTCAATACTTTTCATCGAGTGGGTAAAGACTCATACGTCCCAGGAATGGGTGGACCAAAGACCAAGTCTCTAGTATCATTATATTTTAGGAATTTTTGTTCTCAGATTCCTAAGTTTCTAGAATCATCTTGTGTTTATTTTCCATTTTGACACATGAACCACAGTTGAACAGAAACCACCTTAATGTATCACATGTGGTCATATTTGGATCTTTTTTATGTTATATCATGTAAAAATTACCCAACAAAAGTGATGGTGAAACTTCTTCAAGGTTTAAGCTGCCCTTCATACAGTCAGGCAAATACGTATTTGAACACCGGGGTCTGAAAATGTCTGTGCAGATATTTGGTACCGTAGGCTTTGTTTGTGATTCCACAGGTCAAATATTTCCAGTCGTTTTTCACCAGGTTTGCACACATCGCAGGAGAGATTCTGGTCCACTCCTCCACACAGATCTTCTCTAGATCAGGCTCAGTTTTTGACTGGAAAAAACGCTCTCTCTAGTTCTACTTTGAAAAACACAAAAACTCACCGACACCATTTGTTTACTTCCAGGGACAGTAGTGCCTCTTTCGGTTTTGTTTTAGTTCATTAACTTAAAATCCAACATTATTCTGCCTTCCTGAGCAGACATACATGATAATATTTTCCTACAATCTACTATATTCATAACGATCTTGAATTAGCGATCTTGGACGTCCCAAATATTCGTACTTGAGTTTTTGTGAGCAGATCGTGAGTATCCGAGCACCCGGATACTCGTTACAGGCCTACTTTTCACTGAGTGGAATAAAGCTGTACCAGGCCCTAGTTCTTCTCAGAGAAACCATTGACCTCCAGATCTTCATCACCTGTATGTCTGTCCATAGCTTCAGAGCCTCCGTTTCAAGCATGACAGAAACCTTCTCATAAATCTAAACACACATTTCTCAATAGGAGCACTCCCACACGCCAGGGGGACGTTGTCCTGTGCCCACGACTTGAGACCTACTCAAAACGCCATGGGGGTTGCTGGCTTTCTGTCCCTGGCTCCACTCAAACTCTTTATGTCATTAATACTCAAGTACAGCCAACTGATGAGCAGATACAGTAGGGGGCGGTATTTAGTCCTTCCACCGACTACTCATGTTCACAGCAACTCTATGCCGTCCTTAAGTCCAGCAGAACCTCTGCACGGCGGGCCGGCGGAGACAGAACCAGAGCAATCACCAAAAGAGACACACTTTGAAGCTAGACAGACAGACGCCGGCGAGCTTTGATTAGATCCATAAAGTCATGGAGAACCAAAAGAGGAGTACCGGGAACAGTGAGATGTTCAAACTCCATAGCATGTGATCTCGACGGGCAAATTAGGAGATGGTAGCTGAGCTGAGCGTCCAATCAGAGCTCTGTGTGGGCTGTCAGTGCTTCACAGATACACACTAAAACACAGTCTTAGCCAACAGTGTGAGTGTGTATGTGTGGTGTTGCTAGGCAACAGTACCCATAGGTGAAGGCATCACCCCCCCCACACACACACACACCTGTGTGAAAGCACTCAAAATGAAATAATCAGGGTTTTCTCTTGAAACTCTCCTACACAGAACTACAGAGGGAATAAATGTGTGTGCACGTGCGTGCGCATGTGCGTATGTGTGGGCAGCAGCTCCTCTTCCTCGCTTCCTTCTCTTATGTAATGTATGCAGGATGCCTTCAGTGGAACATCAGGGAGAGCTCGCAGCTGTGACTGCAGTCGAAGCTCTGCACGGATGCTTGAGCTCGGCTCATCCGTCAGGATTTCAGTCGGCATCGTTTTCTCTGCCATAAGTTACAACAAGATGGAGAGGATTCATGTGCAGATCTGCGCTCTACTCCAGAAAATCTAAAAGAGAAGAAAATATAATCCGTATGCTCAACTCGAACATTGAAAATACAAAGAATGTATCTGTATTTAAGCAAGGAAGTGGACACAAAAACAGAACAACAAACAAATCTTCTTTGTGATTTGAGGACAGGCACAGTTTCAATGGGGGTGGGGGGGTGGGGGGTGAGGGGGGCAGATGGCATCTGGTGGCTGCAGAAAAGTGTTTTCAACCCTGGATAGTCACAGATTTAGATGATACTAAAGGAAAATAGGATGGATGCCGTCTAACCTATGAGGATCAGTTTGGTGATGTCCCTCACATCAATACCTGAAACCACCTGGACAGAGGCTGAAGCTCAAGCAGCTAATGCTTTAGTCACAACTGCCCTTATCAATGGATACTTGGGCTGATACAATCAATTCATTGATTTGAATCAATTTAAGCTTAACAGATCAATAATTGATTCATAAAAATATCGATCGATTTAGCACAAAAAGCTAAAATCTGCTAGCTTGATGCTAACGTTTAATGGAATTTCCCATAGGACAGCTAACACTCGGTCGACCTAAACATACATTTCTGACTAAATAAACATCTTTATAAACTCACAGACATGAACTTTCCAAACTCTTAAGGAAATATTTTTAAAGTGACTATTTGTGGTCTATATTTTGATCATACTTTCTTCTTCCTCTGGAAAAAGGTGTAATGCTATAGCGCGAACCACTGAAACGTCCTCCAGGAGAAGAAGAACAATGTTAATGATCTGAACATTTTTGTTAGAACTTCTCCTTTAAAGAATCCATTAAAATTTATTTAAATTGAAGAATCATTCATTTTCCTTAACCGCTTTATCCCTTTTGGGGTCGCGGGGATGCTGGAGCCTATCCCGGCTGCTGATGGGCGAAGGCAGGGTTTACCCTGGACAGTTCACCAGTCTGTCGCAGGGCCACATTCGCGCACACAGTCACTCACACATTCATACCTAGGGGCAATTTAGAGTAACCAATTGACCTATGAAGCATGTTTTTGGACTGTGGGAGGAAGCCGGAGTACCCGGTGAGAACCCACGCATGCACGGGGAGAACATGCAAACTCCACACAGAAAGGTCCCAGTTGGTGTTTCTGATCCCCCAGCCAGGATTTGAACCAGGGCCTTCTTGCTGTGAGGCAAGAGCGCTAACCACTGCACCACCGTGAAGCCCCTAAATTGAAGAATCTGAGAAAAAAAAAAGACAGAGTGACAACTCATGTAAAGTATGCAGTCTAGAGTTCTGGATAGAAAAAAAGCCTTTAAGCTCAGCAATACTCCAATGCTTTTTATAAATGTTTACAAAGTATGATCAGAAGTGTTTTTGATGAGTATGGATCGGTAACGGACAATCTTCGCTCTTGGGGGGGGTGATGGGTGATGGGGGTGGGTGGTGGGTGGGAAGGGGACGAGGGGCTTCTCTGTATTCGTGGCCCCAGAGAAGGGAGAACACTCTGTTTCTAAAGTCTTAGCTGTTCTTTAGACTCAGATATGTCATTGTCCCGACAATGTTCCTGCATTGCAGGAAGGCCACAGCCTCCTCTACAGACGTAGACTTCCTGTCTGCAAAGACTTCTTCTCTACGTTGATTTAGAAGGCGTCGTCATCCTCAAAATAGACCAATCAGAAGAAAGTCAATGCAGCCCTTTGTCTCCACCCCCAATTGCAGAAAGTCATTTTTTACTTGAAGGCAGAAAGTTTCAGAGTCCCCGCAAGTGCACATGACCAAAATGTTGTGCATGCACTGATACTCTACTAGTGCACAGGCATCACTTGTGCCTGACAGGTCCAGCTCACGCACATGGAATGAGACAGTCTTTAATGCACGATGAAATTTTCTGGATTAAACACGAGCGCGCAGGAGCCGAAAGCGCCCGCGGGGTCTGAACTGTCCACAAGGAATGTTTGATACGTGTGTGGAGATGTCTTATATCTGCGTGGAGTTTGGACTAATAATTAACGCCATACATATTGTCGTTAGTTTTTTGGCCGCATGAGCCACAAAAAACAAGATATACTGTACCTGCACTCCCCTTTAGGTGTGGCCTCTCTTCTCCACAAGCCTCCAAAACCCACAGCACCTGCACGGGTCAGCCCCGTGCTACCAGGGCGTAAACACAGAAGTTATTTCTTGTCTTCTTTTTGTTTCTAAAGTTTTTCATACTCAGCGTCCCTCCTCTTTTTAGCTGTGAACCGGGATACCTTTCCTGAAAGTGCACACTCAGCAGTTGTGTTATGACGACAGGGTTTTTTGATCTGCTCTCTGTGTTGATGGTCCTTTCAGATGCGTTGAACGCCGTTTTCTCTGTCTTTCAGTTCGTCTTCATGACAGCATCTCAGAGGAGGCCCATCACTACCTGATCTTTGACCTGTGAGTTGTTTTTGCGTGTTCTTCTAATTCTTTGATGCGGTGAACTCTGCAGTCATGATTATTTCTTTAGATCTTCTTCTGTCTGTAGCTTCACATGTTATCATGTCTCCTTGGACTTCTTCATCTTGTACGCTGCTCCCCTGTTCCTCAATCTATTGTAAATTGTTTCAAGCCCAGTTTACCTTTTGCAATCAGAAGCTACATTTTTAACGAGATATTGATTAATGACCAATGTGTGACCTGTGTGTGTCTTAGGGTCACAGGTGGAGAACTGTTTGAAGACATCGTCGCTAGGGAATACTACAGTGAAGCTGATGCCAGGTATGGTCATGCCATCTTCATCAGCACACTACATTTCCTTTCACCCTCATCATCTGTGTGGTGACCTCTGTCTTTTATCTCTGCAGCCATTGCATCCAACAGATTTTGGAGGCGGTGCTTCACTGTCATCAGATGGGTGTGGTTCACAGAGACTTGAAGGTATCTGCTTTCTGTGGTGTTCCACTGAGCAGCATTAACCCTTTCATTAACCCTCTACAGTCTACAGCTTTGATAGCAAATAAGATACTCAGCAAAGAGAAGATGCTCAGTTCAGAAATAACATCTCATAGATTTGATTCAAACCTAGATCCTACGATGATTGATGTTGACTTCAGTGACTGCTTCTTTTGTTACACTATTCTCATCTCGACAAAGCTTTAGCTAAATCAACCAATAGAGACAGAAGAGCCACCATTACAACATGAAATCTCAATTCAAATTTTTTACAGTTACACCTACAACTTACCATATAATTACATTGATGTTTGGACAGATAGGCATATATTTATTGAACTTAAAGTTATCACTGTTTTTCTAAAAACTTCATTCTGTATCCCTAAAGATGAATAAAAACAATTAGTAAAAAATCCTAATTTATTTTATCATAATTCATGCATGAGAGGGTTAAGCACTTTGTTAGGTCATTTTATCATTGTTAGCATCTATTGTTTTAATCAGTTGTCAAAGTCTCATGAGTTTAGCTCCCATTAGCTTCTCCTCATAGTATATTAACCCTATAAATCCCAGCTCATCAAAGACTGAAACATCTGTTTTTTTGGAATGAAACCAACAAAGATCTACAAAATATTCTAGATAACAGGTAGATAAACAAATACTGACATGCGTGTTCAGGAATGTTGTCAGCCCTCTCGGCTCATCAGGGGTCGCCATGGCAATTCAGCTTTCACTGATTTGTACAGGTGGTTTGGCAAAGTTTTTCATACTGGAAAGCCTTCCTTTTACCCGTGTTGGGGAGACCGGCACAGGTAGATCCAGACTTGGGCCCCTGGGGGCTACATAGTTACACAGTAGCATTAAGGGTCTTGTCTGAGGAAGAAGCTCATTGCTCAAACACTGATTTTCCAGGTGCCAGACCCACAATAAACCAACTGAGCTATCCATCCGCTCCACGACATTTCAGGGAAAATTTACCCCACTGTCTCAGATTTGATCCACACATTTTAACATGGTGTATTATAAAGAATTAACTATAGGTTAATTATTCTCTTCCCACCAAAAGTGTTTTTGAGATTTCATGGCAGAAGCCTTTTTTAAATAAGCAGGAAAAGCCCTTCTGCTGCCCCTAGTGGAATGATGATGGACTACAGGCCAGAAAACAGACAGTTATCCACCATGGGTTTATAGAAAGTTTGGATCTTGCTAATGAGATAAAGACAATAGAAAGGTCTGTATGATTTATGATATCAATGGGTATCTCTTGTTATCCGTTGAGCATAGATATCTTGTTAGCGTGTTTCATATATAGCGTGTAACAAATGGTCCCATTTTTGAATGAATGTCATATATTAGTCAGTGAGCAGTTGGTCATGCAAACATGATCTCTGTTAGCTAGAACAGTAAACATCCTCAGCATGTTTCATGTAAATGGTTGTATCATCGTTGTGTTCACCAGGGAGCACACGTAGCACTGGTAGCATGTCTCGTGAATGTTCACAGTCAGCTTTGTTAGCATGTTTTGTGTTTGTCAATGGGCAGAGTAAATGGTTACAGTTGGTATCATTAGCATATCTTTGTAATTAAGTGCGCAGTGAGTGTTGTTCTGTGTCTCCAGCCAGAGAATCTGCTGTTGGCGTCCAAATCAAAAGGAGCGGCGGTGAAGCTGGCTGACTTCGGCCTCGCCATCGAAGTAGAGGGGGACCAACAGGCCTGGTTTGGTAAGAACGTTCAAACAGAAATACTCCTAAAGCCAATTCACATTGAGAGGCGTCTGAGATCAGATGAAAAGTGGAGTGCTGTTCATCCCTGATGGAAATGGGTTGAGCAATGAGGCAATAGAAGGCCAAAGTTCTGTATCTGGACTTGTCATGGAGACTGAGAAGCTTCTGGAAAGACATTTGTTTACATAACCACATATGTAAAACAATTTTCTGTTCTTCAGAGGGTTGTGTCGTCTGTGGGTCTCCGCTACGCAGTTATATTTCATCCTGAGAAATCTTTTTTTTTGGTCATGTATGTCTTAAAAGTCTGTTGCATCATCTAAAAGCAAAGTTCTTCGAGTTATGTCTAACTTCTTTAGTTTCCTTGTATTGACATACAGTGCTCATTTTGTGCTTTTTCCATTCCTCAGCCATCTGGTAACACCTTAGCAACCGTTCAGTCACCATAGCAACAACTACTTGTTTCTAGGAGTGCAGAACATGTTCTGTCTTTTCTTTATTTGTGTTGTCTTTTTGTTTTCTGGCAGCTGGTTTGAAGTGTCTCTCTGTGCTCTCCAGGCTTTGCTGGGACTCCGGGTTACTTGTCTCCAGAGGTCCTGAGGAAAGATCCCTACGGAAAGGCGGTTGACCTCTGGGCCTGCGGTCAGATCTCACCCCTTGTGCCTACTCCCACCTGTTTGATATACCCTCGTTGGACTCTTGCTTTTTCTACTCTTTGATCCTCAGGTGTGATTCTCTACATCCTATTGGTCGGCTATCCTCCATTCTGGGATGAAGATCAGCATCGTCTTTACCAGCAGATCAAAGCTGGAGCCTATGATGTGAGTCACATGACTTGTTGGTCATGGGGACAAAATGCAAACAACAGAGTTGGGCAACCCAATTCACATGTCCTGACTCAAGTCACAAATTCAAAGATTTGAGAGTTGTTGACCGACATTTCTAAAGACTTGACTTTGAGTTTTAATCAATGTCAGCTTGGACCACCATGTCTAGTTTCATTTCTCTCCTAAACCCATCCAGGAGATTCAAGGTTGTTTTTTTTGTTCTGTGATTCAACTGGGACATGCTGACATGTTTGCACACAACTTTACAGACACAAACCTTAGAGAAATTGGAGCCTTAGTAATTAAACTGTCCCTATTAGATCTGAACCCAAAAAATGAATAATGAAGATCAGCCTGCTTAGACTCGACAAGTTAAACAAGTTAAACGTAAATGTTCATTCAACAGCCTAAAACAACATGAATACAAAACCATTCTAAAGAATAGATTGATCCAGTGTTTTGAAATGTCACAAAAGTTTACATTTCAAGAACTATTTCATGTATTTTTAGAGTTTACATTTAAAATTTCTTTTATTTTATATACTATTAATGTAATGTCATTCTTTATTCTACAGAGGTGCTATTTAAAAGCACTTGAGTTAGGAAAACCCGTGACCCTTCTGTAGGGGAGGAGAGAGAATTTGATTAACACAGGTAGTTTTGATCATACTGTAAAAGTTGGTAATTCAGAATAAAGCAAAATTCATATAAGACTCTCCAGTTTGGAAATTAGAGACATTTATCACATTTGTGGATGACAGGGTCAAAGAGTAGATTTACTTAATTCTCTTTACACTGACTTGAGACCTGATAGTAATGTGGGGTTCACACTGCTTACCAACCAGAGGCCGCTTCCTTTCAGCGCCCTTGTTAAACTATTGTGTAGTTCACACCAGACGCCAAGTGCCACGTTCATCCGCGACCGGCTCACACCATGCAGCAATTGTTTCGCTGTCAGGTCTATTTTTTGCATGAGCCACGAGCGATCCGCGTCAACCCTGCCAGGAAGTTATGCCAAGACACAAAGGAAAATCAGGTCAATTTTCAAAAGATATTTTAGGGCGGCTTCTGAGTCAGCTGATGCTGTTTCTCCATGCAGGCTCGCTGTAAGTGTGAGCGCGCCTGTGTGTGTCTGCATGGTGGATGGGCTGAAAAACTTGAAAAGTTTCAACTTTTAAACTGGAGGAATGTAGGAATGTGACTGCGGAGCGGGGGGGGGGGGGGGTAGTTTGGATGTCTAAAAACAAAATAAACAGAGAGAGGCAGAGAGCAGTTAAAAGTCAAGATGGGCCATGTCGAAATATTTGTAGAAGCTGTAAAAACCACGTGTAAATACGCGTCTGGTGTGAATTGGTGGTGATTACGCGCACACTCCAGTTCGCGGCGCTTCCGCATGCGGTCTGAACCCGGCGTAAGAAACACAGAATGGAAGGATGGATGGTTCCACATGCGCGGTACTAACAAATGTTCTGTTTCATTCCTCTCCTTTCCATCTCGTCTCCTCACCTTGCCTCTTGGACCTCAAACTCCTGGTTGACAGTTTCCGTCTCCGGAGTGGGACACGGTCACCCCTGAAGCCAAAGACCTGATCAATAAGATGCTGACCATCAATCCGGCCAAAAGGATCACAGCAGCCGAGGCACTCAAACACCCCTGGATCTCTGTGAGTCCTGTTACCTTCTTCACCATCTTGTGAAGAGGCTGATGACGTTAGTTATGATGTACTTGTGCTCTCTCTCACAGCACCGCTCCACAGTTGCATCCTGCATGCACCGACAAGAAACGGTTGAATGCCTGAAAAAGTTCAACGCCAGGAGAAAGCTGAAGGTAAGGGCTTTCCCTTTGTGTTAGTTAGTTTAGATTCAACCTATTAATAATACAACAGATAAACGTATACATTCACTGACAACAATGGTCATTCAGTCCAGACAGTATCAATTTGAGAGAACCGTCAGACCTCCACCATGTCATCATTACCACATTATAATAAATTTAAAATAATATTTAAATACCCAGCCATTCATTACGATCGTCATGAGGCTCAGACATCAATCACATGTGACCACATGACCAGTATCCATTGAGCCATTTAATGAGCGATTGGAAATCATTTCTTTTTATTTCTTGTTCATCTAACTAATGTTTGAACATTGTTTTATCTCTGTTGGTAATTCATTCCAGTTTTACTCTGGTTACTGTAATGCAGAATTATCTTAATGTTATTCTAAAAGTTCAATATTCTGGTTTTTAATAGTTTCAAACCTGGATCCTCCTTTTCTTTGAAAAAACACATTTTTTTGGAGTTGTACCTTAGATTAAACAACTGTCTTGAAAGCTATGAAGTCAGATCATTTTACTAAAAGAGGATGAATGTATTCATGGTCATTAGGGTGGTGAATTGTTCTGAGAACCATTTTATCAGTAATGCATAGATATAAAGGAGGGATTAAGGATTTCTTTACCATTTTGGTTTAGAAGTGATGTCCTACACTGACATATTGCTACCTGTTTTGGAAGCTCAGTGCTGCTGAGAACCAGTCAGCTGATTGTCAGACTGTTAGTCAGTGCATTGTCTTCAAGCATAACTGGTCCTGCGAGCAGACCCCCAGAAACTCCCACGCAGCCAGGAGACCGGGCTGGGTGGGTGGCTGTCTGGAAGCGGCCAAAGTCCACAGCTACCAGGAGCCCATTTGCCTTTCCAACTGTCGTTCTTCCACTCAGTGACACCTACGCTGATAAACACAACGGGAGGAAAAGAAGATGTTTGCAGAAAAGAGGAAAGTAAATTTAATGTGACAAACTAAGCCAGTACAGGCACTAAGGGTGCGTAGCATGTAGTATATTTAGCCGATAAGGCAAGATGGATTATGAGCAGCAACATCACTAGAGGAAAATCAACTCTCTATTTTCATACATGAGACAAACTGGATCATAGTCCCCATCAGGCAAACAAACCGACCAACCGACCGATGGATTTACAGATGACATAGAGGTGCTAAAAGGCAGGTGATTGGCCAGAAGTGTTAATGATAAGTGTTTTCCAGTGTGTTGTTCTTCATGTCTTATCTTCAATAATCTGCCTTTGGAGACACAACAATGCAACAGATAAGTAAACTTTATTCACCAAAACTCTCAAGATTGTTTTGTTGTAACAGAAGAAATACAAAGCAGTCGCCTGCTCTCTCACCTTCTCAGTTCATCCTGTACAAACACAGTACCAATCATTCTGCCAGGCTGCTCACTACAGTACCCATAAAGCCTCAACAATCCATCAAGGGGTGCAGCTTTGTAATTGTATAAAGTCGTACTAAAACATTTTTGAGTGTTGTGTACATTCACATATACAGAGATGTGCTTTTATTGAGGCATCTGATTGGTCAGTTCATGAAAAAAATAGGTTTAGTAAGAAGACATTAAATGGAGACACCAGAAGGGTTATTCTGACAAATAGAATGCCAGTAATAGATGTTTATTTTTCAATAGAAGTCTATGGGATTTTGTTTTTTTTGGACTTCCTGTTTGGAATGGGGGGGGGTAATCTGTCCATTTCTCTCTATATTCTGTCAATGGTTTTGTACCACTAAAAATCAGTACCAGGTCAGTTAACACAACCAAAGGATCATACATAAAGAACACTTTTTTTTTTAGGAAATTATAGGGTATTAGATGTGCCTTATCGTCCAAAAAACCCCTGTAATAATTAGTATCATCCACAGATAAGGATTTTAGTTTATATTCATTTATTTGATAGAAACAGATCATATGGAAAAACAATAAATGTAAATATATCAGATTATAGCAATACTGTTAGGTTTTATGGGCAGTTTCTAAGCAAGTAAATCAAAGTTAAGACCTGGAAACGATATATCTCAATAGATGCAGATTTAAAAGATAAGTTGTCAGGAAGACTGATTTGCTTTGAGTTGTTGTAGAAGAGGGTTTGAAAGTTTGTATTTTGGGATATTCCTTTATAGATACTGGAAAAGTGTTCCAGATCTTGATTACCTTTACAGAGAGAACATTTGAACAAAGACAGGGTTTTGTGTGTGTGTACGTGTGGGACAATGTCTCCTCTCAAACATTTAAATAAAGCACGTTCAACATTTTTAAAATTCTCAAAGCTCAGTAAATCAGACTTAAATGATGGAGCAACATTTGTTCAAATATTAGGCTGGTCATGGAGGTTACCACTGTCAAAGAGGGACTTCTAGACATAGTTTGTGAACAAATGTTTCTAGTCTCTGAAAGTCCAAACCTTAAAGTGTTTTTATGGCCCAAGGCAGGGGTGTCAAACATACGGCCCACAGGCCATATCCGGCCCGTCAGATGATTTAGTTATGAGGAAAGAAATATAAAAGAAATTTAAAAAAAGAAAGCAAGTTTCTAGCCCATTCCTGTGGCGAGTTATGGATCTTTGAAGTAATGACTGCAATGTGCAATTCCACCACTAGGGAGAGCAAAGGAAACTCAAGAGATCAAGAAATAAACACGATGAAGGCCAAACCATAAAGAGTTTTGAGAGAGAAAGCGAGGTTAACACCAAAATCTTTGCAAGTTTAGCCCTCTGGAACCTGGGCCTAAAACTCTGTTTTTGTTTACTTTTGAATTTACCTCTATATTTCCATTTAACATGATTATTTGGGATCATTTTAATCCGCACAACTTCACCTATGTGACACTGCCTTTTCTTTAAGTCATTTTCTATGTTCTATTTACACATCAGACATAAACTCAGAAAAAAGCAGAAATTTTGTCTGAAAAAATTTAATTCATTTTGCTGTGGAAAAATGTTTAACAAAATGTTTTTCCAGAATTAAAGTTTTAGGTGTAATTTAATAAAAACTACAAGAATAAATCTAGTCAACAAATTAATCAACACGTTTTTGAATTAAAATACCAAAAACAATTCCAGGTGAAATTCTCAGATTCCTTATTTGGGCCACAAATATAAAGAGTTTGTGTTGTTAGAGGAACATGACAGACCACACAGCTCCATGATGTGACCTTTCATATGTTTTCATACAGACAGTAACAGTACTTCAGTCTGTCTGTGTGGCTTCAGCTTCCAGGCAGCCCAAGAAATAAGAATTTCTCTCCTAAGAGCTCTGCTGTCCATGTGACGTTTCATGGAATTCTATTTTCTTTTTTCTTTTCTTTTCCTTTTTTTCCTCATAAACTTTCCCTGTTGTGTTTGTGAGGAATAATAAAAATGTTTCAGGGAGAAGTTTGATCCAGCTGGACTTCAGGTCGGCTCGGCTGAAATATTCTCTCAGGTGTGGGCGTGTCTGTCTGCTCGCCTCTCGTAACAGCGGTGGGCGGGACTTTCGCAGAGAAAGACAGTTTACGTTTTTTTTTTTTTTTGACAACGCAGGTGTTTGTTGATGTTATAGAAAACGAATTTCTGTCCCAAAGCTAAATTCAGATCATTATCCTCCTTTTGGGGTTTCCAATAGCTGAAAGCTCTGTTTGGCTCCGCCCCCATCGCAGGTGAGCTGACCTGCATTGCAGCTGTCTGATCAAAAATCATCTTCCGCCTTATTTATTAAAATCAAAGACTGGTTTTGTCCAGAAACTTCAAATAAAGGACATATTCTGCCTTTAATTTAATAAAATATCAGAAAATAAAAACTTTTATTTTAGACGTCGTTTTATCCCGTTGATCTCATAGCTGCACAGCAGGACGTCCAGAGGGTAAATTTAGTTTAATTTTTCAACGATTAACACCTTTATTTTTTAGACAGGGTATTATTTTTTTCATAACCCCCTCTTGAGTTTACTATAGGGATTGCTTTAATGTCAGATGTAAAACATCCAGTCTGTATAAAATAGAACAAACTTTTTTTTTTGTGAAATCAATTTTATTTAAAATCCATTGGACTCTGTGAATGAAAGTGTAATAAGTGATCAGACTACAAGGTTGTTTGAAGCATTTTTACCAACTAAGGAAAAAACAAAACAAAACCAAAGCTACAGATAACAAGTTGAACAAAGGTTATTTTGTTGTTATGTTTCTGGTCTGACCCACTTGAGATCAGACGGGTTGAATGCGGCCCCAGAACCAAAATGAGTTTGACACCCCTGGTATAAGGGATGTTAAAAAATTCCAGTTCTGGTATTTCTTATTGGAAAAGACCAGACTGTTCAGGATAAGGGGTCTGGTGGATGATGATAATGTTTCAGAGAAGTAAATACACTGAAAACATCTCACACTGGACAGCTGCAGCAATAACAGCTCCTTCATTCTTCCTTGATGTCCTTGAATTTTACATTTTTAAACAACACATGTAATGTTGCCTCGAGCCTTTCACTTCTTCCTCAGTTTATTTTTTTTAAAGTTTGCCTGATTTTCTTGCCTTTTTCTTTGGCCTCAGTTATTTTTGTAAGAACAGATCAACATAAATCATAGATTTGTGTGAGGGTTGAAAGTGTTTCTTAGAAGACTCTCGAGAAAAGAACATTGTAATTTTATAACAGTTATTGTCCCACAGTGAAACCAAGATCCAAGATAACTTTTATTGAAACATCTGATTGGTCCGTATATAACTTGAATAACTAAAACTACAGGGAAAAAAATAGGATTATCAAGAAGATATAAAAGAAGTATCAGATCAAGAATGGTCATTCTGACCAGTAGAATGACCGTTACAGCTGTTTGTTTCTTCATTTTGGATTCTTGGAGCTAGTGGGTACTTCCTGTTTGGAATGTCAGTATGATGACTCATTATCAGAATTATTCAAGATCTCCATCTTTTGTTTAATAGAAACAGCTTCTGGATCTGGACCTGCACCCCTCTGCATCTCGATCAACCCACACCTGCCCCTTCTTACTGTAGCAAAGGGTTCTTTTCTCTTCCATACAGCAAGCATCATTATTCAGGCCCACTCACAACACACTGGGTTTGGTTGGGCCCAAAGTACCACAGGGGGATTAGCTACTGGCCATTCTTGGCCACACTCAGACTTTACTGTCAAAAGTCAGGCATGGCTGACTTAGTAGCTGATACAGGAGCAGCTATGAGATCCATCACGGCTCACAGCTCTTCTGTGGCGTTCTGGAGCGCCGGGTCTTTGTCCTGTGACACGGCTCTGCAAGGCTGGCCAAGCAGGCAGTGCCCAGGGACAGCACCAGAGTGCTGAAAACCACCAAAAAAGCGTACCATGGGGTCAGATGGACTGGAACGGGTTAAATGCCGTGTCGTGAGTAGGTCCTAACAAACCCGTGTGGTTCTCCTTGAATCAACACAAATACAGACATCGGTCCAGAACACATAATAAAGAAACTGTCACAAAATCATGGATGTCATGCCAGAGATGGTTTAAAGGTCATCCAGGGGTGTGATTAGTATGGGAAATCGTTTATTACTCATTAATATTAGTGATGATCACAGTACTTCCAAAACAATCTTTCTAAAAGGGGGATTGGCAGATCCACAACGTGAAATAGTTCCAGCTTTTGCGTTAAAAGCTTGAATGTTCCTGCGTAAAAAAGCACATTTCAATGAACGTTATAAGACTCTACATACATACATGCCCGGCGATGTCTTTGTTTGTCTTCAGATGTCAGGCTTTGGTGTGCGGACACAATCGTAGGACAGCTGACAGCTCCAAAAAAAGTGTCTTTAATAACTTAAAATCCAAAAACTAAGGAAGAGCACAAAGCCGAAAAAACTGGGATTAGTCACTGATGTCAAAGTCCATAAACCAACCAAGGCTAAACTCCAAAAAAAACCCCACACAAAACCTGGAATGGGAGACAAGATGGTGCATGGGGTGACAAGACAAACCTGCAAGGAAGTGAGGGGAGGAACCCATTATATACAGGAAGGGGAGTGGAAACACAAAAGGACACAGATGTAACCCGTCAGGGAGGAGTGGCAATCAGCCCAGGGGAAACACACGACACAGATAACGATAAACCAAGACCACGTTCCTGACATGATGATAATCCAAATCCACCATTGCACAGACACTAACAATGAATGAAACTGTTTCCATTTCGTGCCAAAATCGCAACATTTCACACCAAGAGCATGAGCAAATGGGGGTGTGTACGTATGTTAAAAGTTACTCCAGGTTATTCTGCTGCTGCATTATAAACAATGTTTACTTTTCACATTTTTCAAACATACATCTGTGAGGGGATCATCCCCTTTTAAGCAGAGGGGCCACATAAGCAGTACTCCAGAGTAACACACCCCTGGCACAGAACAACCGTCAAAGTATTCATTGCTACATTATTGAAAACATGGATGATGTTGAGGAAGCAGCTTGGGTTTCTTTGTTTTGGTACACTAGATCATTCAGGGTCTCTGAATCTGCACTAACCCGAGAGCGAGAAAATTAAAAATTAAACTATTATTGTTATTTGATTTAGGGTGAACAGAGTGTTTTCCTCACTACAGTAACTGTCTCTTTGACCTGAAACCTGTATTTCAATATTTTTGTGTTTTCGTGTTTCTTCCTGTCAGAGGCACTTTTCACATATCTGCATAATAGATTACACTGACACTATTGGATATGTCACTTTTGCAGACTATAAAAAAAACAATTCTAAGAATCTGTCCATGTATGGATTTGGACTGAATTGGACTTCCTGTTTTTTCTGTTGGAAATCATGATTGACTTTCAGCACGTTGGTGTCTCAGATGTTTGGAAATATGATGTGAACATGATAAAGAATCATCTTCCAGTTTTTTGTTTTCTTTGCAACTCATTTTCTATTCTCTCCATTCTCACCACCTCTTTCCTTCCCTCCTTCCTTTTTTCTTTGTTTCCTTCTTTTTTTTACATTCCTTCCCTTCCTCTTTCTCTTCCTTCATCTCTAAGGGAGCCATCTTGACCACCATGCTGGCAACCAGAAATTTCTCCGGTAAGTTGTTGGTCCCGACCCCGACCTGTCAACACGTCATCCAGTCAAATGATCAAAAGTCACCTGCCTCTTACCGGGTCGGGTCAAATTCTGACAGTCCTTAAAAACCTTAGTCACACCTGCCCTGATGGGTGGATACGAAAAATGGGCAAACTAGGGCGTGTCAAAGCAACAGGTTGTAGCGAACTTCTATCCAGCACTCCAAAGTAACCCAGGGTACAGTAGGGGAAACACAGGCGTTTCGTAAAGGTTTTTATTTTTTTTCAAACATCCCAAATCCTTATGTGAAGTCTGTTTAGAGTTTAGGAAATTAGACAATGCGAGCGTACTTTGTGTTGACGTCCTATGGGCAGTCAGTATAGGTCCAGTACTCGTGTCTTACTATAGTGATAATTAGTGCTGGGTGATATGACGATACATATCGTGTGGAGGATAGAAAAGAGTCTACCGTGCCATTTTCCTTCTATCGGTGATATCATTTAGAACCATAATTGATGAATTACTATGCTCAATATATCATTAAATATTTAGAACCTTGTCAGTGTCTACTCAAAAAATTATAAAAATGAAAATAAGGACAAATAAAAAAAGAGATTCTTTGCAAAGAAACTCCATCTTGTGGTTTTGCAACATAAAGCTGCTTTATGTTCTTTGATCCTCACCCTCTCGGGTTTTACGACATGCTTTATGTTACAGAACGATATTTTTATAAATATAATAAAATAAACTATCACATAATAAAATACTGATTGCTCTGAAATACAGAATAATGTTGGATTTTAATTTATGAACTAAAACAAAGCCGAATGAGTGGATTTACTTTCACCGAAAGTAAACAGTTCTTCAAAATAAAGTGTCAGTCAAGCTTCCTGTTTTCAAAGTAAAACTAGCGAGAGCTGTTTTTTAATAACTGGAAATATATTTTTTCATTTGATGTCATGATATTTATCGTTATTGTTATGTAAAATAATTTATATCGTTATATACAGCTCTAGTGACACCGTATGACAGCATGCACAACTTCTATTAGCCTCAGAAATACGCGTGAAGGATGATCCGAGGTGTTTTTGATGAGTATGGATCGGTGACAGACAGTCGGGTGAGACTGAAACGAGGGGGTGGGGGGGTGGGGTGGGTCTTGTTTCCAGGGATATGGTGTTACTCCGGTGCCCAACCCCTGCGAATAAGAGGGAATTCTTGAATGTGAATAACTTATTATTCTTTACAAGAAGATTGCGTGAGTGAAGAGCAATCTAGCCGAAAAGAGGACAGAACTTTTGGAACGTTTGGATCTTGAGTCAGGAAAAGCGCTGGTTGGATGCTTGCTGTTGTCATAAAACCTTTGTGTTACATCATGTGACAATAGAAGCTCCGCCCTCACGGGTCCATTCAATTGTTCTATGGCCCTACGACCAACGGGAGACCAGTGGCGGTACCAGTAGGTCCTGCTTAATAGGCCCATTTTGCAATTGAAACACTAGAAAGTCCAGTTCGGCCCGGTCCAGTCCGATCTGGTCCGCTCAGTGGAAACGAGGCATAGAATCTTAACGGGCCAGAACAACCCAAAAGCCCACAGCACTCGCACAGGTCAACCCCCACACAGATGCATCTGATTAAGGCTTCTTTTTGAACTTAATCAAAAATAAAACAGAGCAATCCAAGAGTATTTCTAGTATCTGAAGTAAAGCTGGTCACGTGATCTAAAAGAGTTGAGTGATTTGACAGAGATGGGGCTCACTTGACATGAGAGAATCAGACAGGGTTCCTTAAAACGCCTTGAATCTGAAAATGTGGAAAGAAGGCCTTAAAAAGCATTAAAATGTCTGAAATTTTGATATCTTGGTCTTAAAAATGTTACAGTTTCAGACTTTATCCGAATGACTTTTCTGGTCTAAAGTTTAAGTTTTTTTTTATCACAATTACGTAAGTGAAGCGCGTTTATCAACACCACGCTTGACCGTTGATTAAAAAAAAAAAAATGGAGAAGGGGGGGGGGCATAGTCTCTTAATCTTGGTTTATTTAAATTTGGTTTATCAGTCACCGACGGTTTTACCGCCCCAAAATGTGAGTAATGAAGTTATGAAGGTTTTTTGGAGTCTGGTAATTGAATACTAAAATGTAAAGTGTAATTCATTACATCACTGTTTCTGACAAGGATTTTGTTTATTCTTCGTCCTTAGGGCTGGGAATTAGGCCGAGAAATTGTTTTTAATTTTCCATATGCAAGGTCTTAAATATAACTTGAAGAAACGTGTAGGAACCCTGATCAGAGTCATGATATTTAAGAGAGTGAGTGGATCAAATGACCTGAGGAATCAGGGGCTGGTTACATAACCTGAGGAAATCAGTGGTCACCAGTGTTGGGCATCTCACTTCAAAAAAGTAATTAGTTATAGTTACTAGTTACTTCTCCCAAAAAGTAATTGAGTTAGTAACTCAATTACTGCATCTTCAAAGTAATTAGTTACTTGCCAAATAACTCGTTTTAAATTTCTCTTAAAATAGGTAAATGTTTTATTTTTTCCTGCGTTACAAATAAAAAAAAAAATTACATTCAATAATAGATGATAACCGACAAATAGTATACTGCGTATAGTTTTCCAATGGAGTCATTAGTTTAGGATACACATGGAAGAGAGGTTTAGGAAAGAATTTTCAATATTTATTTGTCAGAATTATCACACAAAACACTGCAACAAATGGTATATAAAAAATGTAACTTCACACAAAAAAGGTAAAACGTTTCAACTATTAACATACTTCAAGTATCTTACCTACAACTATAATTAAACAAAATGGCTTAAAAAACTGAAAGTGCAAAACAATAAATAATTATAAATAACTGTCAAGTAACAAAATCCTGCGTCTTTATTTATATCACACCACAGCTTTTAACATTGTCTTATATAAATTTTTAACAACAAAACACGCAAACTATAAATATCAACAATAAAAACTTAGATAAAACAAACTTTGTATAAAATAATAAAGTAAAGGTTCCAAGTATATCAACATAAACACAAGTATTCCTAACACAGAATATTTAGGAGCACAGTAACAATACTATATGTCTGATCATTTAAACATTCTTTTATTGCACCTTAACCTGAACTTTAACAATGCCACCAGCATAAGCAGCCAGTTGAATGGTTTCAATGCTTTAATTTTTGAACCACTGATTGTAGTGCAAAAGTAGCAACTTCTCAAATCTTTGCGTCTGAGATGTGATCATTTTTGTATCTAAACAGGCGGTAGACAACGGATATAAACAAAACAATCACATCACAAACAGTGCGCACGCGAGCACAGAGACACACAAAACAGACAGACACGCACACTTTTTTTTTTCTTTTTTCACAGACACGTACACACGCAGACATCAACGTGGAAAACTCCGGGCGGGGTGAGGAGTTTCGGGAGTTAATAAAAT
Organism: Oryzias javanicus; assembly: GCA_003999625.1. NCBI lineage: Eukaryota > Metazoa > Chordata > Actinopteri > Beloniformes > Adrianichthyidae > Oryzias > Oryzias javanicus. The sequence continues at coordinate 2,938,418 of CM012450.1, forward strand.
GATAACAGAGAGGCAGAGAGCACTCCTCTTAGCAGAAACGGGGGATAATATATATAAAAATACACACAACACAGACAGACACGAGCGCGCACAGATCAACGCAGTGAGCAGACTCCGGAGCGAGTGGGCGGCGCGGGATTTTGGAGAGAAAAAGAGATGCAGAGAGCTGCTCCTCTTAGCAAAAATATGAGTTAATAATTTAGTTTATTAATTTACCCACACCACACACACCTGCGAGCGCCGTGCGCACAGACACACACAAAACAGAAGATGCACGCGCGCGCACACAGATCATACAAGTACCGACAGAGCGACAGAGCGGGCGGCGGTTGAGAGCAGCAGTTCTTTAAGCAGGAACATGGGTTTACTTTTTAGGCTATGAAATTATCAACCATGATGCAAAAAAACAAAAAAAATCTCTAGCAGAAGCGCCTGTGGACCGCCGCGGAAAAATGAACGTCTGGTGTGAACGACAGAGCGGAGCGGAAGCGGCGCGGACTCCGCTTCGCGGCGCTTCCGCGTCCAGCGTGACCCCGGCGTTATGGTGACGGGCTTATGCGCGCGAGCTAGTATCCGCCCACTTGACACTTTAACCAATCACGATCTCGCATTCGAGATCTCCCTCCGCATTACACAAGCAACTTTCGGGTGCGAAGCGCCCAGCTCCAGCAAGATCATCAAACTTTGAAGTAACGCGCCGCGATTTACACGAAGTAACTATAACGGCGTTACAGCGAGGATGAAAGTAATTAGTTAGATTACTAAATTACTTGATTTATAACGCCGTTAGTAACGCCGTTATACTTAAACGGCGTTAGTCCCAACACTGGTGGTCACATCACCTGAGAGAGCTAAGGGGGAAAGATTGAGGGTCTCGTGACCTGAGCTGCCCTTTGACTTACTGTTTCAGTAGCATAACTTTAGGGAAATAAATCAACCAATAAGCTAGCAGCTTACCCTTGATTAACAGGTTAGTGCTCTTTAAGTGTGTGTATGTTTTTGGTATGCAGCTGCTGTATCCCCAATCTAAAGATAGCAGGGAATCCCTCCCACACTCACTGTTTGTGTGTCCACAAAGAAACACTTTCTAGCCCCTGCACATGCTCAGTAGCATCCCTCTGGTCCTACCCCCACACACCAGAGTACATTATCTTCATGTCATCTAGAACAGACCTACAAGAGTCCAAATGCAGAAGTCTAGAACTGAATTAAGACTACATCAGGATCGGTTGGCCAAATTAAAGGAAGACGGCTGCAGAGCTCAACACCAGAGGGGACGACGTGTGCTGCAGCCATGCCCGCTCAGGAATGTGCTCCTCGGCCCTGGAGTCAATCCTAAATTTGGCCTCGGGTCTCATAGACACAAATGCTTCTCTGGGAACTCCCCCCGACCATCTGCAGCCAGAGCTGAAACTCTGTTGCTCGTGCTCTACCTGCTCTGAGGCAGCAGCTGCCAGTGTGATGCCGTCGCTCTTCTTCTCTGCATTTGTTCCTTTCTTTCTGACTCTAGTGCTTCTCTCTCTCCTCATTCTTATCCCTCGTTCAGGGGGAAAAAGTGGAAGCAACAAAAAGGCTGATGGAGTGAAGGTAAGTGACCATCTGCTTGATGTACATTGAGTGTTTGTACTTGTGTCTGTTAAGTTCACCAAACGTATTATGAAGAAACATCAAGACGTCATCTTTGGTCTCATGTTTCTAAAGAGGAAATAAAGTTCCTCCCCGTGCCGACAGACAGAGTGATAACCCTAACTTCTCCAGCAGAGGTGATGCAAGATAGCAGCTGTTTGTAGTCAACTTTCAGCACGTTTCATTTATTTACCATCAATTATGTTTTTCTATTTCTGTCTTCACATTTGAGAGTATTCAGAGTCACACACATTACCTGAATAACACATTTTGAATCAGACACCTCAATAGTCACTGTTTCACAGACTTTGACTAACTGCTCTTATCATGTCATCTCACTTTTTACATTTACCAAAAGTGTGATTATTGGGGCCAGGAACCCATTACAAAAATTAACAAATTAATTGCAAAAGTGTAAAAAAATCATTAATGAACATTTTTTTTTAGTAACAGTATTTGCCGACCAGTTATCTCTGAATAATCACGATATGAAGTCACACACAAAACTGAATATTTAGAAATTTTTTATTTTAATTGGTGCTGTCAATCGATGTAAAAAAAAAAAAATCAGATTAATCACTATTAATCATAATGGTATACTTGGTCAATTTTTGACAATATGCCACATTTAAACAAAAACAGGCCAGAGAGACATTTTTCCTTCATTTTTTTTGTCTGAAATTTTGTCATTTATCAAGTGTTAACCCAGAAGTGTAACTTTTGTACACAAAACACATCAACGCTAAGATGATCAGAACTCTAAAAACTTTAATGTTTTCGGTATTATTTCAAGAAAACAAAGACGGTGACATACAGCCTGCATACCCCAAAAAAAAAGTTTGGGTCTCCTTTCTAAATCAATGCACAGGCTGCTTTAAAAGAATGTTTCCTTTTTCTTTATGTATGTATATATATGTATGCATGTATATATATATATATATATAAGTACTAAAACCAATTGAGTATTTATTTCTTTTGTAAGCGACCATGGTATGAATGAAATAATTCACCATGAAGTTGTGAAGCCTGAATCAGCGAGGCAAAGCAAAGGACTGCTGCTCCGCGAGGTGTAGTTAATTTGTGCTAATAAATGTTAATGCGTTAATTCTTTTTCAATTAATCGCATCAGTTAACGCGTTAATTTTCACAGCCCTAATAGATATATGTATGTATATTTATATCTTTCTGATCTGCAATACTCATTTATATTAGTGATTTTTCTAATCTGCATATATTATCTTAGTGATTTTTTTTTTTTCTGTTTTATTCTTTGATCATTTGAATTCTGATCATTGATCTGCATATTTCTGATCAATTCAGACGTAGTGTTATGTCTCTTCCATAGTCATGGGATGTATTGAGGATTTTTAATAACCTGTTGGTAAGGTAGAAACCTCTGATTAGAGTCATGAACCGAAGCTGCTCCTCATTTGTCTGAACTCAAACCCACCAATCTCAAAAGAAGTCCAGGCAGCTGTGGTGGAGTGGTAGGGTAATTCCTGGTTGGAATATTGCGGGTTCAATTTCTGCCTTGCCCGTTCATGTTTTGAAGTGTATTTGGGCAAGACACCTAACCAAAAATTGCCTCTGGTGGAGGGTGGGCACCCATGTTTGAGCCACCACCAGTGTGTGAATGGGACTGTGACTGTTAATGCTTTGGACCTTCAAGGAAGGTAGAGAAGCACAAGTATACGTCATTTACCATTTTCCAAAGGACACATTAAGCCTTTAACACTGGAGCTCCAGTGTTTAAGTTCTGTGATTTACTGTAACTTTTCAACCGTAAACACGATAATTCCAGCAGATTGGCTCGACGAGAATAGAATCAGAATCAGCTGAAAATACCGTGTTAACAGTTAAAAAGTTAGAGTATGTTAAGGATTGTGTTTTACACTTCAAGTGTTAAAGAAGTGTTGTTTTATCGTAGGTGTCTCATTGTTTTTCCAGGAGTCTTCTGAGAGCACCAACACTACAATTGAAGATGAAGACACGAGAGGTGAGGTCAAATGAGTTTCAAATGACAGCCGATGATGCATCCACAGTGATCTGAATATGTGTGTGTGCACATCTTCATGCATCTCAGTGAAGAAGCAGGACATCATCAAAGTGACTGAGCAGCTCATTGAGGCCATCAGCAATGGAGACTTTGAGAGCTACACGTATGTGATGAGCACAATCTCTGACAGCTTGTTACAGGTCTCTTTCTCTCTCTTCCATTCAGTTCAATATGTAACTGGTTTGTCATTGCCACAGTAAGATGTGTGACCCAGCGGTGACTGCGTTTGAGCCCGAAGCGTTGGGGAATCTGGTTGAAGGCCTGGACTTCCACCGCTTTTACTTTGAAAACTGTGAGCTGCCTCAGACTTCCTGCCTGGTTGTGAGTTGAACGATTCTGAGTGTTGACCCTGGTACACGTTTCTGTCACAGTGTGGTCAAAGAACAGCAAGCCGGTGCATACCACCATTCTGAACCCCCACATCCACCTGGTGGGCGAGGAGGCGGCCTGCATCGCCTACATCAGGGTGACGCAGTACATCGACGGCAATGGCACGCCTCGCACCGCCCAGTCAGAAGAGACCAGGGTGTGGCATCGCCGGGATGGCAAGTGGCAGATTGTCCACTTCCATCGCTCCGGCTCCGCCTCCACACTCAGCAAGTAAATCATAGTTCAGTTGTGTCCGACGAGCATCTTAGTTTCCGTGGAAACGGTGCTGACCCTCCCACACAGCAGGGGGCACTGCAGCTCCCCACATTACATGTTCAGAATAGATACGTCTCTTTCATGGTTTTTAGTTTGATATCTCTTTTATCCTTCCAGCTAACTCCAGTCCAAAGTGGGCGGGCCTTTGATGGGCCGCCGTTGCTTTGGCAACGGGCCAGACATCTGATACCAACTATTAAGGATTTTGTTTGAGCAGTTGGAGGAGGAGATGACTGGGCTGGAAATCAGACTCTTCCTGCTATGAACCACATCACATCCAATTAACCAATCAGCTTTCTCCTCTCAACAATCGCCCTCTACACACAGCCAATCAGCTCCCTCGGTGTAGTTTAGCTGCATGGCACAGGAAATGTTTATGTTGGAAACCTCGTACCTCGTACAGGACTGGTGCTACACTGCAGCCCCCCACCCCACACCCCCAAACCTCTACCCTCTTTGTACCCAGAATGTTGGGGAGGTCACATGACTTTTGGGAGTTCATGTTCTCACATCTTCATCTTTGACACCGCTCCTCAGTTCACCTCCAGCCGTTCCATCAACAGCATCCGGATCGATCGAGGTGATTCCAGGTTTCCTCATCAACAACAGTTGTCATGGTAACATCTTTGAGACCAGGGGTTGGACAGCACGAGTCCTCGAGGGTCACTGACCTGCTTGTTATTCATTTTTTTCCTTCCCCATTTGCTGCTGATTATCTGGATCAGGGGTGTCCAGCCAATCAGAAGCTGCAATATCAAGTGTTTGTAAAAAGAAGTAGGAGGTAAGGAGCTGCCCCCCTCTGGTTTGGACCATGACCATCTATCGCCTCCTGAAGATTTGATGTTCTTCAGAGGAACAGCCATAAACAAAGACCCGTTTGACCCCTGAGCTGCAGATCTCCAGGATCCCAGGAACCCGAACCCGCTCATGCTATGGATATTCCTGTTCAAACCAGACTGAGGACAGCAGAGCTTCAGAGAGCTGATGATCAGAAGAAGAGAGTCGGGATGAACGGAAGAGAAATGATTTGATGTTCGCTTACAGAACTTTTGGTTGGTTAAGGGATCTGAACATTACATTTGGGAGAATCTGAAAGGGTTCATACGAAACATTTATCTTCTGGAACATCTGCAAGGATGCTGAGATCATACAGTCTGAAGGCTGAGAAGGAGTCCGTGACGTCACGACATCCTCACGTGAAAACTCCTCTCTTCCATCAGAAGCTCCAGAAGCTTCCACCACTCCCCTGCATGCGATCTTCCATGAACAGTTTCACCTTAGCTGACCCCTCCCACCACGCCAAGGCGTCATGACAGCAAAGCCCCCTAACGAGCTGAAATGTTTCTCCTCTATTACTGAAGATGGATAAGAACATGGCGGCTCCCGGACAGCTCCAGAACCAACACAATCCCTGCGACCCATCCCGTCATCAAAAAGGGACCAACGCTCACTGAGAAATCAGCAAACCTCTGAGCTACAATCCAACACACTCGGCTTTAGGAGTCAATTAGCATCGGTGGGGAGGGAGGGGGGAACCCAAGCAATCTGTGACGCGACACAAATGAATCCCTGACAGCAGACCGCAGGTGTCTGTGTGAAGAGGACTGTCTGTTTGAATCTCCTGCTGTCAGTCGGTTCCCGGAGCCCAGCGCTCCCCCACCGACAGACCCAGGAAAACCTGGTTATTACTTTCTTTCTTAGCAGGAGGGCTCCTTCATGTGGGTACGGGGGTGAGAGCTTTAAACGGATGTTAGCGGCGCGTCCTCAGGCGGCCGTGGTCGGTCTTCAACAGCTAGGCTCTCCTTTGGGTTTTCTCGGAGAGTTTGTTCTTCCTCTTCAGCGCCGTCTTTTGTACATACCGTAGGATTTGCTGCATGCCGACTTTGTGTGTCGTGTTTGGGTTCACGCTCGCCATATTTTGGGCCTTCGCCACGCTTCTTTAGTTTTTGTTAGCGATCCCTCTTGGGGACAATGGGGTGCGTTAGCAACCGGCTAGCGAAACGTAGGCTCCACCCCCCTTTGATATCTCCCCTGTGTGTGTCTGGGAACCTTTAACGAGCTTTTTACCGTCTGCAGAAACTTTGTACTCTGATGATGAAGATATTAGTCTCTATATTCTGCGTTTGTACCTTCAGAGCTTTTGAATGTTGGGCTTCATGCAGAGTGTGATTGTAAGCTTTTTACTTCCTGCTGAATGTGTCTGCTAGTGCTGCCCTCTGCTGGTTTGGATGAGTCTGGAGCCCCCGCTCAGGAGCAGGCTGATGAGGACGCTCAGACACAGACCAAGTTTGGGCTCCTATCCCTAGAAGGGCTGCAGCGTGTCTATAATCAAGCAAGGTGCCAAACCCAGCTTCCTGTGGTGGAGCCAGATGCTTTGATCCCCTCAGGACCACCATCCCAAATACAGGATTTTCCTGATGGGGTCAAATGAAACGTTTCTCTTGAATAAACAAACCTGAGCCGGGACTCGAACGACACCTCCAGACCAAACGGCTCTTTTTTAAGGTACTTAGATTTTTACTGCAGCAACTCAGACCTTATCGACACTTGAAAGTATTTGTTGGAAGGATGTTTAGACGCTCTGCTGCAGAGATATCAGATGTCAGTTTTTTTACAATATTTTAGTGTTTTGCTTGAAACTAAAGAACTACTGCTAAAGTCACGTGTTTCAACCGTAAGAAGAAGCTACGGTTTAACCGAACCAGCCCACAGCTTGACATCCGTGACCTGTTAGCTGGACTAATGGTTCTGATGCTGCCCACTCAGATAGGTGGGACTTCCTGTTTTTAAGCCTCACTTACAGATCTGGAGTCAGCTCCACATCAGCAGGATGGACAGGAGGGCAGGTGTCGAACTTCATCTGCAGTGAGAGGAACAGGAGAACAGCAGCTGGTTTGAGAAACAGCACCTTATTTACTCCCATGATGCTTCACTTCAATGATGTGACCCCTGAAGATCTCTCCTACAAAAGCAACATGGCACAGACATAAACCAAAAGAGTTCAGGACTACAGGAACAGACACGCCACCGTTTGATCCAACTGAAGGCCTCAACTTATTTTCATCCACCGTCACGTTAATGTTAAACACACCTGGGTGTGTGGCAACTAAACCAGCCGTCTGCAACCTTAAAGAGCCCTTCAGGTCCATTTCTCTCCAACCCAAACCCAGTAGGAGCCACAAAGTCTTCACTCACCCTTTAGAAAAAGAATGCTTCGATTTATATTTATGTTTTTACTGCTGACATGATACATTTAAATAAACTATGGAGCTTTTTGGCATATAAAGACATAAACATGAAAGCTTTTTAAAAAAATATGAAATAGTTTGTAACTTTTGAAAAAACTTCGCATGATTTCCTTTCAAAATAAAAGACATCCTACAGCATAGGATCATGTCAATGCAGCAAGTAGTGTAAAGTCATTAATGATTAAAAAAACTGTTTATTTTACTATGTCTGGTGCATTTCAGCCACAAATTCATAAATATAACCAACAAAAACTAAATCAGAACCAAATAACAGACCCTTACCGCAAAATATACCCACGAGGCACAGTTTGTTCAAAAACAGAAAATTTACTTTATAGTAGATCAAAGAGTAGAAATAAACACTTGAGATGGCGGCTCGATGCAAGGATTTTCTTCATGAACTTCCATTGATTTTCTCAACCCTCGTGGGCTGCTTGGTTCCCGGAAACTGTCCTGGTTACTGTTGGGCGATTCACCCAGGATAGATCACCAGCCAGTAGGTCAATAGGTCATTGAGGAGGATCGACGGCTATGCTAGCTAACCGCCCAGTGGATAGCTCAGCGAGCTTGTGAGCTCCCTAAGGTCCGGCAGAGCTGATCGGTTCTGTCCAAGAGCCCGGCAGACCTAATGCGGTCTGCTGTCCAGGCTGTGGTTTCTGGGGAGTGGAGCCTGCTACTAGCTGCCTGGCAGCGCGCAGATTCGCCGTGAGTGCTGTTGTAGCGCGCAGGACCTCTCTAGCTTCATGGGCTTATGATGTTTTTCTTATTTTTTTCAAGACAAAAAGAAAAAAAATCCTCCAGTTTTATTTTTATTTCCCCCCTCTTGGGCTGAAGCTCAAACTGGACCACAGACAGACGGAAGTAACGTTTAAAACGACGGTACACAGAACCCGGAGAGACGCTGAAAGATCTGCTGAAAACAAACACAGTGATGTGCTTTCCAGTGACTCTGTAGAGCTCTAAAAAAACATATAAAACCAAACTACTCGCTCAACAAAATCCATGAGATCACATGAATGAATTCCAGAACAACTTCGGCGGTGAGCATCAAGGCGTTGAGCAGTAAATCTGACAGGAGTCAAAAGAGAAGCGGCAGACACAGATTTAACACACCTGCCGCGTTCGGTTTAAATAACCATAAATTCTTCTTAATCTGACCAAATGAAACCCTGGGCTCAGAAGTAACCTAATTTTCCAGATTGAGGTTATTAACTCATTGATGCCTGAATTTCTTTCAGATATGCAGGAAAAAAATCCCTTATGGTTTTGCTTTGAAGTTGATGGTACATTAAAGATCTGAAATGGTTTAATGCATATTTGCCAAAACAGGCATTAAGAGCAACCAAACCCTAAATCCACTTTTTATCTGTTGACTTTTATAAATGAGGCTTTAAAAGTGCTGTCTGTTGGTCGTTGCCGAACTTTTGATGAATTAAAATAAACTTGTTTAATTCTTGAAAATACAGTCAAAAGCTGTCTGTGTGCTGCCCCCTACAGGTTGAATCCAAGTATTACAGTTGAATTTTGTGATTGGTCAAACCATGTAAGTTCCACAAGTCCCACGTCATGATGGGCAGCTCCAGTAATGATGTTCCCACCCCTCTGACTGGATTTTCACACTTCAGATGTGGGCGGAGTCAGCCTCTGACTTCCCTGTTTGGTTATCCTTCAAACATGTTGGACCTTTTTCCATTGTACCTTCACCTGACTGCATATTATTTATTTTAACTATAAAAAATGCTTTATCAGCAACTTTATTCTTCTTCTTGTAAAGTTCACCCTGAATAATTTTTTTGGCTTTTGTCCACTTTGGCAGTTATTGAGTCAAATAATTAACATTCTTGCAAAAGATTAAATTAATTCATTTGATAAATGTTGTTTATATGTTTAGGATATAAAAGCTCTGCCCACATTAATCACCATAAGTGTCTCAACCAAGACATTTAATTGTCCAGGTAAACACCCAGAACTCTAAAATATTTCTTCCAATAGAACTACAGCAGGGGAGTCAAACTCAATCACACAAGGAGCCAAAATCTGAAACACACCTTAGGCTGCGGGACAAACAGGATAAACATTTATTGAACACTCTAAAACTACATTTTTAAAACTGTAACTTTTTAACATAATTATGAATAATAAAAAGGCAGGAATATTATTCCAGGATAAATCAACTTAAACCTCAAATAACTTTCAATATTTTACTCTCCATAAAAATATAATTTGTCAAAACTATACAAGTTAGAAATAAGAGCAAGATAACATCGGGCCATTAATGACAATAAAATAAAATGATCTGGAGGGCCGGATAGAGTTACCTGGCGGGCCGGATCCGGCCCCTGGGCCTTGACTTTGGCACGTGTGCTGCAGCCTTCTTTCAATCTTTTTCTAAACAGCAATAAAATAAACTTGAAGACTGAGAAGCAGCAATATTATCCCCACAATGTTCTCCACGGCTATGAAGAGAAACAGGAATGAATTAGACTCTTTAAAAGATTTTCAGCTACTTTTCCTTTTGGTTTCAGTTAACTCTTTAACACTAGAGCTCCAGTGTTTATGTTCTTGGATTTACTGTAAGTTTTCAAGCTTTAACATGATAATTCCAGGAGATTCTCAGAATCAACATTAAAAATGTTTTTAAGCATCATCGGTGATCCCTCAGATGTTTATATAGGCCACCTTCGGTTGTCAGGATGGTTCTTGTTTCTCTGATCCTCACATCCGTTTTCCCCTGAACTCAGACTTTTGCCACAGAATGAAAGATAAACATGGTTGACCTATATGGGGCCAAATCAGGATCAGCTTAAATTGAATGAAAAAAAAAAGAATTGAAAGCCGTTTTAAACTAAAAAAATACCTGTTGAAAATTTAAAGGAATTATTGTAAATTTGAAAAACTAAAACTGAACGTTTGAAAAAAAAAAAACAGATAACATGAAAGAATGATAGAAAATTAAAAAAATAAAAAAATTGAAACTTTAATTGAAAAAAAAATGTTTAATTGTACTTTCAACTTCCTCCATTTATCTGTGTTTGATTTGTTCCGGCAGCCAATGAGAAAGCCATGTGAAATTAGGATCAGCTCAGCAGCAAAAACAGGAAACTGAAAGTGAAACTTCAGAAAAGATAAAGAAAAGTTGAAAATTCAAAACAGCATCTGTTACTAATGGATACATAATTTTTCAATTTGTAATTTTACATTTATAGTTTTTTGATTTATGCTTTTTAGTATTTTTTCAAATTTACAATATATTGTTCAAATTTTCAAGTTTTCAATTTTTTTTAACTTTCGATTTTTTTTTCAAAGTAACAATGTCTTTTTCTCAATTTAAAAAAAAAAAATTTTCAGCCACAATTCTTTTTTTCGTTTACTTGAAGTTGATCCTGATTTGACCCCATGGACCTTCTCCTGTCAGGTGACAGTCCGACTTCGCTGCTCCTGTTTCATCCTGCTGATCAATAATCAGCTTCTCTCTGGTGGATGTCCTTCTGTATTAACTGGACTTATGCTGCATGCTCCGTGTGTAACGGTGTGAGTTTGTATGTATGTGAGCGTGTGAGAGTGTTTTTAATCTCTTTTGTAGTTTTTGAAGTAACTTCTTGTTCTGCATTGTGCTCAAAGTGTTTCTGTTAATAAACTAAAGTGATCAAATGCTGCTTTCCTCTTTTTTTATGACAGACAGGAGCTGTGATTCACACAAAATCCATGAATGTGTGATTTCTCAACAGAAAGGTCTAAATTTCTGAGCAGAACTTTTACATTTCCAGCTTCCCCATCACGTCTACCAGGTTTAAGGGTGACCTGATGCACGATAAGATCAGCTGACAGTAGCAGTAACAGATGAAACTGTCACTCGAACAGTCAAACTTCCACCTGTCTCCTTATTTTTTTTAGTGTAACCCTGCATCCTCCTCCCTCACACCAAGCCCCCTCATGTCCTTCTCAGCTTCCTTTCACCAACATCCTCCTTGTTCCTCCTCTCAGCATCCAAACATCTCCAACTGCTTCCCTGCATTTACCATCTACCATGATCTGATCCTCTCATGATCTCTCCTCAGCATCTTCATCTCTGTTTCCTCCAGCTCTGCGTCAGAGTCTCTAAATCAGAGGTCTCAAACTGCCGGCTCGCAGGCTATCCCTTACCAAACAAACATATGTTACAACATATATGTTGATATACTGCCAATATATTAATATATTGCAATATGTCAGACTTTTACCCATATATTTTTGAACATATTGGATGGTCAACCTATTTTATAATATATATATATATATATACATATATTATAGCATATTTCAGCATATAGAGCAATACAGTGCTGTATTTGGATCAGTATATTTCAATATAAGAAAACGAGTCCATATTTTGCAGCCTGTCTACCATTATTCCTGTTCACGGTTCTTTGATAATAGATTTGTATTTTCTTTGTGATGTTTCAGCTTTATATCTAAAATTTTGCAATTGTTATCGTTGTTGGATCTGGTCGTCAGAAAAGTCGAAAAATTTGCAAGCGTGGTTACTCCTGTCGTTTCACAGAAGATACTGCTTAGTAGTCCATGAACACATGATCAAGAAACTTGTTCAGTAGACAGAGACAATGGATGCAAAAACATATTTTTGGCACAAATGGAACCCCGTATGGCCAAAGTAAACTGAGTTTGAGAAACCTACTCTATAGCCTTGTTTTCACTGATCATAAAAACCTTTTGGGCTGTATTGGAGTTAAGCTAATATTTACATGCTAGCTAGTTAGGCTTTTTTTTACTGTTTTTAAGGCTATGTTGAAGTTTAGCTATTTTTTCAGCTACATGCTAGCTGTTTTGGCTAACCTATTTTTTTTTTTTTTAGGCTAATTTAGCTAATATTTTAGCTGGCTATCATCTTAGTGCATGGAAACGCTCACTGGAATTAACTCGTCCATCCCATACTAGTATTTACCATACCGCACTGCTCAGTGGAAACAAGGCTTAAACAGCATGGCTGCTCTCACCACAGTCTGCAACATCTTCCCTTTCATTCTTGATGACTCTCTTTAGTCACACCTGAAAGCTTCCTCCACCAACTCCAACCTGCTCCTGCCCACAGACTGCAGCAATGGAGGAGACACTGAAGTGCATTAAAGAAAATGTAATTAAACATAAAAAGACATAATGTCAGCTTTAAATACCAGGCCAACCTCATGTCAGACTCAACTTATCAACAAGAACAAAGGATCGTAGCACCACTGTGTGAATGAGTTTGCTCACCAGATGGTAATGAGGACGGCACTGAACCCAAAACAACACTGGAGGAGTCATTCACGGAGTGAGATCTTTAAGACACATCCACCAGACAAAGCTGCTGAAACTTTGACCATGTCGTTTTCTGAAAAATGTTACTCTGGACAGAGCACCGAATGACTCAGGAAAACGGTGCTTCAATCGATGCAGAACAATTCTCTCAACCATTTTTAAGACTATTTTGGCAGCTGATTTTTTAGCTACATGCCAGCAGTTTTGGCTAACTTAGGAAGGGGGTTTGTTTTGTTTTTCAGGCTAGTATGGCGTTTAGCTAATATTTTAGCTGGCTATCAGCTTCTGCATTTTCAGCTATTAGCATCAGTGATTTCAGCTATCATCTTCAGCGGTCAAATTCATCTTACAGCATTCACACTAGCATTATCACAGGTAATGCTATGCATCTAGTTCATAATTATGTTAAGAAGTTACGATTTAAAAGTTTCAAAAATGTAGTTTAGAGTGCCCGTGACCTAAGGTGTGTTGTGGATTTTGGCTCCTTGTGTGATTGAGTTTGACACTCCTGGTTTAAGCTAACTGCATAACTAACAGTAATTGCGTTCATTTTACTGCTACAAATAGCAGCCTTTTTTAGCATAATTTCGCAAAGCTTCTTCTGTCTCCTAATAAAGAAAAAGGAAAAAAAAGATGAAGGGAAATGAATGAAATGAAGTGTTTTGAACAAAAACCAAATTTATTCTTTCATTATCTGTCAAACAGGAAGTACCGGCAGACTAAATAACCACATAGAATTCTATAGTTAAATAAACTGTTACTCAGTCATTTTTTTGTTCAGAAAAACTATTCAAGATCTTTTTCAACATCTTTTTTCCAATCCTGATTCTTTTCTCATAATTTCATAATCCTTCATCTTAAGCCTTTCCAGTTATAAACTAGTCAATCAGATGTGTCAATAAAATCCAAGTGGTGTCTGCTGGCCTCCACAGACAAAAAACAAAAAGTTTGATTGACAGTTTCTCCCAAGCCTGCTTTCAGTGAAAGAGGTGTGGCTTTCTAACAAGCTCACTCCTGATTAGCGAGAGTGGTTGCCATAGAAACGATGACTCAGACCAGCGGGGACCAGTCACCGCTTACTCAAGATTTCAACATGTCGATGTTTTTGTCACGGAAAAATGGTAACTAAATGTAGAGATAACAGGTAAGGCATTTTCTATGGGTGACATCACAGGTGCTTTGTCCATCTCAATATACTGTCCATGATTTGATTGAAATAAATCATCTGAAATACTGGAAACGGGCATAGAGGAAGTAGTGGTGAAGCTGTGTTGTAAACAAACACGTGAAACGGACATTTTCTATGGGGCGGCAGGAGGGGGGCAGAAGACTTTTGAAGGGTGGCAAATGAGAACATCAGAGTAGAAGGCCATACAAACAAAAGGGTCAAAAATACAAAATGTAAAACTTTTTGATTATTGTTTTTGTCAAACTATTGCTAATCCTTAAAGCTTGAATTGATGATGTCTTTGTATTTAATTAGCTGTTAAATAAAGATGATATAGTAAATTAGCCCATAAAAATAGATATAATTTTAGGTTTGTTGGTAATCAGAAATGAGCAGCATCTACTGTATGATTAAAAAGAACATATGTTCCCATCTACAGCATGAAAATATTTCTATTCATACACAGTTATTTCCATTTTTCAGAACTAAACAGAACCACTACCAGTGGCGTTCGCTCTTTACTGCAATTCACACGATGGGCGCCTCTGCTAGAGCCATTTTTGTTTTGCCATCATGGGCAAATCAATAAACTAAAAATATGACCTCCTGTTTCTGCTAAGGAGAAGCAAGTAGTTAGTAGACCTACACTTCTTTATTTTATCTGTTGTTGAGATGCAGTGAGGATGCACCATTGGAGCTATGACCTGTTGGCCGCAGAAAGTTTTAGAAAAAAGGCCTGGAACATATTTACTTTACAGGTTTACTGAGCAGTCTGGGACCTGAATATTTTGTGTGGGTCACCTTCATGCCCCGAACAAGTTTGACCATTTTTCTTCTGGTCACACAACATGTGAGAAGTATCAGGAGGGACAGTGATTGGCGTATACATACCGTAGCATTTTGAAGCGCTTTACATTTACACCGTCACCAGCAGTCTGAACCTGAGGCTCTGGAGCCATGTTTAACCCTCTGTGGTGGCTCTCTCATTAAAAAAAAAATTACTAATTTTAAATATGAAATGAAGTAAAAAACAAGTAGGAAAATTAAATTATATCCATTCACAAACAGTTAATGAACTTTCTGTATCACTCTGTGTGATGTTCTGTAAGAATCCATAGAGCGGTTAGTGGTCGATCAAAGTCGAGCTACAACATTGACACATTTGTGATTGCGATGTACAACAGAAAATCAATCTGAGGTCAGGAAGCACAGCCAAGGGTTATTAGAGTTTTTTTGTTTATTCTTATTAAATAAAATTATTTTAGGTGCCCAGTTAAGGTTAAGAAAAATACAGTAAGTGTCAATGAATTAGCTCTGATTTAATTTTGTTTTGCATTTCTGGTAGAGATGCACCACAAACTGAAAACTTTTTAATGATTACATTATCCTATATTTACTGCATTGAGGTCATCTTATGTGACCCAGGAAGTCTTTTATTTTTAAAGGAAGTCATAAGAGCCTTTTGTCAAAAGTTACAAGCTATTTGATATTTTGAAAAATTGAAATTTTTTATGTTTTCATGCTAAAAACAATAGCTAATTTATATTTTTCATAACAGGAACAATAACATGAATAGAATATTTTATTTTTCTAAAGGGTAAGGCTTTACGCTCATGATGGGTTGCAGTCAGTAAAAAATAAAAAAATCAACCAAAATGGCTCTTTAGGTGTTGAAGGATGCAGACCTCTGACCTAAACACACACTCTAACGGTGACTCTACTGCTTTACACCAGCGCTAACCTGTAACCACCAGGAGCAAAGCAGGGTTCAGTGTCTTGCGCAAGGATAGGCTGGAATTAAACCTGCAATCTTATCCTTGAACCACAGTCTCCAGCATCTCTGTGACTGTACAGCACAAAGCACCTGTAGAAAGTGAACATGAAAGCTTGGTGGAAAAAAAAAGAAACTCTCAACTGGAACAAGTCTGTTTTTATTACAACTTATTAGGCTGCACCAGCTGTAAAATTTCATATTCTCAAATGAACTAAATGAGGTTATTGGTTAACTAAAAGATCCTTGTGGGTTCTAACAAAAGGACAGTTAGGAAATCATGAAGAACTTACTTCAGCTGTGAGCTTCAGTTCTGTGTAAGTGCTGATGACAAACTGACAGCAGTGCAGAGGTCACGGACAGTCTGATAAAACAGAATCAGTTCTGCTGATCCCAAACCAGAACACACAACAACCATAACAAGTCTGTGTCTGTCCAATTAAACAAACCCTAACATAAAAGCAGACACATCCGGCCAGCAGGGGGCACCACACAGCAGCGAGTGTCAGTGGTCTCCACCCAGAGAACCAAAGGCTTCCTGTTGTAAGTCTGATAGAATCTGTTTGATCTGAAGATCAGGAACTCCTTCAGAGGACGGTGATCTCCTCCTCCGCCTCCTCCTCAGACTGCTGCTTCTCTGGAGTCTGTAGAAACAGATCAAACATGAGCTTCAACCTCCTCAAACATGACAGGTTTCTGGAGGGCAGGTGGATGAGGTACTGACCAGGAAGAGCAGCGTGTGGTGGATGATGAACTCTCTAGAGAGCGAAATCATGTCCTGATTCATCATCTGAAACAGAGACGGAGCCAGAACCACGGCCAGGTTGTGAGCAGACATTTTGTTGACCTGAGAGAAGACCTGTACCCTGAAACACAATGACAGGAGACAATGACAATTTACACTGAAATCATTTCAAGACCATAAATGTGTGTTTGTTTTTCTATGCATGTGTTATGTTTGTGTGTAAGCACTCTATTTGTTGTGTGTCTGCTTGTGTGAATGCGTGTTTTTGCACATCAGCGAGTTCTGCAACTGTCTATTTTGATGAGTAAAGTCCCACACCCATCATCTTCCATCACTTTTGATCTGTTTTCAAAGTTTTCCTGGTCGGCTTTAAATTATGAGGCAAGAATGAAAAAACTAGAATCTCCTCTTTCTAGGATGTAGTTTCTGCACATCAGCAGGAGTTCATCAGAAAGTTGCCTCTGTGATGTGGGCGGAACGGTTAAACACATCATACATCTTTTTCAATCAGGGATGTCCCCACTTTTTTTGGAATGCGAGATACTTCTGAGATATCAAACTCCAATACATATATATATATATATATATGTATATATATATATATATATATATATCATTAAATCCACATTACATATACAAAAATTATTTAAAAAAACACATCTTACTAAGTACCAAAATAAACCAAGAAGCTAGCAGAATGCACATTTTTAAAACTTTAAAGCTGTAACTCTTTAACATAATTATGAATAACAAAAATGCAGGAATATTATCCCAGAATAAATCAACTTAAACCTTAAATAACTTAATATTTTACCCTCCCTAAAAATATATATATATTGTCAAAATTATTCAAGTAAGAATATAAGCTCAAACGATAAAATAAAATAATCTGGAGGGCCGGATAGAATTACCTGGAGGGCCTGATCCGGCCCCCGGGCCTTCACTTTGATACATGTGGGCTAGACTGATGATGTGGTTTGAGCCTCTAAATTTAGAGGAGTCAGTTTGATGGTGGAACTTGTTTCGAAGGAGATTGGTCAAAGTTGCAATGTTCAGAAAAAGTTGCCAGAATTAGCTCAACACGTCTATTTCATATTGTGAATCTCAGTGACCCCATGTATGTGCTTGTAATTGAGTTTATGTTTGTGATTGCCTGTGTGTGTTTTACATGTAGAAGTGTCCAAACAGTGTATTCAGGGTGGCTCTGCTGTTGACGGGCAGTTGTCGTAGTAAGCGTCTGTACTCCTTGAACCTTAAGCGTTCATCTGGATTGCCTGGAACACAAATAGCAGTTTCAGGTCAGTTTGGGTTCGAAGTCAGAGTCCTGCAGACCTGTGATCGGTCTGTGAGCATCAGTTGCTGATCTTTACGTGAACAGCTGATCATCCGATCATGCGCAGCTGCATACCTGCGGCTTGCAGCCAGCTCTGCCGCTGCGTGGCGGGGACAATGCTCTCCTGGTCCCGGATGTACTGCTTGAGGGCGGAGCAAGTGTCCAGCACGCCCTGCTCATCACTTTCAAGGGGGGCAGAATTTGGTGAAGTCTTTAGTGTCTCGACCAACTTGTTAACCTTGCTGGCGAGGCCACAGCGGCGGTACACGCCCTCCACCTTCAGACCTACAGGTTAAAAAAAACAAAACAACAATAACTCCTTTTCTTCCTACTGTTGTAGCAACACCTATACATCTATCTCTTTCTCCTTATCTAGAGATAGGTTGTCAGGGCTGCAGTCTAAGCAGAGATACCTACACTTCCTTCTCCACACAAACTTCTTCCAGTTCTGTTTTGGGGACCTTAAAGGACTCTCAAGCCATCCCAGAAACGTTGTCCCTCTACCATATTGTTGGTCATACCTGGAGCGTCCAACCACATGCACATGCCCTCAATAGCTCCCTAGATAGGCCTCCAGGAGACATTTGAATGAGATTCCTGAGCAACCTCTACTGTGTGGTCTCAATGACACGGAGCGGCATCTCTGCACCAAGCTAGTCCTGTGAGTGGACTCCCTCTGACTCTAACCCCGGGCTCACACCGCTAGCGTTACAGCTCCGATGCAAGAGCAGCACTTTTTCCGTAACTTTAAAAAGTGCGAGAGTAAATCCCCCTGCAGGCGTTCACGTCCTGCGTCTGCAGTGAGCTGCAAATCAGTTTTGTTTGGTTCAAATTTTCTTCGGACGACGCAGCTGAACTGCAGCAAATGAAGGGGGGATCAGCGTGAACGTATGTGAGTTTCCAAGTTTTGCGAGGTCAGCATGTGGCTGCAGTCTACCTGTAGCTAATATGAGCCATCGACTGTAGCTGGAACGCTCCTGCATCATGCCTGAGCTGTAACGCTAGCAGTGTGAGCCCGGAGTAAGGGAGTGCACATCCCTGGGATGAGAGGGTGGAAGGGCAGGCATTTGTATCTGTTTGATCATGCCCCAAAGCTCATGACCATAGGTGAGGGTTCGAGTATAGATTAACCAGTAAATCAAGAGCTTTGCCGTTTGGCTCAAGCTTCTTCACAGAAACAGATAGAAACAACAATTACATGACAGCAACCACTGCATCTATTGGCCCGTCAGTCTCAAGCTCTAGCTTTCACTTACTTATAAACATGCACCTAAAGGTGTTTAAACTTCTCAATTTGGGACATGATCTCTCCTTACTGGAAAGGACAAACCCCCATTTCCTGTTTTGAACTACAGCATCCACCATGGAGGTGCTGGAATCAACCGTTGAGCCTGCAGTGTCTTTTCAGGCTCCTCCTCTGCTGCGAATCCAACGCAGAATCAGGTAGTGATCAGATGACAACTCCACAACGCAACTACAAAGTTGATACAAAGGTTTCCAGGTGCCATTTACATCGATTGACACCACTGTTCTTGAATTTGGTGTTTCTTTGTGGACAAACTGGGACTGGCACAGAAGTCTGATAACAAAACCCTGCCCCAGTTCAGACCAGGGAGGGTTTTACTCCCTATCATACTTTTTCAATTATCATTGCTCAGATGGGACAACAGCGTTGTAGTGGTTAGCATTGTATCACAGAGAGAAGAGCCTGGTACATATCCTGGCTGGGACCTTTAAGTGTGGAGTTTGCATGTTCTCCCCATGCATTTAAGGTTTTCCTTTTCCTTGGTGTTTTCCTCCCACAGAGGTCCTGCTTCCAAATTGCCCCAAAGTATGACTGTGAGTGTGTGTGTGGTGTGTGGCCGTGCAACAGACTGGCAACCTCTCCAGAGTGTATCCCCCCCCCACTTTGCCCAACAGCGTCTGGGACAGGCTGCAGCAACCCTGCGACCCCAGAAAGGATACAGCAAACCCACACCTGCCTGCCTCCTACCATCACGGGGAACTCCACGAGAGTCAAATCAGGCGACAGTGGCTAAGGTGGATGAGCAGGTCAGCCAATGATTAAAGGGACAGAGGTCGGAACTACCCCCGTCAACTGTTTTATGACATGACACTTTATCCTCCCTTCCTGCAGTGTGGCTCCACTGGTGTTTGAATGTCCCGGTGATGGTCAGAGGGGCTGGGGGGGCTGTACTGGCAGCCACGCCTCTGTCAGTCTGCTCCTGGGCAGCTGTGGCTACATCAGTAGCTCATCATCACTAAGTATGAACAAGGAGTGAATGGATAATAGATACATATTGTAAGCACTTTGAGCCTCTGGAGAAGTGTAGAAAAATTGTCATTATTAAACTCCTCTTGAAGAGTTGGGCTGTGGGGCTCAATCTGTGGATTCAGCTCAGCATACCATACATGTCCCGGGTGTATTCCACTTCCTCGGGAGGCATGACACGCCCTCGTAGTAAAGTTAATTCCTGTAAATTCAACACATTCTCATACCCAAGTCGTCACATTTTGACACATGGTTAAGGACCCCTCCACGTCAAAAGTGGACGTTTTGGGTGTCTCCTACTCGTCGTTTTTTGATATGCTGGCTGTTCCAATTAAATCAAGGCTCCTCAACCTTCGGGCTTCAGCCCGGTACCTTTCTGGTACCAGGACATGGACTGCACCAGTAACTCCCAGGACCATCTCACATCCCCCCATACATTTATATACACATTTAATTAGACATACCTGTGATGGGGGGCCCCTGGAGCCATGCCCCAGGGGGCGTAGTATGAAGTGTGAACTAGATCCTGTCCTCATGGATTGGTATAGGGCACGGATTGGTACCGGTATCAGACGTGGACCAGTCTAGGGTTAGTCTATTGGGTTAGGTTCCAATACCAGCTGCCAGTATTGAGACAAAATGACTGGACCACTGATTTAATTGGAACAGCCAACACATTGGGGACACCCACAATGTAAAAAAGTTAGGGGTCCTTAGCCATGCATCAGTATGGGATGACTTTGGAAGGAGAATGTGCTGGTGAATTTGGCCGTTATAACACTTACCCTTGACTGCCACTCAAATCAGAGCGGACAGGCTGTCTTGGGTCAGACTGGACAAAAACATTTCTACAGCGAGATGGGAAGATTACTTTGGTCGTTCGGTGCACACAGTCCTGTTCCTGCCGTCACAGATTACTCATTTATTGAGTTTGTCTTTGCTTGAAAGTGAGTATGAGGCAAAACTAGGAGCTATATTCTCATTCAACTTTTACTCCCTTGGGTTCTACGAACAGCAGCTATCAGCCAGAACTTTGCTGAACCAGTACCACACTTTTGGAAAGGCCACTTGTTTAACGAACTCACCGTATGTTGTGATGTGGGAGATGCAGCGCTCGATGGCCGGGGATACAGAACCTCGAAAACTTGTTTGAAGCCCCGAAGAGCTTGGGTTGCTTTGGACTGCACTGCTATTTGCCAGAGCTTTCTGGAGGTGGCTGAACCACGTCTGACAGCTGTAGGACTCCTCGAAGCGCAGTGACACACTCCTGAAAACAGGAAACCAACGTTCACATGCACCTGTGCAGGCCTAACCAATCACAGACCCTCAAAACAAGCCTTGAGGCTCACCTCTCCGAGGTTTCCATGGTTATAATGTTATCAGATTGATCCCACACTGAAGGAGGAAACAAAATGTATTTCTCCAAATGATCTGTACAGGTCAATAACACTGAATCCTGAACAACTAGAAAGCATTACTAGGGACATGTAGCATGCTTAGTTCCATCATCACAGCTGGCTCTGTCTGCTTGTTGACGGGGTGAACGCTGACCCCCTCCTCCCACAGCAACAACCAGGCATCTGAGGGGTTGGAAGTTCCGCCCACTCCAACCACACAGACTTTACAAACAGCAGTAGCGCTGCCCACCTCAGCATAAGATACACCTGCTGGCAGAATCACCTGCAATGGAAAACAGATCAGACAATGAAGACAACATGAGCTTTCTGGACCAGGCCCCTCAAAACCTTTTCTGACCTTCAGAATGTAAACCAGGTGTTCCAGCATCTCATCTGTGCTGTTTGTGTCACAGGTCAGCTGATCATCCAGTGTCACCAGCTCAAAGCCGTGTTTGGACCTAAAATCAGGAGGATAACATGAAGATCTGGTCCAAACCTGTGATAGTTGCATCTGAACTCACACACGTTCATGAGGACAAGCACTCACAGAAGTGAGTATCATCCATCTAGAAAGCTCAAGTCCCGACCCTGAACCCTCACCAGAACCACCAGAACAACACTGCTGCATATTTACCCATTATTGAGGAAGACAGACAGAACCTCCCGCAGGTCCAGAACATCACAAGCTGCAGAGTTGTTCTCCAGTGAGAAGAGGAAACGATCTTCCTCCAGTTTGCCATGAAGCTCCTCCTCCTCTTCACCTTCATAAACAGTAATATGCACATAAACATGAACACACATGAACATGGGTGTGAGTTCAGGTAAGCATCACCTGCAGGCTAATGTGAAACTCTAAAAAATTCCACCAGCTTTAGACTTTTTCACCATCTGTGCGAGTGGAGCTTACCTGATGGGGTGGAGTCTAGTCTCCCGTGGGCTGCCTGGGGCCTGTGCGCTGGGACCTCTGAGAACAAAAGCATGTCATTTTTACCATGGCCTGTCAGATAAAGTCTGATTCACCTGAAGCTACATTCACATAAACATGAGAACACGCGTTCAAGCAAACACTTTCAATGAAAATTCAATGTAAAAGCGGGTTTTGGGCTTCTGTGTTTAAAACGCTCACGTTTACACTTCTTTACAGAAATTTTTACTTCAGTTTTTTTAGCTCTACATACAAAACAAACACAAACACGAGTTGAAAGCTAAGCTAGGTCAAACTTTGACCAATGAGGGACTCGGATTTGATTGTGACGTACGGATAGCATTCTTTAAATTTAGGATCATGGAGGAGAAATTAATAATCATGGTCTGGTGTCTGGTGGACACACTAGTAAACAGCATAGACAGAAAAGAGGAAGAAGCCCCTCCTTGCTTGTCCAGTGTGAATACCGTGTAATAAGAGCACGTACTTGAACGCGTATTAGGTTCCACAAGGTCCTTCCCAGAATTCAGAAAAGTATTTTTGGTTCATCTTGAGCACACATGCCATTAATTCTAGTTTTCTTATTTTATATTTCTCTTATTTCATTGTGAGTTAAAGTTGTATTTATGTCCTTTAATTATTTATCGTTTGTATTTTCCCAAATGGAAGCTACACGATTTAAAATGCCAGATAAATAAATAAGATATCTGCTGTGAATGTGGCATCAGTGTCTCTTGCTATTGTTACCTGTGTATTCGTTCAGACGCAGAAACTCCATCTGTAATGCCTGATTGGCTTTTTCAGCCAGAACGATGGGGGAGGGGCTTTGCGGGTCAGAGGGACACACCTGCACAGAAGTAATACGTCAGGTAAAAGCTACTGCTTTTTGTAAGTTAAGAATATGTCAACAGAAAGAGTCAGACCTTTGCTCCTGAGCAGATGAGAGACATGGTCTCCTCCAGGTCACTGGTGCAGACCACCTGACACAGCCGCTAGAATACACCATGATCATCATCGTCATCAGCATTATCCACTTTGTTATTATCATGACTATCATCATACTCTTCATTTCTATTATCACCCTAATGGTAACCTTTTTGATCATGATATCTTTATCAGCAAAGCATTTGAGGGGAAACATCTCCACCTCCTAGATTAGAACCCCAATGATGTCAAGTGGTGGGGGGGGGGCTCTGTTTCTTTCTACTCCCTCCTTTAAAATGTCATGAATCAGCACAAATGAATTCTCCTTGTCCCAATAAACAGAGTGGAAAAGACTGCCCTGTTTAATACTCTATATTACCCAAATCATTGGCTCACCTGTCTTGACTCATATAAACTGAAGGGCCATCCCATTCCTAACACACACACAGTTCAATCTGCTGCTGGTCCACCTTTAGCAGTTATTCCAGCTTCAACTCTTCTGGAAGGCTGTCCACAGGTAGAGGAGAGTTCTAGGAATTCTGGACCGTTCTTGGTCCGGTCTCACACTGATGATGGCAGAGAAGGTCTGCTGCTCTAATTCATCCCACAGGTGTTGTATGGGTTCAGGTCAGGACTCTGTCCAGTCCAGACTCTGTCCTCCATGTCTTTGTGTTCTGGTGATCAGTCGTGTTGGAAGAGGAAGAGCCGCTCCAAACTGTTCCTACAAGGTTGGAGCATGGAATTCTCCAGAATGAAGATCCAGAGTTCCTTTCACTGGAACTAACAAGCCCACACCATCATTCCTCCTCCACCAATGCAGTCTGAGACATCCCGTTCTCCTGCAACCTCCAAACCCAGACTGCTCCCTCAGATTTCCAGATGATTCCTCCTCCAGAGAAGACGTCTCCACTGCTCTAGAGTCCAGTGACGGCGTGCTTTACATCACTGCATCCATGCTTTCCACCTGGTGATGTGGGTCTTGATGCAGCTGCTGCCATGGAAACCCATTCATGAAGATCTCTGTGTTACTGTACTTAAACTGATCTGAAGGTCACATGGAGGTTGGAGCTTTGTAACAATTGACTGCTGAAAGCCAATGACCTCTTTGACCATCAGCATCCTCTGACCTCTCCATCAGTTTTCCTGGTCGACCACTTGGTGCTGTTTTCCCAAACTCTTCCACGTTGTTCTGATAGAGCTGACCGTTGACTGTGGAACATTTAGGAATATTTCTGACTGGATTTGTTGTACAGGTGTCATCCACGCTGGAATTCACTGAGATCCTGAGAGTGGAACATTCTTTCACAGATGTTTGTAACAAGAGTCTACTTGCCTGTTTGATTGTATGCACTTGTGGCCAGATGATTAGGACACCTGAATCTGACCATTGAGATAGGCGAGCCAACACTTTTGGTAATGTCGTGTGTTTAGAAATGAATAAACTTCTGTCAAGTTTATTTGAATCAATTGTCTGACTTTTTATTCATCAACCTAGGAAATCAATCTTAACTCAAACATTGATTAGTGGTACATGGTCTACACTTATATACTGCAGCTCTTCTCTGCCTTGCTGTAAAGCCTAAAGCATTTTACAATCACAGTCTCCTTCATCTGTGCCCACTCACATTCAGATACTTTAACAAATGAGAAGGCAAGGTGAGAACTGAACTTGTAATCCAAGGATCAGATAGGATTGGATCCAATAGTTTTACAATTACCAATGATCTCTATTCCTTCATTTCTACCCCCGTCCCCTGAAAAGTAGTCAGACCAAGTGGCTAAATAGAAACCATTGTGTGTTTTCCTCATCATCCTCATTAATTTGGTCCTTCTTATCTTCATCATCATTTCTGACTCCACCTCTACCACCATGATACTCCCAGAGCTTACCACTAATAAATAGATAAAGTGAATCTAGCCCTTTCACAGTTAAATGATTTCTCCGCTTTTGATCAAACCCAATCCTAGCATGAAGCTGACAGCAGATGCTGCGAGATCTGACCTGTTCCATCATGGAGCGACTGGACGACAGGGGGTGGACTCGTCTGTAGCGCCCCCTGCTGTACTTGTCCTGTATGAATTTTGACCTCTCTTCATCTGTAGATTTGGGGTGCAGCTGCTCTGCAGCAGGCACACTTGGAGCCCACACCTGATTAGCCAGCTTGTTCCCATAGGTGACAAACAGCTGAAAAGGTTAAAAGATTAAAAACACAAAAATCTCCTGTTTCCGGCTTGAGCGGTGCACGTCCTTACCTGAATGATTGGTTCAGTCCAGATCTTGGTGTCCAACCACATACTGCGCACCTTGGACAGGTTGTCACTCAGATTTTTATGGTGATCTGACAGCAGAAAAGAGGCAGTGAAACTCAGATCAGAATCACCTGAGCTTTCATCAGACTAGTGTCCTTTACCA
The DNA here is from genome assembly GCA_003999625.1 of Oryzias javanicus. Lineage (NCBI taxonomy): Eukaryota > Metazoa > Chordata > Actinopteri > Beloniformes > Adrianichthyidae > Oryzias > Oryzias javanicus. Next base: position 2,964,236 of record CM012450.1, read on the forward strand.
CCAACTAACTTCAGTTCAGTTTCTTCTACCTGAGAACCGCTGGGGTCAGGACGGCTGAGCAAAAATAATGAATACATTAAGTTGTGTTTCAGCATTATTACAGCTGTCAAGCTGAGCAGATTGACAAGAATAAAGACTAACTGGTCAGTCACTATTGTGACTAATGATAAACAGGCAACAGTCTTTTGAGGAGTGACTCTCTAAACTAGGGGTGTTCAGTCCAGTATCGTGTGTCCACATACCCCTGCCCTCACTACTTCTCATTGGTGAACACACCTGTCCAGGCAACCAACAGAAGGTGAAGCAGGGATGTTTGAAAGAAAACCAAGAGCCTTTTCTTGTAGGACAAGGACTGAACCCACCTGGCCTAAACTGAGGCTCCTGGTCTTCACTGTCTGATTGTGAGAAGCTGCTCAAAGAATCTACATGACTCGATGAGAGCTGGATGAATGACATTCAGGAGCAAACCTGCAATTTCCCAATCAGATGTTGAACACTACTTCTGAACCATGACTACCATACCTGCACAGCTCTTGCAGATGCTCAGCAGCAGATTGACGGATGCCCAGTCTGGATTGGCTTCGCCACAGTCCCCACACACCTTGTTGAAGGGGTTTTCTCTTAGACGCAGTGCCACCTGGCTGCAAGCTTGGGCGCTGGAGATAACTGAGTTTAGGCGGTTCAGCCAGGTGGTCTGGTCCTTTGACGAATCAACCGTCAAGCTTTTGAGAGAGACAGAGACTGTCTGTTAATAATGCAGCATACGTGAACATTAGACACACAGATAGTGGCAAGTGGGGATGTACTTGAATGTCTTGTGTGGAATGGTGAGAGCGAATGAATGTTTTCCTGTGGGCATGGCACATGCTACGTTCAGGGGCACAATGAAGGAGGCAATTCCCAGCTGGAAGCTGTCCTTGTTAGGATATATCCACATTTCATGTCCAAAGACAGCAGCGTATGCACGATTCCGCGTTTCCTTGATGGTGACTTGTCCATGCACCTCCGGAGGGGCGGGGCTTGGCAGCCCTCGAGTTGCCTGCAGAGATGTGACCCATCCTTCCTGAACATCTATAGAACAAATAAGAAGACAGATGCACAGCATCATAAATTAATGCCTTTTCTTTATAAAAAGATCTCCTTTGTGTTTTAAATGTCTGAATCAAGAATCAAATGGTGAGTTGCTGTTAAGATTGACATCCCTAGCATCGAGTGCTTTATCCACCAGTAGCTGGTGCTTTGCTCCCCTTTGATGGTTACTTGATCTTGATGAGATCACTCTGTATGTTATGCTCTTAAATCCACTAGCCTCTGAGCATTGTTTGTGAGTGATTTTTCTTTCCTCTCACATACTTCTCTGGTGATGTTCAGTCTTGAGCCTTAGTGGGTCTGTTCTCATGGTGTTTCACGGTCTTTGAGAGTACACACTCAGTGGACCAGTGGAGAGAACCTTTTATACTTCTGGCATCTTTTTCTCTGAAGTACTACTTCTGACAGGTGGCTGAGGCTGTAAACTTTTTCCTCTCATCACACATATCTGCAGTTCCTATACCTATAGCTGGCTGGCATCTCCATGTACCATCTTGATCATTCTCCATTCTCTGCTGCAGAGTCACTCTGTTGTGTGTGAGATGTTTATCATGTTGCCATTTATCTCAAAGTTCAAATATGCTGTTGTGTAGATGAGCTCATTGGTCTCACTGAGGGTTGTGATAGAGGTTGTACAGTTCTGCCTTCAAATTCTCAGATAGACAGTCTTAGGTAATTCACTTAACCTTGAAGTGGCATACAGGGGGTTCCTAATGCCCATGATTGTTGGGAACTCTCCATCTAAGGGTCAGGTGTCCACGAGCAGACACAGTGCCCATGTGGAAATCTGCCTTTGTGAAGAACTAAACCTCAGGTTGTTTGAGCTTCTGTGGTTATTCAGCATCAAGTAAATATTCTTACCCTCATTGTGAGCCAAGAAGTCGTAACGTTTCTTCTTGAAGTGCACAGAGAATCTACCTTTGTCTTGCTTTTTCACGTTAGTGATACTGGAGACATGGAACAGAACCTCACTGAACCGATCCTAATCCATAAAACAAACATATTCATTAGTCAACCTAACAGGAAGTCACTGAGGGTCAACGATGAGAGACGGGAGAGCTTACAGAGCGCTTCTTCCACATTGACATGAGCTGTCCGTCCATGGTCACCCAGTAGACGTTATGTCTGTAAACAGAGAGGAGATTCATCCGCATCATTCATTACAATCTCAAAATCTTTCATTCATGGGCTCCTAAAAACTTTCTGTCAGCCCATTTAGACAGTATTACAGTTCTGCCGTTCCTCATTCAGGTTCTAGATCAGTCTGGTATGGGCTTGGAAGCTCATTTGAAGGTTTTTTATTTTTTTTTTTACCTGAAACCTTTCCAGACATCCAGCCAGCTGTTTCGAACCATGGTGCTTTGAGGTGCTGGAGGACTGCGTCCTCCCTTTTTCCTAGAGACACGTATGGTGGCTTTCCTGAAAAACAATCATTTTATTATCTTGAAGGTTCCCTCAGCCTTTATTAAATCAGAACAGGCTTAGTGATTTCTTCAAAGTGGTTTAATAGCTTGGTTGGTGACTGGCACATTCAGGGTTTGATTCTCAGGGGGAGGGAGCTGAATCTACTCTGGGTTCTTTAGGAAGACCCTACTCGCTACTGCCTACTTAGGTGGCCACAGGGGTCCTGGCTCTGGGTCTCCCTGTGCTGGTGCAGCAGCCCAGAGAAAATAAAGGGTCGTGTCAGGCAGGGCATCGCTGTAAAAATCTCTGCCAAACCAAATGTGCGGATCAGTGAAAGCTGATTCGCTGTGGCAACCCCTAAAGGAAAATCCTAAAAGGGGAACGAAACAGTCAGTGGTCTCTTCAGCTGGTATTGATGTATTGATGATATGAAAGACTTGGTGTCATAGAATTCCAACCCGGCACAAAACACAATTATTAATTTCTCTGTTGAACTTCCAGAACGCTGTCAATGAACGTACAAAGAGCTCCAAAGCGGACTTAAAAACTTATGTAGCGGAGCCTATGTTCAAGAGTTCTGGACGTGGAAAGCTGAAATGTCTAATAAACTCCTGATGCTCTGCAGACAACATGTCTTAAAATATGAAACAGGCTTTTTGATTTTTCGCTTAAAGATGCAAAATAATAATTAAAAGACCAATGGGAACAATTTTACAGTGGAAAACAAATATAGTTGGACTGGGACTTTAAGTAATATTTGATTACATGTGTGGTGTGTGACGTGTTCAAGAAACAGCATTCCTTTGTTTACAGCTGCAGAACTGCACATCACACACTGTATCTCCTTCAGCCTGTAATGTTAGGAATGTTTCATCAAACACCACAATTCTGCTGTGGATGGACAACTTTGTGCAGTCTCACACACACTTCTCAGTCCATTTGAAGATGCATTTTTTTTATGTTAACGTTTGCACATCGTCTTTTGTCTGCACATTTCCACCTCGTCTGCAAAACGTATTTATAAATCAGACCTGTGGTGTTTTCAGAGGTAGGCAGGTTTGAGGACCCAGATGCTGGCACCACCATCGTTCATCAACAGACACCCAATAGAAAACGTGTCAAAGTCAAGGCCCGGGGGCCGAATCCGGCCTCCAAATCATTTTATTTTAATGTTATTAATGACTATTTTGGCATTTACTAAGGTATTTTAGGCTATTTTGGAGTTAAGCTAATATTTCATCTACATGCTAGCTGTTTTAGCTAACCTAGTGTTTTTCATAGTTTTTTTTAGGGCTTATTTAGCATTTAGCGACTATTTTAGCTGGATATCAGCTTCAGCATTTTCAGCCAGCTTCAGTGATATATTTAGTTCATAATTATGTTAAAAAGTTACACTTTCAAAGTTTTAAAAATGTAGTTTTAGTGTTCAAAAAATGTTTCTGCTGTTCGGCCCGTGACCTAAGGAGTATTTTGACCCCTTGTGCGATTGAGTTTGACACTCCTGCAATAGAACAAAGACTAAACTGGATGAATTTGGACTGAACCAAACCGAACAGCTGAGATACCCTGACTCGCCTCTGGAACTTCTCAGAGGCTCTTTCATCCCCTTGTTGTTTTTCCAGAAGGTTCTGCTGACTCATGGACGACCCCGTTTACCTTGGGACCTTCTGCTTAGCAGTCTGTCCTGTTGTCTCGGTGGGTCGAGGAGGTGCTGGTCGGGTCGGGATCAAAGGTGTGTGAGTGGATGACAATCTGTAAAACAAATGGGATTGTGTCAGCAGTTTATGGAACCTGCTGTCTCAGACATTTTAGAACCAGACCTCTTATCTGCTGTTGGATCAGAACTGCCTGTTGCAACTGGTCCCTCAGTGTCAAAGGGGGAGGGGCTTCCTCCTGGAACCTCCTCTTCATTGGATGACTCAGTGTCTCCATCATCCTGGTTGGTCCAGCTGGACAGCACTGTGACGTATGGATTTTCTCCTTGAAAACATAAACATAAACTGGACTCAGATTACAAAAATTAAAATCCTAAGGGAAAAAAAATGATGGGACCAAAAGTACACCCCACCAGATCTTTGAGCATGTGTACCTGGATCCCTGGTTTCAGCAGGGCTCTCTATAGGGGGCAACTTAACTCCATTGTTTGGATCAAGAGATGAGATCACCAGCTGTGAAAGCGCTCCAACATCTGCAAACATGGATACTGTGATCTAATGATGACATTTTACAGCTTAGTGCTTCTGTTAGTGTGGGTACAGAGGGTCATGTGCACATTCCTTTGGAAGTCATATGAACCAAAACCACTCAGACTTAGTTAAAAAAAACAAACTAACCCCTCCAAGAGGAGCAGAACCTTCCCCAGACTTGTGGGTTGGCTAGACTGTGTACTCTAACACTGCACACAGCAACAACTGGATCTTAAGAAAGTTTAAAAACCCTTGTTTAAAAAAAAAAACTGTCGTATTTTCTGTTTTGCAAGAAAAATGATCTAATCGAGAAACTATTTCAATAACAAAATAATTACCAAGAGAAAACATGTCTTACAGATGAGTGTCTCTAAGAGAGGAAGTGCCTTCCTTCTATTTTTAACCTTATGACTTTGCTAAAAAAACACAAACAAATAAGCTGCTTCTTGAATTAGCTTTAGTGGACTGAGTGGTTGTTTTACCTGTGTGACTGCCGTTGGGTCTTTTCAGAGAAGGTGATCTACTTTCATTTGAAACAAGGGGTGGGGCTGATGGAATGGCACTAACCACTGGATTAGCAACATTACCAACAATCCCTGCAAAACTAGGTATGTTAGCCAACGAGCTAACAATGCTTTCCAGATTTGCAGCACCTGTGGTGGCATCAGGTGCAGGTGTAGTAGGAGCAGGGCTAAAGGCAGCTGCAGGGGGATTTGCCACAGCCTTGGCGTCGTTCGCTAATACAGGTATCTGTGCGGAGATGATGTTAGCCAAGAAGTCTATGGTTGGAGGGGCTGAAGGGGCTGAAGGGGTTGGGATGGGATTGGCAGCCGCTGGTAGAGATGGGTCGCCGTTGGCAGTGATGTCAGCCATGCCGGTTAACGAGGGAAAGACTCCATGGTTCAGGCCAGAGGAGGCAGGAAGATGACCTAAAAGGAGGATGGCGCAGTGATGTCATTAGTCAACTGACGACATGAAACGAAAGTTTTCAATCAGACAGGCATCATTATATTTCTGCAGTTCTTTAAGAGACCACCAGGAACACCTTTGCTGTGAGGTGGCAACACTAACCACTGCACCACAGCCCAGATTCTCTAAACCAGGGGTGTCAAACTGAACCACACAAGGAGCCAAAATCCAAAACACACCTTAGGTCTCGGGCCGAACAGGATAAACATTTAATGAACACTCTAAAATTACATTTTTAAAACGTTAAAAAAGTGAATTTTTAACATAATTATGAACTAGATTTATAGCAATATCGCGATAACGCTAGTGTGAATGCTGGAAGCTGAATTTGGCTGCTGAAGATTCTAGATCCCACAGCAGAGCCAGACGAGATAGGTAACAGAGAAGGTTTTAATTGTCCACGATGACAAAACTAAACAAAAGAAGCAGACTGGCGGTGGAGGCAGGGAGCTCGGCCGATGAGGGCTTCATATGAATCGGGAAGCGACCGAATGGGAAGGACAATAACCTGGCAGATTGGAGGATCATAAAATAGGATGGGATGCACCCAAGCCACTCCTAACAAAAATATTAGCTAAATGCCAAATTAGCCTAAAAAACATACCAAAAAAAACAACAACTTAGGTTTGCCAAAACAGCTAGTGTGTAGCTGAAAAAATAGTAAAACTTCAAAATGTCTAAAAACTGAGAAAAAAACATAGTGTGTCAGTATAAGGCTAACTCCAAAACATCCTAAACACAAAAAAGAGCCTAAAAATTTGCCAAAACAGCTAGCATGTAGCTGAATTATTAGCTAAATTCTAAAAAAGCCTAAAAATTTTTTAGTTAATTCCAAAATAGTCCAAAAAGCTAGCAGAACATCAATGTTTAAAACTTTTAAACCACAACTTTAAAACATAATTATGAATAAAAAAAAGGCAGGAATATTATTCCAGAATAAATCAATTTAGACTTCAAATAACTCTCAATATTTTACTCTCCAAAAAAAAAAAAAATTCAAAATTATACAAGTTAGAAATAAGCGCAAGATAACATCCGGCCATAAATAACATTAAAATAAAATGATCTGGAGGGTCGGATAGAATTACGCGGGCGGAGTAAAATATTTCTCCTCATCTGAGCTGTAATCTGGATCAGAACTGCACGACTAAATATCTCTGAAATTGCTCACCATTTTTGTTATCACACTACTGATAGTTTGGATTTGTAAGGGGCTGTAAGCTAGTAGTGGAGAGTGTAAACAGAGGAATGATGGGAAATTAGAGAAGCTTCCTCCACCAACAGTTCTGCCCACAGCTCAGAGATGAATTTCTAATGAACTCCTGCTGCTCTGCAGAAAATATGTCCTAGGAAACAACCGTTTTTGTTATTAATTTTTTGCCAAAAAAAAAAACCTCATCATAATTGATAGACCACTGGGAATGCTTTGACAGTATGGCAAAAGATGATTGTGGAGGGACTTTAAGCCTTTAACACTGAAGCTCCAGTGTTTATGTTCTTTGATTTGGTGTAACTTTTCAACAATAATTCCAGCAGATTCTGACGGAGAAGAGCGGCATGAAGAATTTCTTGAAAGTTTGAAAAAAAATCTATAAAATATAAAAATGTGTAAAGATGTGAACTCAGAATTAGCCCAAAACCTCAGTGGTTGCCAAATTAGCCAAAAAAAAAAAAAAGTATTTTGCTCAAATGTTAGCAGAACTCAAAATTAACCCAAAAAATCTCAGTGGAAGCCAAATTAGCCATAAAGCTAACATGTCGCAAAAAATATTAACTTAGCTCAAAATTAGCCAATCAAACCTCACGCCAAATAACTAAAAAAGTTAGCATGTTTCTAAAATAATAGCTTAACTCAGAATGCAGCAAAAAAAAAAACAAAAAACTCACTAGATGCTAAATTTTGCAGAAACATTAGCATGTTGCTAAAATATTAGCTGAACTCTAAATTAGTTAGCCGCTTTTCTCCTTCAGAATCTACTTGAATTATCGTGTCAACAGTAGAAAAGTTACAGCATGTTGAAGATTTTGTGTTGACGCGTCACCGACGACGCCTCAGGTGTTAAAGGGTTAACCACAGAGTTGGTGTCACCTCCATAGAAATAAGAGGGAGTGGATTCCACAACAGAGCAGCCAGGTGGTTGAAGGCTCTGCCCTCCATTCTAGTTTGGGACATTCAAGGAACAACCAGTCGCCTAATCCTGGAGACTGAGAACAAAGCGTTCTGTTTGAACAATATGAGCTCTTTGAGAGCTGATGCAGCGTTTCTCTGTGAAGCTTTGTATTTTAGTGAAACCATTTGAAATTTGTAATATTTTAATGAGCAGACAGTGAAGAGAAGATGAAATAGGTGACAACCGCTATGGAGCCAAATTGGGGCCATACATTTTTGAAACACAAATAAAACATATTTTGGAAAACATATTGGTGTTTGGCCAAAAGAAACCTCAAATGTCCAAAACTTTTTGGTAACCTAGAATAAACCGTATTCTTTTCAGCTTCAAATTATCTGTTTTTTAGGTTTCAAAACTCAAAATTTCAACTTCAAAACTTTATTTTTCAGTTTCAAATCCTTTTTTTCACTTTTCAGTTTCGCTGCGCCACCTGTGCCATGTTTAACATAGAGTTCCATAGGCTCAATACACCAAAAATACACCAGCACATTGCCATTTCAGCAAGCACAAGGACGTTTCCCCTGCCTGTATTTAACACAATAAGATGGCGCTTTAAATGGGCTAGAACAGAGTTTTGTACGCAATGAACTCTGCTTTTTACACCCGTCTTGGGACAACTTCAGTAGTACAGACATTTTCAGACCATAATTATCACAGTTCTCAAAGTCGATGAATTCACCGGGGCTGAAGTTACCACCCTCATTGATCTTAATTGTACCTTCATGTTAGCCCCGCCCCAACGCGCCAAAACAGGGCCAACGAAAAAAAAAAAGAGTTGAAACTGAAAAAAAAGATTTGAAATTGAAAAAAAAGTTTTGAAACCAAAAAATTCAACATTTGAAGCTGAAAAGAATTAAATTTATTTTAGAAGAGCAAAAAGTTTCAGATATTTTACTTTTATTGCTTTATTTACCCAATATCTTTTGCAAAATATTTTATTTGGGTTTGACATATTTATGGCACCAAAATTGCTCCAAAGCTGCAGCATTTGCAACCAGCTGAAGGTTTTTTAGAGAAGCTTTTGAAACAGTCATCAGTGAAGAAGGACACGGATTTAATCTTGAAGTGACAAATGCTTGAACTTTTTTCTCTGCATCATTCAGGATGTTTCTAAAAAAAGATTGCAGAGATGGAAAAAAGGCATTCTATAAACTCTTAGACAGGTCTAGACAGGTCGAGGTGGGTCTGATGGTTCCCTCACAGAGTTAACTCTGTCTCTTGAACATGGAGGTCACCACCAGGAACCTGACTGCATTTCTTTCAGACTTACTTGCAAAAGGTCTCAGCAGGAAGTATTTTCTCCTTCATGACTGACAGAAACTAGTCTAGACAGTTCCAGAAAACCCGAGTTCTCTGGTGCAGCATGTTCTTCCTGTTGGGCGGTTTTCAGTTTCTCTGACTGCTCAGTCAGGTTTAAAGATGAAAAACAGTGGAGATCGTTTCATGCAGAAACGAGGACAGCCTCGCCTGCAGCCACTCAATCTTTTCCATCTGAGCTTTCAGGCGGAGGAGATCATTTTAGGAGAGAAGTCAAACCAGTTAGTGAGAATGTCCTGCAGCAGAAAAGACGCCATCACCAGAACAACCGGTTCAAGAAAGAAACATGTAGATCTAGATTAGTTTAGCTACTGGTTGAAGACAATCTGGATCGACAACTTCTACTGTACAAGTTCACACTGCTTCAAGGGCAGACACAAATACAGTGGAGCAGATCTGGAGCCTGTTTCAATTTAACAAATTCAATGACAATTTTTTTAAACTAACTTTTTAACATAATTCTGAATAATAAAAAGACAGGAATATTATTCCAGGATAAATCAACTTAAGCCTTAAATTACTTTCAATATTTTATTCTCCGTAAAAATATACTTAGTCATAATTATACAAGTTATTAATGACCCGATGTTATCTAGCTCTCATTTCTAAGAATAAAATAAAATGATCTGGAGAATTACCCAGAGATCCGGCCCCCGGGCCTTGACTTTGACACATTACTATAATATGATATTATGTTTTGTGGAGTCGGATTCTACTCCAATGTCATGTTTGTATTTGATAGTAAAATGAGAAAAAGTTATATTGATAAAAAATGTTGTTTGACTTTAAATCTTCTGCATCAGGAGGATCTTTTTAAACTTAGGATGCATTTCATTTTGAAAGGAACTGATAAATGGACCTGAATGTTCTTTTGACTGTTGAAGGTTGCAGACGGCTGCTCTATCCCGCTCACACCGTCGCTCCTCTCTCACCAGCTGCTGCTTGTGGATCAAATGCTTATCTAAAGACTTGATGAAAAAGTGAATGAGCTCAGGAACGGCCATGTTGCCGAGTCACACCAGCAGGGGAGTTCCCGGGTTTGTCCACAGCTGCTGAACTATCTGAAGCCGGCGGGACAGGTACGCACACATCAGTTTCTGGTGACGTGTCTGTGAGGTGGTGATCCTGCTGGCCCAACAGCTCTTTTATCTACTGGTCTGTTTCCTTGGAGACCGGTCGCTTGGAATAGATGTTGCTCAAGAGAAGACTTCACCTTGGTTCTGGAGGTGAAGATAATGGAGTCTTCCCCTTTAAGGAAGACTACAGAACTGCCCCGTGTCATGAATATTATGGATCTCCTTCAGTCTCTCCAGAACCATGGATGAGCTTCTCTGGACCCATCAACAGCTGATGATGACACAGTGAAGCTGGAATCACTGACGATGTCATCTTTAACTGTCAGGTAAGTCAGGTGATCGGCAGCAGATCCATCGTTGTGTGACAGTGTGTGGGAGTACAGAGGAGCGTACCTGTGTTCAGGTGAAGTCCATCTGCAGCCGTGCTTTCAGAGTCGGCGTATCTGAAACAAACAGCTTTGTTGGATCTCTCATCTCAAGAGTTTTGACTCACAGAGGCAGTTCAGAGATTCAGGGGTGAGCTTACCTATCCAGCGAGGAGATGGAGCTCTGACTGCCCCTCGTCAAGCGGGCACGAGGCTTTGGAACCGGGGCAAATGGAGAAGTCATCTAGAGATGGTGCAGATGAGTGAGTCAGTGATCGATACATCCGAGTGCAGCAGGAGGTAGCATGTAAAAACACACATGAACCCAAAACCCCAAACCTGACCTCTGACCTGATCCTGAACGCTCTCTCTGTGGTTCCACAACGTGATTCTGAAATCTACATACGCTCTGATCCAGACCCTGGTTCCTATCACAGGACAGTTTTATTCCAAACAAGGATTCTGATCCAGTGAATGATTCAAATTCACTGATCCAAAACCAGAATGCCCTTAAAAATCCCAACTCAGACCCAAATTCTAATCCAGACCCTGATGTGGATCCAGACCACAACCCGGACCCAGATCACAATTCTAATCCAGGTCCAGATCTAAACCAAGATTCTGAGCCAGACCCTGACTAGATCATCCCTCCATTTGAATCAAATCAAACTTTATTCATAAAAAGTGATTGTCATACTCTGTGAAACTCGAAGCGCTTTACATTTAAAGACAGTAAAAACCCAACCCAGCCTTCACCCCCCCCACTGAAATCCACTCTGATCCAAACTGATTAACCATCATTCTAATCCAAACCCATTCTCTGATCCAGACCAGGATTCTGACCCAGAGTCCAATTCTGATTCAAACCCAGATTCACTCATTTTTAGTGGGATTGTTATTGTACAAACCATCTTAACAATTGATTGATTGATTGATTGATTTTGGTTTGTTTCAAGCAAAGATTGCAAAACATACAAAACAAAACACACACATATTTCAAACTCATTACATAAATAATTAAATGCATTGATTAGAAAATAGAAAACAAACAAAGACAAAACATACTTGTGTCACGTTTGATACATTAAATATAGTCATTATTAACTAAAGTCAGTAGAATCTGATTGCTTGAAAAGGAGCGGGAAGAAGCAAACTTTTCCTACTCAGTTACTTCATTTTACAGTTATGTACAGTTATGTAATCCGGTTCTGATCATTCATCAGGTGAAGCGCGTGTTGATTATTGATTAATCTTATAAAACATTAACTCATGATTTCAATAAACAGCAACATAAATCACATAAATACATTTAATCAAGAAGGAAAGTATCGGTTTCTGAACATTTGTTGTTGTAACAGAATATTTTCATCCAAAAACGTTAACTCAGCTGGAGAACAAATGAAAGTCGTTATTATGTGGTTATGAGCCTTTTTCTGAAGTATGCCAAAAATACCAATAAAATCATTTTCTGTTTTTGAAATGTGTCTGTGTTTTATACCAAGTAAACGTATCAACTTCTTTTGAACAAACTTAGTTTAGTGTAGATGTTAAATATCTGGTCCCTCAGACCCTGAACTTGAATTTGATCCAGATTATGGGACCTTTCTGTTTAAGTATTTGGATGACGGCAGAAGAATTTTCAATCTTATTTTGTTTTTACACAAAGCAATGAAGAAAACCTAAAACTGATGAAAATCCTAATTTCTCCCAGTTTTCATTGAAACTCTGGCTGAAGCATCTGAAGGTTTTCAAAGATATTTTAGAAAAGTCTAACAGTTGTAACAGACTTCTCTTCAAACAACTCATGTCTGTGTCGTTCAGAGACAGGATGTTCCTGATTTGAGATATATTAGAGATGAAAGAAGAACAAAATAGAAGCTTGATTTATGTGAGTTTTTAAAGTTAGCTCTTCATTAAAACTGATTCAACACTCGAGAACAACTAAACGTCATCCAGTCTGATCATAGGGTTACAGGGTGAATCTCTGAAGAGTTCAGGTCCGAGAACAACATCTGATTTACCAAATATAAGGAAAAGACATTTGAAATTAATCATGAGTCATTCAGTCTTTAAGACATGCCTGAAATCTTGTAAACTTGGAGACATTTCCTGGTTTGATAGACAAGTATGTTCGAGTGTCATCAGCATACCTGTAGAACTGTATGTTGTGCTGCCTGATATCTAACAGAAACACGACAGAACCGAGCACAGAGCCCTGTGGCGTGAATGTTCAAGCCTCTCAAGATAGTTTTGCACACGATGTTGACATGATCCTGGTCCTGGTATCTGGGTTCTGTCTCTGTTCCAAATCCTGATTCAGATCAGTCTTGAGTCAGAGCTTATCCGGTCAAACACATTCAGTCCCGCAGCAGATTCTATGGACTCTGATGTTGTTTTTCAGTTTTTAGATGATGGGATCAAAGGAGCGACACCCACAGGAACAGAACAGACAGGAGAACTGCAGTCTTACCTTTGCTGGTGTCCTCTGAACCAGAACCGCCTGAGAAAAGTCACCCGTCTGTCTGCCTTCCTGTGTGTTTCCTTTCCTGTTCTGCAGATGGGTCGATTAGTCCTGTTTACCTGTTCGTATGTCAGCTCACCTGTGTCTCCTGTCACTCTGTATCCACCTGTGTTTGTTCTTGTCAGGCGGGGCGTCGCTGCAGCACTGCACTCATAAAAACTGCCGGTGGAGCCGCTCTTGGTTTCTCTTTGTTTACATTGTGATTCTCAGAGCAGGTCAAATCCTGATCAAGACCCGCACACCTGGAAACTGTGGACCAATGAGGCTTTAGGCTTTCTATTAAAAAAAAAAAAAAAACATCCAGTATCTAGAAACTTCAAGAGATAAATGACCTTACTTACCAAATATTTATGGACAGCTCTAAATAATAAATTCACATCAATAGTTTCCTCCTCAAAAGTCTTCAATGGGAACCTGAAGTTCATGATGGGAAATTAGTGGCTTTTAATCTAAAAAAGAAAAACTTTAAACTGAGTTGATTAAAACAAACTCAGTTTTTACAGTGAATATGAGTGGTTTGACCAGATTAAGAATGTGGGTGTGGCTTTCCTGCACATGTGAATGAGTGACATAGTTGTGTGTATTTGTCTCTGTTTTGTGTCTTTGTGTGAATGCATGTTGTGTCTTTCTGTTTGTGTGCTTTCATCTGTGTACTCGTCTTTTGGCTATTTTGTCTGCATCTGTTTCTGTCTCTACTTTTTATGTTTGTGTACATGTTTTGTTTTGTTTTTGCCGCGTGTGTGTGCTTGTTTTCTCCTCAGCTGTTCTCAGAGAACCACCCCACATTTTACAGTTTCCTCCTGACCTCTGACCTGTTGGCACATGGAAACACTGGAGAGTGCTCTGAAGGTGTAGAATCATGCAGTATCTGGTTGTCCAAGCTCGTCTCCCACTGAAAGACAAACCAAACTCCTCCCTGCTGAGCTTCTGAGGCCGGTCACAGCCAAAATGACCACGAGAAGCTTAGCTAAGACTCAGTTTTTAAGGTTCTTCTGTGAAACTACAAACCCCAAAATGGTTAATAACAGCTGTCCCCCAGTAGATGGCAGTGTTTCACTGTCAGATTGAGCGGTAAAGATTTTTTGTCATCTCCCTCAGTTTAAAGACTAAATGACGTCTGCAGGGAACAAATCCGGGTCTCCAGGTGGCTTTGTGGTCTCAAATGTGGTATTCCAGCAATCAATGTGGAACTAGTCTCGTTTCTCTGCTGCAGCTGTCAGCTTTTGATGTTTGAAATGAGCTGGAAGCAGAGTTGGAGTCTCCTGGCACTATCTTTTTTTTTCCCATTAGTTGTCACACACCTAGATGTGTGAAATGTGTTCTCTGTATTTGATCCATCCACTGGGGGAGTGGTGAGCTGCAGACACAGCCGCACTCAGAAACCATTCGATGCGGTCTCTGCGATGTTTGGCGCTCATGTCATCCAAACACTAAAGGGTTATTATCATTCTATCTATCTATCATCTATTCTCAATGATCCCCAAACAACCTCCACTATGGTTTAAAGCTTTAGACTCGGCCATATCTAGTTTTCTATGGAGGAATAAACCAGCAAGAATCAGCCTTAAAACTCTAAAATCTGCAAAAAGATGTGGAGGTTTAGAATGACCAAACTTCAACAATTACTTTCTTGCCAACAGATTACAATACATCCTAAAATGGTTAAATAATAATCTAATAACCAACTCATGGATGGACTTGGAACAGGAGTTATGTGGAAAGATCAAGCTGTCAGATCTACCATTTATCAGCCAAACAATAAAAAAACACGATAGTTTCCAGAGTATTAATATAAATACCACCTCAACAGCCTGGTGGGATTTTCTCAAAGCGTCAAAGTCCTCAGTCGTACCGTGTAAAATGACACCCATCTGGAACAACCCAGACATCCTTGTAAAAAAAATTATGTTACACTTCCCAGCCTGGCAAGCAGGGGGCGTAACACTATTAGAGCACTTAATTATTGAAAGAAGATTTATAACATTGCAGGAACTACAAGATAAACATGGAATAAATCACTTCCTGGAATATCAACAACTGAAATCTATAATTACAAAAAAAATTAAGTACCAGGATAATGACTTAAAATTACCAGAAATAATTACCTCTTTGCTTAAATTTTCAATGGATAAGATTCTCTCCAAAATATACAAACTCTTATGCAACCCAGACAATAACATTTCAATTCCAATAACTAAATGGGATGCAGACCTGAGCAGAAGCACAGATCAAAGCTTCTGGAAAGTTGCAGGAAAGTAAGAGCTGCGCTTGAACCAAAGACCACCGAGAATCCTGTTACACTGGATCAAAGATGATTGGTGAGGGTCTTTAAAAAAAAAGACTCCGCTAGGGAGGAACCACCTCTTTCAGGTCAAGAAGCACAACCTTCAATTTAGAGGTTCTAATTCTCACCTGACTGACTGAGAACCACCTCAGTGGAATATAACGGTCTTGAAGACCCCAACCAGGCACGTGCACACAGAGGGCCATAGGGGTGCTTGACCACCTGCCCTATTTGTCTTATATTAAAAAGTGACCTTGTGCCCTGTTTTTTTTAAAAATATGTTATTATTTTTTTAAGTTTCTATTTGTATTTATGTTAATAATCTCTTGTTAGTGATATAAGGAGAAAAAATTCAGAACACAGATTGTGCGGGGACAGGAAAATGACTTTATAATCAATAATGTTTAAAACATTACAATTTATATTAAACTTGATTCATGTTGATTCTGCTGCTTCACAAAATAAAGATCCTCCAGTTTTAATGCTTTGGATGTTTTTCCAAGTCAATGAAAAAGCGAACTCAAGTTGACAATAAATTGTTTACATAAAAAATGACACAACACAGGTCATAGAGCTGAGGAGTTATTCTTTAATAAATGGATATATATTGACATTTTCATCATTTTCTTCAGGCCCTTTCCTTCTCAGTAATGGTTAGTCATTAAGTAATGGATTGAGCTGTTGAGAGACACCCCCCACCACCACCACCACCCACCACCACCACCACCACCACCCCCCGGCGACTGCACAAATAACATGACATTGGTTTCTTAATGTTTTTCCTGCAGGTGGTTAGCATTATAAGAAGCCAATTCACCTGAATCTATTTTAGACTGAACCTGTTCAGGTTCTATTTCAGATTTCTTCTGTAAATATCTTTTTGCTGCAGTTATTAACCTAATTGTTGATCTCATAGCAGATGTTTCATCCTTTAGTCCTATTCTGAGTCTGGCTCTGCTGGAGGTTTCCTTCATATTTGTTACGTGGAGAAAATGATCTGGTTTTGTTGGAAATCTCTGAACTGAATTACATTATAATGTTTTAAACACACTGGATTGCAGGAATCGTGATTTGATTTGTCTTTGCTATGTAGTGTCTAGTGCAGGAGTCTGCAACCTTCAACTCTGAAAGAGCGTTCAGGCTGATTTCTCACTGACTACAATCTCGTCTCCTTCACTCCTTATAAACACAAAACACTGATTTGTATTATGATGAACATACATCAACTGCACGAATGAAACACCAACATTTAATGAAAATAGACTTTCTTTTTTCCAAACTTCTGACAAAAGTTCATGTGAGTTCCTTTCAAAATAAAAGACACCCTGTCACATATGATCATTTCAATGCAGTCAAAGTATTTGTAGCAGGTGTAATGTCAACAGAGATTCAATAAAAATAAAGATAATTTTGCTATTGTTGGTGCATCAAGTGTAAATTTTACAAACCAAAATGAAATCTGAGCTAATTAATAAAGTGCTTATTGACATCCATTCATTTTCTGTAGGACAGGACGTAGAAAAAGTTGTCAAAATGTTGTAGTTCGACTTGTGGGACTGTCCTTCAAATGATTTTATGAGTTAAAGTTTGAGTTTGTTTTTCCTTTACTACTTTCTCACTTCTTTCTTTATGGTTACTTTTTAACATTTAGAAACTTTTTTCTATTATTTTTCTTTAACTCAAGAGCCTCGATGGAGGAGTAAAAGAGCCACATGTGGCTCCGCAGCTGCAGGTTGCAGACCTCTGGTCTAGAGACACTCTTAATTGCAGATTGTTTTATATCAAGAAAGAAGAAAATAACCCCATTAGGATAAGATAAAAAAATAACAGGGAATGACCTCAAAGCAGATGTCGGTCTCTATTTATGCCTTCTTGTACTTGTGCTACCTCTTTCCTGCTGGTATTCAGATTATTATGTTGGTTTTCATCCAGTTCTGAGTTGTTTTTATACCTGCAGTCTGTTTTTTTTTTTTTTTTTTTTTTAACTTGTCCTGTCCAACAGCTAAGCAAGCAGATACGGGCTGAGAGCCTCTTGCGTTGGACAGATTTTAATGTCCCAACAGGGGTTTATTAAGTATAAACTTTTAGAGTTTTTTTGAAAGAATCTTATCCATTGAAAAATTAAACAAAGAGGTAACTATTTCTGGTAATTTTAGGTCATAATCCTGGTACTTAATTTTTTTTGTAATTATAGATTTCAGTTGTTGGTACTCCAGGAAGTGATTTATTCCATGTTTTTCTTGTAGTTCCTGCAATTTTATAAATCTTCTATCAATAATTAAGTGCTCTAATAGTGTTACGCCCCCTGCTTGCCAGGCTGGGAAGTGTAACATTTTTTTGTTTATAAGGATGTCTGGGTTGTTCCAGATGGGTGTCATTTTACAGGGGACTGAGGACTTTGACGCTTTGAGAAAATCCCACCAGGCTGTTGAGGTGGTATTTATATTAATACTCTGGAAACTATCGTGTTTTTTTATTGTTTGGCTGATAAATGGTAGATCTGACAGGTTGATCTTTCCACCTAACTCCTGTTCTAAGTCCATCCATGAGTTACTTTCTGGATTATTATTTAACCATTTTAGGATGAATTGTAATCTGTTGGCAAGAAAGTAATTGTTGAAGTTTGGTAGTTCTAAACCTTCACATCTTTTTGCAGATTTTAAAGTTTTAAGGCTGATTCTAGCTGGTTTATTATTCCATAGAAAACTGGATATGGGCGAGTCTAAAGCTTTAAACCATGTTTGTGGAGGTTGTTTAGGAATCATTGTAAATAGATACTTAACTTTTGGCAAGATGTTCATTTTTATTGTGGCTACCTTTCCCATGAGTGACTGCAGTCTGTTCTGCTCCTGCAACCCTGAATGAACCTCTGAAATGAGAACAGCCCTGATGAGGACACTCGTCGACTGAACGCTGGTCCAGGTCTGGATGGAGGTCAGAGGTCCTCAGAAGAATAGCTGCTCAAACGTATGTCTGTGTGTAGTTCACTTCTGTCAGAAGAAAGAGGAGGGGCCAAGGAGGCAGATTGAAAACAACTAACCCTCCCCCTCCCCCTCCCTCTTCTTTGAGTCTGTTTTCTTCCCTCAGAGTTGTGGCCTCTCTCTCTCTCAATAGCACGCCCAGCTCTCTCGCTCCTTCTCTCTCAGCCAGCTTTCCATTCGTCGCCACTCTGGAATGAACTCCGGCTGCAGAGCGGCGAGGAACTGAAGACAGAAAACAGACAGTAGAGGATGTGAAGAACGAAGGAGCAGAGCGGCTGGAGAAGGTGTGAAACAGCTGAAGGTCTTTTCTTTCTTCTCTGATACGTGTTCACTCCTAGATTCACCAGAACCCAACTGAGTGGAGAAACAAAAATCTTCTGGAGAGCTTGAAGCAAGACAGTTCTGGAGCGATGAGAGCAGGATAGTGGAGCGGCTCAGATCTGGTGCGTCGCTTGCAGATTCCACAGACTTTTGGGATGGAAAGCTTCAGAACTCTACAGGTCTTCATCCATCTAACTCTGGGTCTGCAGGAGCGTCAGAGGTCACGCTGTTGGAGGGTAGGGAGGCGTCTTGAGAAGGTAGTTTGGATTGTTTATTTTACGATAACGCTTCTAGAGCAACTATATCCAGAGTTTAGCCAGGACCTCACGATTGTTCCCTCACATTTCTAATGAGAGCTGGATGGTTTAGGAATTCTGAAATATGTTTTGTTCTCTCTCACTACTTAAAAAAAAAAAAAAAAAAAAAAAAAAAAAACTTCTTCAAGACATTTACTGAAGCCCGGTGTCTGATTAGTCTCTACCCTGGACATTCATCTTTTAGATTCCACCACTAACCATAGAACATGGTCAAAAGGAGATCTACGTGCAGTGATTGGTCAATGTACCATGAAGAAGTAAACTGACACAATACAGGATAAACCCAACGTACTTTGTGGGTTTTTTTTTTTTTTTGGTAAATGACGTTTTTTATCTAAGACCTGTATAGGAAGCAACAGGTGAGTATTTCATGGATTTACGTTTATATATAATCAAAAACATCAGAAGAAACAGGTTTGCTTGATGTAAATTCATTTTTGTATCTGTGTGTAATTTTTCGCTAACCTTCCATGTCCCCTACAGCCTCTAGAACAGAGGTGTCAAACATACGGCCCGCGGGCCGTATCCGGCCCGCTAGATGATTTAATCCGGCCCAATTATGAAGAAAAAAATATATAAGAATTTCAAAAAAGAAAGCAAGTTCTAGCCCATTCCTGGCGAGTTATGGTTCTTTAAAAAAATGGACCAATGCGCAATTTAACCACTAGGGAGCAAATGAAAACTCAAAAGATCAAGAAATAACATTAACATTGCTGTGGAAACCCCCTCAATATTTAACAAACTGTTTTTACAACATAAAATGATATTTGGTGTAATTTCATAAAAACCACTAAACTAAATTTAGTCAACAAATAATCAACATATTTTTGACTGAAAATGCAAAAGAAAATTTCAGGTGAAATTCCCAGATTCCTCATTTGGGCCACAAATATGAGAGTTGTGTTGTAGAGGAACATGACACACCTGACAGCTCATGATGTTTTCTCCAAAAACTAAAAATAAAAGCCATATTTTGCTTTAATTCAAAATATATCAGTTCTAGAACATAAAAACTTTTATTTTATCACGTTGATCTCACAGCTGCACAGCAGGATTTCGAGGGCGTCCGTCGTCCAGAGGGTTCATTTAGTTTGATTTTTCATTATTAAAACATTTATATTTTTCCGTAGCCCCTTTTTAGTTTACTATTGGATTGTTTAATGTCAGATGTAAAACATTCAGTCTGTATAAAATTAAAACCTTTTTTTTTTTTTTTAGTGAAATCCATTTTATTTGAAATGCTTTGGACTCAGTAAATAAAAATGTAATAAAAGTGATTAGACTACTAGGTTGTTTGAAAACAGTTTTTGCAACTAAAAATAAACAAAACAAAAATAAGCTAAAGTTAACACGTTAAACAAAGTTATTTTGCTGTTATGTTTCTGGCCCGGCCCACTTGAGATCAGACGGGTTGAATGCGGCCCCAGAACCAAAATGAGTTTGACATCCCTGCTCTAGAACAAGGCTGTATCATCCAAGTGTTTTTGATATGTATGTTACTAACTATCCTTGAAGAAGAATGTCTCATACTGACCCTAAATGACCTCATAAGTAAACTGTTTAAACAACAACTTGGAGCTTTAAACTACTGACCATATCTCAAAAAAAAATGACTGAATTGACTTAATTTGTTTGGACGTGGAAGTAAGTCATTTCCTATGGATGAAGTCACACTCACTCTGTCCACTTCTCATATACAGTAAAGGTCATGGTAGAACAGAGGCACTGAAAACTGTTTTCAGGATTAGGATCCGCTCACACGTCTGTACCCCTGTTAGTTCACTTTTGAAAAAGACCGTTCTGTTGAAACATTCAACAACTACCAGTCTGTCTGAATTTGTTACTGCCATCTCCTGGTCTGGAGAGGAATAGTCTCCATGGTGGTTCCTGAGGGTTTTGTAGCAGGAGAACATCTGAAGTGTTTGTGTTTCTGTCTGAAATTCAAAGGTCGCTGGCAGCTGTCAATCACTTGATCTGAACCAATCAGGAGACAGAAGAATGGAGGGCTGATGGACAGGTGGGTGGGACATGCAGTTTGTCATGATGATATAGTAAACGAGTAACACCTGTTACTGATGCACCGTGAAGCATCTGTGGAAGAACTGATGCAGTGCATGGGAAACCTGCAGGTGGCGCTGGCCTCACCTCAATGATTTAAAGTTTATTAAAAAAAAACAGCTGTGGGAAACCAAACCTCAAAAACTGTTTCATCAAATAACTGTGAAACAGAACAAGAATGTCTGCAGATTCAAGCTATGTTCATTACGTTTGATTCATAAAACAAGGAAGACATTTACAGACAATGTTTTCATTCTGTGTTAGAACCATTCTGGCTGTGAGACGACAAGTTCTCCTTGTCTGCGCTCAGAGTACAGAAAGTAATACTGTATGAGTGAACTAGTAACGCTAAATTTGCAACAGGTAACTTAAGACTCACCTGAATAGTCTTTATTTTATTTTGTCGTTGTACAATGGAATTTAAAAGCAATCCCCATTCCTTGGTGCAGAAGCAATAACAATATAAGAAGAGAAATACAAGAGTATAACATTATAAAACAAGGGCTAGTACTATATTGAAAAGATATTCCTATTAAAATGCACAAATATAAATACTAAAATACTAAAAGATGAAACAATAAAAAACATTTTGGATGCTCCTCTTTGAATGTTGCTTAGAGAAAATAGACTCACCCCGATTTGTGCGTCCATATTCTTGATTTGTGCAAGCGTAACTGAGGATTTGTGCATAACTTTGGATTTGTACATGCGTAATTCTTGATTTGTAACTCATTTACGTTTTGTACATGAGTGAAAAAATTACGAAATTTAACAAAATACAACTTTACACATGCACAAATTAAAATTCCAACATCTTGAAACTAATTACACACACAAATCTTTAAAATCTACACAAGAATCACCTCTTACAAGTGCAGTCCACTTCACCATTAAGATAGATGGCATTAGGTCATCTATCCTGCAAAAGAGGGATCACATGTTGGCCTTTCTACTGCATGTCCTCCTATCAGTGAGAGAACGCTCGACAGTTTTGTCTTGATTGACGATGCAACGCTCCGACAGGTGATGTCTCAAATGAAAACCAAAACCTGTTCTCTTGATCACATCCCCACCTCACTTTTTAAGTCAGTATTTACATCCTGTGAGGCAGAACTGCTGAGCATCTTGAACTGCTCTCTTCAGAGTGGAGTCTTCCCTGCATCCCTAAAGGCTGCTATGGTGAGACCCATTCTGAAGAAGGGTGGTTTAGATGTCTCCAACTTAAACAACTAATGGCCACCATCCAACCTGTCATTTTTAAGTAAAATGTTATAAAAGCTTGTTTTTACTCAACTGAATGATTTTATTAGTGAAAATAATATTTTAGAAAAGTTTCAGTCAGGTTTTAGGGCTCACCATTCAACAGAGATGGTCCTTGTCAGGGTCTTAAATGATCTCAGGTTCAATGCTGACATGAAACAAGTCTCTGTTCTAGTCCTACTGGACCTGAGTGCAGCCTTCGACACAGTTGACCATCCTATCCTTCTAAGCAGACTCTATGACATGGTTGGTATTACTGGGACAGCTTTGAACTGGTTTAAATCTTACCTCGCAGATAGAGATTTTATTTTTAAATTAAATGATTTTTTTCCTCTGAAAAACACAGGCTGACATGTGGGGTGCCTCAAGGCTCCATCCTGGGTCCTACACGTTTTAATCTATACATGCTTCCACTTGGGGATGTCATCAGGAGACACGGCATTAACTTCCATAGCTATGCTGATGACACTCAACTTTATGTAGCTGTGTCTCCTGATGACATGGGACCCATGGACAGCCTTTTAAACTGTATTTTAGATATTAAAAAGTGGATGGGAGAAAACTTCTTGCAGCTCAACCAAGACAAAACTGAGGTCTTGGTTATTGGTTCTGAAGCTGAGAGAGAAAGGGTCCAAGTGTATCTGTCTTCCAACTGTATGACTGTTTGTAACACAGTGAGGAACCTCGGTGTGATCTTAGATGCAGATCTTAGCTTTGAACAACACACGAATCAAGTCACAAGAACTGCATTTTATCATTTGAGGAATATCTCCCGAGTTCGACCCTTTCTCTCAAGAGCCAGTGTGGAAATCTTAATTCATGCTTTTATAACATCAAGAATAGATTATTCCAACGCGCTCCTCTCTGATGTAAAGAAAACCACTCTTATCACAAAACCACACTTGTCCAAAACCCGGCTGCACGCCTTCTAACAAGAACCAGGAAGAGGGAGCACATCACACTGATTTTAAAATCTCTGCACTGGCTCCCTGTCAGCTTTAGGATTGATTTTAAGATTCTTTTAATTGTTTATAAGAGTGTACATGGTCTTAGTCATTCTTTTATATCAGATTTACTTTTAGCTTATGAACCTCCTAGAGCTCTCAGATCTTCAGAAAGGTCTGGTCTAGTCTCCAAACCTTGTAGGAACAGTTTGGAGTGGCTCTTCCTCTTCCAACATGACTGTGACCAGAACACAAAGCAAGGTCCCTAAAGACACAGAGGACAGAGTCTGGACTGGACAGAGTCCTGACCTGAACCCCATAGAACAGCTTTGGGATGAATTAGAGCAGCAGACCTTCTCCACCAACATCAGTGTGACCTGACCAAGAATGCTCCAGAGTTCCTAGAAACACTCCTGTACCTGCGGACAGCCTTCTCAGAAGAGTTGAAGTTGTAATGGTTACAAAAGGAGGACCAACATCATATTGAACTCTATGGGTTAGGAATGGGAGGGCAATTCAGTTCCAGCGTGAGCCAAGGCAGGTGAGCCAATACTTTTGGTATTATAGCTTCTAGGGATGTCCCGATCAGGTTTTTTTGGTCCCGATCCGATTCCGAGTCATTCAATTTTGTTTACTTGCTGATTCCGAGTTCGGATTCGATACTTTTGTAACATATTTGAAACATGAACAAATTGAATAAACAGATTTGTGTTGTCCTTATTTATATTTCATTAACCTTCTTTTATCATTAAAAACTTCAATAGAACACTTCTGTGAAGTAGCTTAAATAAACAAGTATAATTAGAGCAAATATAAACTAGGAAAAAAATAACTATTTTCTTCTTATATAAGTGATGTCATGTGTGACTGAAGCTTAAATATCTTTAGAGCTATTGAACATTTTTAACCAAGTATAATTCCTGTCCTCATTAGAAATTCTTAAAATGAATGATGCCTTTGTTTTAGCATGAATTTGATGAGTGTTCATGTCAAGCTGATATCATTATTCGTTTTCATTTATTATTTTTTATTATTTTCTTAAGTTCTTAAGACATCACATTTTGGTTTGATTATCAGAGTAGTTTTTTTTTCTTTCAGATAAATAAAACAGGCATATCAAAGGACAGCTCGGATTCCTTAAGGAGTTTAATCACGGCGCTAGCATGTAGCAGTTAGCAGCTGCTGTTTAGCCGTCTGTCTGCAGCACAAAGAGCAAACAAAAACTCTGTCTTTTGCTATTGAAAAGCCTTTATAGGTTGTTGTTTTAATTAGGACAAACCAATAGAGACACTTACTGTCAGTTTAAAGCGTTTTTAAGAGTTATTGATCCCTGAAGTCTGAATCTGTGAGCACCGACCCAGCTTGACTGCTGCTTGTAGCTGTTTTCTGCTGCGTTTCCCCACAATGACATTTAGTGATCTGTTCATGACATGCAGACTTTTGGTGGAGGATTTATATGGAATAATAAGATTGAAATATAACGGGCTGATCATAATAAGAATACATTAAATATCCCATCTTGATCGGGTGATAAAGTCTGATTTCGATCGCGTCATCAACCACGTGATTGGCCCCGATTTCCGATCACCTGATTGGATCGGGACATCCCTAGTAGCTTCATTGCAGGCTCCACTTGTTAACTCTTTTTATAGTCAGTTCTCAGTAGGGGCGGAGCTACCCCCCCTCCCCCATTTTGTTACTTATTATTACCTTTATTGACAAACATTTTCAAAATCACCAAAAGAATCTTCTTTTAAGCATTAGTATGAGCGCCACTAAAAGGGGCCAATGCTGTTGGCTCACGTCTGTAAGACGGGACAGGGGCCAGTGCCTGGGATGGTCATTAGAACAATCACTGCTACCAAAACAGTCGTACTTTGAGACTCTAACGCCCCATTACTGTAATGTGAGTTAAGGATAGTGAGGAGAGAGAATGTTTTTTTTTTAAATCTTCTGTTTTTGAAGTCCAACTTTGATCCCCTTATGATATATTTACAAAATGTTCTTTTACTCATGATTGTGCTGTTTTTAGACAAAATAAACTGTGTTGTTTTCTCAGACTTAGTTCCTGCAGAGCGGCTGGAGTTTATCAGAAATGTGCCTCTGAGTTGATGGCAGGACTGGTGACACCAAGATAAATATGTTCTTTATCATGAGAAAAACAAGTTTAAAGCATTTTTTATTGGTGTGGGTCTTTAAGTCAATCCTCCCCCCCTCCCCCCCTCCCCCCAAAATGGCAACACATCCAGGATTAGAAGACTCTCTGATTACACATAAGCTCCTGCTGCACAAACACAGAGATGTATTCAGGTCGGGTTGAGCGTGAGTTTGTGTTGGAGCAGGTCAGTGGTCAGTCCAGCGTCAGAGGACAGAGCATCAGTGTCTGGCTGGTGGGGGCTAAACGCTGAATGTGTTCATGAAGGTGGGGGTCATCTGAGTGTGGACTTATGTGCTACAAAAACCCTACACAGTCAAATTTCTTTACCCACAAACATCCTGATCCACCAACAGGAAGCCTGCGCTTCAGCTCAAACAAATCCATCTCTTGGTCAGGAGAGGCAGCCATGCTGGGATCTGTTAAAGGACCGACAGGAAGCCAGAATATGCTGCACTTCCTGTTGGGTCAGTAACAAAAGTAGTAATATTTCTTTTAATAACAGGTCTATCTGTACAGTGTTTGGTCTGATTGAATGACTGTTTGTCTGACTACAGGTGTGTTCCTGGTGTGGCCTGAAGGGGGTGTTGTTACCTTGGAGCTGCTTCCTTCAGCCTCACAAGTTCTCCTCAAACCAAACTCCAATTTTTCTGTGGTCAGGAACACCTGTCTGTCTCTAGATGTGCTACTGAATTGAGTTTACTACTTTCATTCATACTTGTCTTCTATCTCAGGTATGCTCTGGGTGGAGTCCGGTGTCATGGTCGCTGCCTCGGCACTCCGACACCAACAGGGTCCACGTGGAGACCAGAGATTCCAGCAGTACTCTGCATCTTCTCAACATCACCTGGAGAGATTCTGGGCAGTACGTCTGTAGGGAGGAGTCAGCTGATCAGAGCCGTCATGTCAACATCTTCATCCCTGGGGAGGGTGAGTCTGCTCTCGTGTCACTGCTCCTCCATCATCAGTATGTCCTAAAGCACGAGTCAAAGTCGAGGCCCGAGACCCAGATCCGTAATTCTATCCGGCCCTCCAGATGTAATTTTTAAGTTGATTTATTCTGCAATAATATTCCTGCCTTTTGATTATTCATAATTATGTTACAAAATTACGGTTTTAAAGTTTTAAAACCCAGCATTTGCTAACTTTTTGGACTATTTTGGCATTTACTAAGATTTTTTGGGCTAATTTGGAGTTTAGATAATATTTTTAGCTACATTCTAGCTAGTTTGGCTAATTTATACTATTTTTCAGTTTTTTTGTCTTTTTGAAGTTTAGCTATTTTTTCAGCTACGAGCTAGCTATTTTGGCAAACCCAAGATTTTTTGTTTAGTTGTTATTAAGCAAATGTTTTAGCTGGCTGACAGCTCAGCGTTTTTAGCTATTAGCTTCAGTGATTTCAGCTATTAGCTTCAGTGATTTCAGCTATAAACTTCAGCGTTTTCATATATCAGCTTCAGTGATTTCAATTAGGTACTTTAGCGTTTTCAGCTATCAGTTTCAGCGTTTTCAGCTATCAGCTTCAGTGATTTCAGCTATAAACTTCAGCGTTTTCATATATCAGCTTCAGTGATTTCAATTAGGTACTTTAGCATTTTCAGCTATCAGCTTCAGTTATTTCAGCTATAAACTTCAGCATTTACAGCTCTCAGTTTCAGCATTTACAGCTCTCAGTTTCAACGTTTTCAGCTATCAGTTTCAGCGTTTTCAGCTATTAGCTTCAGTGATTTGAGCTATCAGCTTTAGCGTTTTTCAGCTATCAGCTTCAGTGATTCAGCAATAGACTTCAGTGTTTTTTTAGCTATCAGCGTCAGTGATTTCAGCTATAAACTTCAGCATTTTCATATATCAGCCTCAGTGATTTCAATTAGGTACTTTAGCATTTTCAGCTATCAGCTTCAGTTATTAAAGCTATAAACTTCAGCATTTTAAGCTATCAGCTTCAGTGTTTTTCAGCTATCAACTTCAGTGATTTGAGCTATCAGCTTAAGTGTTTTTCAGCTATCAGCTTCAGTGATTCAGCTATAGACTTCAGTGTTTTTAGCTATCAGCGTCAGTGATTTCAGCTATAAACTTCAGCATTTTCATATATCAGCTTCAGTGATTTCAATTAGGTACTTTAGCATTTTCAGCTATCAGCTTCAGTTATTAAAGCTATAAACTTCAGCATTTTCAGCTATCAGCTTCAGTGTTTTTCAGCTATCAGCTTCAGTGTTTTTCAGCTATCAGCTTCAGTGATTCAGCTATAGACTTCAGTGTTTTTAGCTATCAGCTTCAGTGATTCAACTATAGACTTCAGTGTTTTTAGCTATCAGCTTCAGTGATTTCTGCTACAAACTTCAACCTTTTCAGATATCATCTTCAGTATTTCCAGCTATTTTAGCCCCTTGTGTGATTGAGTTTGACACTGCTGTCCTTAAGTGTCTTCTTCTCCACCCAGGTACTGATGAATGGTTCATTCCATTGAGTTCAGGGGTGGTAATGAAGGAGGAGCACGAGGAGGCAACCATTCCCTGTGTGGTGTCTGACCCTCAACTCAATGTGTCACTGTACGAGCGTCCCAGCAGGACGCCGGTCCAGGGAATGATGTACCATCCAGCTCTGGGCTTCACAGGAAACCTAAGTGACACGTCATACATGTGTTTGGCCTCCCGTGGAGATGAAGAGAGAGAGTCTCAGGTGTACTATGTTTTCATTGTCATAGGTAAGTTCACAGTTACTGTCAGGCCGACCTGTGTACCTTCCTACCTCTAATGTTCTTGTCAGCTCCTAAGAGGATGCAAGTGGAGCTGTGGGCATCCAGCGGCGTGCTAAAGCAGGGGGAGGTCCTCACCATCAACTGCACCACCAACTATGAAATGGTTTTTTTTTCACGTGGGCCTTCCCACGCAGACAGGTTTGTGAGACAGCTTTTTTTCTGAATGAATGGTTTAATGTTCATGCTATTTTTACAAGGAAACATACATTAGACCTTATTTAGGCTAGAATAGGAATAGAGCAAAAAATCTTACATAATCTGTTCCTTTTTCTTAAGCAAAAAAGCGACATTCTAAACAACAGAAACAACAAACCTTGTAACCCATCTCGGTCTATAACTTACATTTGTGTATTGTCCCAATTATTTTCCTTCTTGTATTTATCTAGTATCCCATCTTTAAACATTATTCTGAACGCAGCTGCTTGTGGTTTCTTTTCGTGTAGCATCCAGTGAGTTCCATAGATTGACTCCATAAACTGATTTTGTGTCCGTCTCAAAGTTGTGTATGCAAATGGGAATTATTTTTCCTCCTGTTGCTATCATCGTCTGAAACAAATGAAAAAACTGACTGAATGATGTCTGGGAGAACTTTCCATTTGGCTTTTAACATAAATCATAAAGTTGTTATGTCAACTAAATCTGAAAATCTTTAGCAGTCATGATTGAGCAAACATTAATTGTGTGTTGATTATTGTGAGAATGTTTAGTAAGCATTCACATTATCATAACAAGCTAGTTTTTCGGCAAATCTGGCATCCAATAAGTATTTTTGGGCTAATTTGGAGTTTGGCTCATAAATATTTTAGTTTGGCACTAAATATTTTTTTTGCAAAATCACCATGTATTAGGGATTTATAAGCCATTTTACTGCAATTTTTTCAGAAATTTAGGTCAACTTCAGAACTCTTTCATAGTTCTTTAATGAAATTTTCAGTCTTTTAGCAAATAGATTTTGGATTTTTAGCAAATCCCTTCAGAAATTAAAGTAAAAGTGTTACCATTTTCAAAAAGCTTCAGCATCGCAGCAAATGCAACTTTTCTAGTTCTTATTGCTTTTTTCTGTAAGAGAAGCAAAGGCTTTGTATGAACAGAACATGCTTTCCCCTATACTAACTAAAATAAAAATAAAGCAATGCAACATGTGTAAGGATTGACGGTTAAATAAATCCTTTACTCTGTAAAGAATTCCAACATTTTTGCTAATTTTGTTTTTCAAATAATTCATTCATAATTCATTTTTAATCCAAAATCCCCCCAAGAAATCTTATTTTTTCTTACTTTGCAAATGTTAACTTGATCAATGATTGCTGGTAAATTTAATCTGTTTGGTGATTACTACAAATCCTAAACTTTGTTTTCAAATAAAACCTATTTTCAGAAAAACTATTTTTCACCTTAGCTATTTCTTTCTTTAATGCTACCATTAGTTCAAGTAAATTTGTTCCAGAGTAGAAAATTGATGTATCATCTGCAAACAACAGAAACTTAATAATTGAGAAACTTTGCAGTTATCATTTATGAACAAAATAAAAATAAAGCTTCTAACTGTCACTCTTGTCAGCTGATCCAGGTGAAGGTTCTCATCCATCCAGATGACATCTTGGCATCTAGACTTGAAAGTGTCGTCCTTCAAACGTTCTTCCGTTCAAAGACGACATTTTTAAGTCTATTTGCTACGACTCAACTTCAAGACTTGACAGCTGATGTTTTTTTCCACAGGAGGTGGAGCCTCTGATGGAGTTTCTACCCAACCAATCCCGCACCTTCATCAATATCACTGCAGCAACAGCAGCAGATTCAGGCAAGTGGTTTGAATTCTGCTTCCTGACAGACGGCACTGAGGACATCACTGAGATACTGACTGCTGTTGTTTTTTGACAAGTGACTAGCCCGTTACCATAGAAACGGTCCTGATGCTGTTGGGCATTCAGGGATTTTCATGTTGATGAGATCTTTCTTTGCAGGCGTGTATGTGTGCACAGTGGAAGAACCAGCACATGGGAAAAGGGTGGAAAGAAACATCAGTATACAAGTGCTGGGTCAGTACACACACACACACACACACTCAATCACAAGCACCAGTTCCAAATCTGTCCGTCTCTCCAGAGCGAGGTTATGTCTATCTATGGCCAGTGAGAGGTGCTAACGTGTCAGCTCTGCAACATCACATGCTAGAGTTGAGGGTGGAGGTCGATGCCCTCCCCACCCCCACCATCACCTGGACGAGAAACAACCTGACCGTCCCTGAGGAAACAGCCTCCATTTCCAACAGTCACATGACAGGAAGCAGGTAAGTCAGAGACGGCCGAGGCTCGAGCTTGACTTCTGATTGATTGATTGATATTGACCTGCAGGTATCTGAGCACGCTGACCATCAGGCAAGTTCAGGTGAATCACACAGGGAGCTACATGGTGACTGCTTCCAATGACGATGATCTGGCAACGTTGATCTTCAATCTGCAGGTCACAGGTGAAGCAGACATTCTGACAGGTCAGCCGGTCTCTCTCTGTACTGCTCACCTGTGTGTGTTTCTGCACAAGCAGTGCCACCAAAGATACTGTCTCTGCTGAGCTCTGGGAGTAACGCCATGCTGTGTGTAAGTGAAGGCGCTCCACCGCCCTCTATAAGCTGGTACACCTGCCACAGCACAAACAGGTACGCACTCATACATGGTGGAAAATCCACTATGTTGCCGTGGTAACTGACCCCTGATCCTCCTGCAGGTGTGACAATGGAAGTAGAAGTTGGAGGAACGTGACAGCAGCCTCAGAGACTGTGAGTCTGCAGGAGACAGGGATCCCCCAGGTAACCTTCATCGATGGCATGTGTTTAGGTGGACGTCCCGGGACCACAGCTGTGTGTATGATCTGTGCAGGTACGCAGCGTGCTCTCGCTGAACACGCTCAGCTCTTTGTCAGCAGTCCGCTGTGAAGCCACAAACTCTGCGGGAGGACGCGCACGAGACCTGCGAGTGCTGTCCACGTGTATGTGATGATGCAGCCCAGAAACTGTAACAACCGTGATCCCCGTCCCACCGCTGTCTGCTGCAGAAATACAGCCTTACACTACAATGTGTATCAACCAAAAATGTTCAGGCATGACCTGAACATGGCCTCATTTATTGTCACTGTCATCCATCCATCCACCCGTCTTCATTTCTCCCACAAAAATAAACAGCATCTAAATCTTTTTCAAAGATGGATGCCCATACCAAGAATAAGACTACGGTATGAGACTCTACGGTCACATATCCCATGAGGCCACTGCGCAATGAACTAAATGCATGTTTTTCAGCTTTCTGCACTTCTGGAAAAATACCCATCAATCAGAACACAGATCAAGAGACTAAAAACATTTCTTTAATGCTTTTGGCATGTTAACGTTTCGCTTTAATAGATCATCTTTTGATCTATTTTCAAAGCGGTCTTTTAATTATAATGATGCTGTTTTAAACCGAAATTTAAAAAAACGTGTTGATTTTTAGGTCAGTTTCTGCATTTCATTGGAGTTCTGAGTTGTTGGGGGGACTGCTGGTGCAGAATGAACCTGCCCTCATTTCCCATCATGCATCTGTTTACACTTTCTCCCACTAGCTTACAGCCCCTCACAATGCCACCTTATCATTATCGTCAGCAAAAATGGTACCAAATAGTGAAGCCAGATTTCCACTCAGACGAGGAAAACATTTTTGGACAAGTATTGAGCATCAAATTTAATGCACGTTAAAAGACGCGGCAGACTCGAATTTGAGGCGTGTGTCGTGTTCGGTGTCATATGCAACATTACATCGGGCTTGTTGAATTTGTCCATAAATGTGGGACTTTTCTCTTAAAAGTGCGACTTATATACCGGAGCGACTTATAGTCCAGAAAATACGGCATATACATTTAAATGTAAATGGATCAGAGCACACCCACGTGAAGAAAAGAGCTTGTCTGCGCGATGCAGTTTAGATTTGCAGAGGAGGACTTTAAATCTCTCTGTTTGGAGGATCGGATTAAAAAAACATATTTCCTGGACACTCTTGGATTTAAACTCCTCCTTCAAATGAAGGGGAAGGGAAGAATTTGGATTAGTCCTTATTGTTAAAACCTCTAGAGCACGGGTACACAAACTTTTTCACTCCAAGGGCCAAAATCTAAATGTGATACCGGCAAAATATAATATTGTTTGGCATGAAATAAAAGGAAAATTGAAAGAATATGAATATAAAAGCAGCAAAGTGGGATCCTCATGAGAGACGTGGAGCTGGTCTTTAGACTTTATCCGTTTGCTGTCTTGGCTGGCTGTAGAAGGCCGCTAAAAGCATGGGAAGTGTTTTACCCATAGCTGCAGGTAAATAAAGTGTTAACAGCGCCACCCGGAGGTTGATTACAGCTGTAGAACATCATAGAGAATCACAGGAAACTGGTTTTAACGAAAAACTCTGCAGCTTCCGCAGCTATGACTTGGTGGGCCAAAAGATAACCTTTGGCAGGCCAAATTTGACCCTCAGGCCCCACTTTGGGGCCCCATGCTCTAGAATGGGGCATAGTTTGAATCATTTAGAATGGAGAAAGATGGTTTCAGTGTCTGCTCTCCTCAGATGTTCATCTTTCTACTCCCAGCTCTCCTCTCTCAGGTCATTACGCTGGCAGCAGTTCTGGTTCTGGTCATTGTAGCTGTGGTCTGCCTCATCATCCTCATCATCCTCTGTAGGAAGGTCAGCATTTCTATTGTTCTTTACATTCTGCTCCATTTTAAGATTCTCTTTGCATCTTCAGTCGGATTGGAAAACTATTTCTGTTCACACTAAGTTTCTCCTTCTTCTGTCTGGTCTTCAAAAACGAAGCATTTATTCAAATACGATTGGATTTCTTTCTTCTTATTATTAAGTTTCTTTGCATCATTTCCTTTACTGAACCTTTTAAAGCTGTATATTTGGTCTAGACCGGGGTCTGCAACCTGAACCTCTGGAGCCACTTTTGGCTCTTCCACTGTGGCTCCAAAGCTAAACAAAAACATTTTTTTTAACTTAAAATAGTAAAAAGTAAGTTGGTATTAAAGTTAAAAAAGGAAACTAACTCAAACATATTTTAACTCAATCACAAACTGCTAAACAGTACGTTTCACTCCACGACGCTCCTGACTACACTACCCATAATGCTCCAACCTTCCATCAAGAAATTCGACTTCCTAGTTCAGAATTTATACTTTAGCTGGATCATAAAATGGATTTGCTATTTTTGAACAGATGCAAAGATTTTACCTTAGAGCACTGTCTCCGGGGGATTTCACCCGAGTAAAAAGATTGACAGGATTTTCAATATGTTGCATTTTTCTGAGTATCATGGCTCCTTTGGGTAAAGTCTCACATGTTCCAGGAATGGGTGGACCAAAGACCAAGTCTTCAGGACCATTTTTTAAATACAATTTTTGTTCTCAAATTCCACATTTTTCAGTATTTTTCAGGCATGTTTTTAGGATCTTCATATGTTTTTTTTTTCCATGTTGATACATAAACCACAGTTGAAAACTACTCACATTTATGAAATTCTTTATGTTGGGTATATTATATCTGATATACCAGGAAAAGTGAAGCTAAAGTGCTCCAGGGTTAACTGCACCTCGAGGGTAAAAAAATATGAAAAAGGATTCACTAAATTATCTCTGAATTTTGTTTTAAAATTTGATAAATGAATTTCTGACAGAGAATCACCACATGTTATTTTAATCACTTCTGACATTACACTGTGCTACTACATTTACTTCACTTTGTTACACAGGGTGTCTCTTAATTTGAAAGGAAGTCATGTGAATAACTGTCAAAAAAGATAATTTATATTTCGTCAAAAGCCTATTTTCTCTTTGTTGAAGTCAGACTTGGTGGTCTGTGAGAAATGAATCCATATGACTCCTCAAGTGTTGAAGGTTGCAGACTCCTGGTTAGACTGTCTGCCATGGAGCTCATCATCTGTACCTGCTGTTCTCCTCCACTTTCCTTCATCCCGGCTGTTATCGGCTTTTCCTGTCTGTAGAGACCCTGTTATGAATTCTCCTGGAGGCTGATCAAGTCTGTGAGTCCTGATGGGCGGCGAGTTACTTACCTGGACCCTGCAGACCTACCCTACAACCCCGCCTGGGAAATATCCCGAGACCATGTCAGTCTAGGTAAAGACTCTTCCAGACAGCTGGTTCATCGGCCAAATCCAAAGATTTTTGTCAATTTTCCAAAGCTTAAAGAAGAGAGTAGTGTTGATGTATTCATCTTTTATCAATAATCAAAGTTTAGCAGCATCATTTCATTTGTTTGGAGCAGGGTGTTCAAATCCCGGCCTCGAGGGTCCTACCTGTTTTCCAACAAACCTGCCATCGAGGCTCCTGATTGGCTAAGCTCACCTGATGCAGGGAATGGGCAGCAAATCAGGCAGGATTTCTAGAAACTCAGCAGGAGGCCGGCCCTCGAGGCCGGGATCATAGAACACAATGTCTCCCTGTCCATCTGTCGATCTCCTTATCTGTCTGTCTTTTTCCAGGTCAGGTTTTGGGGTCCGGTGGATTCGGCCATGTCGTTGAGGCCACAGTCTCTAACTTACTTCCGTCTCTTTCTAGCACCAGAGTGGCCGTGAAGACGCTCAAGGGTTTGTGTCTTTCTATCTGTCTTCCTGTCTGTCTGTCTGTCTGTCTTTCAGGTCTTTTATGCATAAAATGTGTCTTTCTTACCCAAAAGGAGGAGAAAAGGTTCAGTCCCTGATGTCAGAGCTGAAGGTTTTGGTCCATCTGGGTCCTCACCTGAATGTTGTCAACATGCTGGGAGCCTGTACACATGGAGGTACTCGCAGTAATCTGGATTATATCCTCATTTCATGCTTGATCCGTATCAATAAGACTGGATTTTTGCTCTTTAACTTTTTCGGGATCATCACCACTCTATTCATAAATTAGTTGTGTTCTGACCCCGGGCTTACACCGCTAGCGTTACGGCTCCGATGCGTGCGCCGCAGTCTTTCCATAAGTTTGAAAGTGCGAGCGGGACTTCCACTGCAGGCGTTCACGTCTTGCGTCTGCGGACCGGCCTCTGCGGCCCTGCGAATCCGTTTCGTTTGGTTCATATTTTGACAGACGCCGCAGCTGATCTGCAGCTCTTTTTGTGAAGTTGGGGCTATTCACGACTTAAACCGGAAACCACGCCAGCAAATGTGAAGTGCATCTGGTATTTTTTTCAAAATAAAACAAAATTTCTGCTGAACTGGCCAGTTTCAGCGTGTCGTAAACATTACGTCAAAATTCAGTGCTTTACCCATTATATGTTGACGGGTCACACGCAGACAAAGAAGTGTTCTGAAATGACTGGAGAACGAGGGTTTGGCTTCCTGTATCGATTGCGAGTGACTGGAGCAGCAGCCAGTGTGAGCCACCGGCTGTAGCTAGTCTGCTCTCACAACGCAACAGAGCTGTGACGCTAGCGGTGTAAGCCCGGGGTTATCCTAGATCTGATCTGATTGGTTTGATCCACGTAATCTAATCAAATCCAGATCAATTCCAGTTTGATGGTGCATTAATCCAGATTTAGCATGCCATGTCTTTAAAGCACAATGTTGCTGCAAGAAGCATTTGGTGCGGCGCATTGTTTTGGCAGCAGCATGTTTTGGACATCTTGTCATGGTGGGTGTCACGGCCCATCACGACTTCTTTATCCCTTTTTTGTGGCTCTTTAGCTTTTATGAAAAATGCAAACGATTGAATACGTAATAGATTTAAGCTTTGACATTTCTGCGTAAATTTTTAACACGTCAAAAACAGAAAAAATAGTTTAATTTACTGTCAGAAATTTGGAAGAAATCTTCTTAAAACATGTTTTTAATTTATAGTTTGTCAAATAAAAGTCTCCCAACTCTTTTTCATTTTGTTAAATTACACTAAAGTGGTTACATTTTTGAACAAATTAGTTGAAAAATGATTGAAAATAATTGAAAGTTGTGTGTTTTGTGCCTCACATCTGACAATAAAATGCTCAATTTATTTTAATGTGTTTAATGAGTTCTTTTAATAAATAAATTCTACTAAAATGATGTTTATATCTGAGAGTAAAAGGGGGATAAAATGATGGTGGCAGATCAAAATCTTAATCACAAAAAATCACGTTTGACTGTTTTATGGTGCATACACACAGAACGCGATACGTGCGACAAATTTGCGTGCCCCGCCCCTTTTCACCGCGTGGTGAATTCGCTGCTTGCCAAATAATAGGTGGGTTTGAGTTGACCCAGCGCCTCGCCTGCATCGTCGGCGAGACTAAGCTGCTGCAGGAGGGGGCGGAGAAAGGCGCCTGAGACGAAGGTGAACGACGAGACTGTACGAGAACGAGTTGTTGGGGGTTGTCCTCAACATTCGGTTGAACTTTAATACGCCACTCCTCCTAGTATGATCTTATGTCTTTTATGGTATTTGTAACATCTGTCAGAGTGAAACAGATCAAATATAGCCACTGGATGAATTTCATGTGCTCTGTCCCAAATAAATGAATAAAATAGAAATTAAAATTAATTTTAAAAAGACAACAGCAACACAAATAACCACAGATTATTTTTTATATTTTTTGTTCTGCCATTTTGAAACATTGAGGTGTTAAATATCATTTCTATAAATATCAGGAAATAAAACCTCATAAATAAACAGTTTATTGTTCTTCACATTTCTTGGTCATCTTTGAGCCATTCAGTACAAGAAAATACTTAAGTTCTTTTAAAATCTGATACTTTAATACTCAAGTCTTATTGGAACTGGTGACTTATAACTCGTAATGGAGTCATTTTTTAGTAAGGTATCTGTACTTTTACTCAAGCTTTCAGGTTTTCTTTACAGTTCTGGTTTTGGCTACATTTGACTCTTCCTGTGCTCGTTGAAATGCTGAGGAGAGTACTGGGAGGAGGAGAAGGGGGTTCATATTTAGCTAACTGACATCTGCAGAGCTGGAAGACGGCCTCGATCACGCCTGTTTCCACAGGAAACGGGTTAAATCCTTTTACTTTTCTACAACAAAGAGACAAAAGAAACTTTCAAGTGTTTGAACCCAGTCTGATTCTGAAATAGAACAAACTAACTCAAAAATCCATCTGTCCAGCTCCAGTCTACCTGATCACCGAGTTCTGTTCCCATGGTGACCTGGCGAGCTACCTGCTGAAGAATAAGCACACCTTCAAGCAGGGAGATGCCCCCACCAGGAGGAGGTGAGCACACAGGCACATGTTTCTACATTTCCTGTAATTGTCATCAAAACAGATAAATTAAGGAGTCAGCTTGATGTTGTAGCACAGGAGTGTCAAACTCAATCACACGGGGCCAAAACCCAAAACACACCTTTGGTTGCGGGCCGAACAGGATAAACATTTATTGAACACTCTAAAAAAATTCTTAAAACTTTAAAAACACAACGTGACGTAACATGGAATATTATTCCAGAGTAAATCAACTTAAACCTTAAATAACTTTTAATATTTTACTCTCAATAAAAATATCTTTTGTCAAAATTATACAAGTTAGAAGTAAGTGCAGGATAACATCAGGTCATTAATAACAATGAATTAAAATGATCTGTAGGGCCGGATAGAATTACCTGGAGGGCCAGATCCGGCCCCCGGGCCTGGACTTTGACACGTGATGTAGCACAAGCATAATTCATCTTTTCAGACTCACCCGTCCTTCCTTCCATCTTCTCTAGCTTAACCAATGCTGGGTGATGGGGGCAGCTCCTTCTTCATAGAAACTTTCTCTGGAACAGCCAGTGGTACCCAAAAGTCCAGCTAAGAGACATGGTGACCCCACTTTGTCTTTGATCTTTCTGGGGTTGTCCTCATGGTGGGACATGCCCAGTATACTTCCCCTCAGAGAGGAATTCAGTAGCTCGACCCACCTCACTTTACAGAGTGACAGAGCTCCTCCCTCTATCTCTAGGGGAGCCTCCTACCCCCCTGCAGAACATTTCAGCCACTTTTATCTGGGACTTTATCCTTTCATGGTCAAAAGTAGGAACATACAATGGCCACTTTCTCATGTACACCTTGCCAGTACCGGGTTGGATCCCCTTTACATTCAGAACTGTCTTCAACATTGGTAGCATAGATCCAGCAAGGATCTGGAAACATTCCTCAGAGTTTGGTCCATGTTGACATGACAGCATCACAGTTGCTGCAGATTTGTGGGCTGAACATCCATGATGCCGATCATCCCAAAGGTTCTATTGGGTTCTGGTGACTGTGGAGTCATTAGAGTCCAGTGAACTCATTGTCATGTTCTAGAAAGCAGTCTGAAGTGATTCCAGCTTTATGACATGGAGTCTTATCCTGCTGGAACCCAGCCAGCAAGGTCAGGAAGGCCTCGTATAGTTTAAAAGTGGGCTGAAAATGTGGACCCCGATTGGGTTTGTTCCCATTTCTGTGGTGGCCCCACCTGTGTTTGCCCACATTGGCTTAAGTGGGGACTCAGGGGATTGGTTTGCTATGCTAGCCAGCCTGTGGACGACGTAACATGCTAGCAAGCTCCACTGTAGTGAATAGAATAGAATAGAATAGAATAGCTTTATTAATCCCCTAGGGGCAATTCAGTTAGAACAGCTCTCCAGCAAGACTACATAAAAACATGACAGTAAAAAAGCAAGACAAACAACACACCAACATAGAACAGTGCATAAAACCGTAAGAAAAGTAGTTTGTAAAATAAATTAGTTAAAAAGCCATTGGGACAGGTTTATGGTCGAGTGTATTCACTCTGATTTAAAAGCTTTATAGCACTAGGAATAAAAGATGTTGTGTACCTGTTTGTTTTCCTTGCTGGGACAATAAAACGACGGCCTGATGGTAACATTGAGAAACTGGAGGACAGGATGTGTTCATTTGTTTGAATAATGCTTTTTGCTCTCTGTACCACCTGCCTCTCCCACAGGGAGTTCAGACTCTTCTGTTGGACACCTGTGATCTTAGAACAGACGTTAACAATCTTATTTAGTCTGTTTTTGTCTTTGACAGACAGGCCACCAAACCAACAAACAAAAGAAAACATTAGAAGGCTCTCGATAAAAGACTGATAAAACATGCTTAAGATTTTATTACAAACTTTAAAAGAGGCTAGCCGTCTTAGCAGGTAGGTTCTTTGTTGACATCGTTTCACTAAGGATTCTGTGTTTGTGTCAAATTTTAGGGTTGAGTCAAACACAGTCCCTAAGTATTTATAATTTCCAACAATTTCAACTTCCTGCCCGTGAATGGAGCTCGCTTGTGGTTTCACTTTAGTTCTTCTAAAATCAATGATAAGTTCTTTTGTTTTCTCCACATTCAACTCTAAAAAATTTTCATCACACCAGTTTATGAAATCTGACATGGCACTGCCATGGTCCAGCTTAGGTTCTTGTAGAAGGGTCAGTAGCGCCGTGTCATCAGAGAACTTCACTAGGTAGCTGCCCTCTCTCTGTGACCTGCAGCAATCGGTATAGAGGATGAAGAGGAGTGGGGAAAGAACACAGCCCTGGGGAGAGCCTGTGTTTGAGACCACGACATCTGATTGAGCTCCATTCACCAAGACCTGCTGTTTTCGATCTGTTAAGAAATTTAAAAGCAAGAGTAAAAGTTGATCAGGTAAATTAAAATCAGTTGCTAGCCGTGAAATTAAAACGTGTGGTTGCATTTTGTTAAAAGCTGATGAGAAGTCTGCAAATAAAAGTCTTGCGTAGGATTTTGGTTTTTCTAAATGTTTATAAATGCTGTCAAGAATAAAAAGTTTAGCATCATCTACACCTTTGCGAGCTTGATAAGCAAACTGCAGGGGGTCTAGTTTTCCGAGCACTGAAGGCATTATTTCCTCTTTTATAATTTTTTCAAAAACTTTCATGACGAGTGATGTAAGGGCAATAGGTCTAAACTCGTTTAATAATCTGGGATTTTTTGTTTTTGGGATTGGAATTATTGTAGATTTTTTCCAACATGAGGGAATCTGACTATTATTGGCACACAGCTGGAAAAGTGTGGAAAAAACTCCCCCCAGTTGGTAAGCACAGGTGCTCAGTGTGCGCCCACAGAGCGCATCGGGACCGGGTGCCTTCTTTGTATTGGTTCTCTTCAACAGAGCTGTGACCTGGTGATTATCTATTACAAAGTCATTGAGTGGTGTAAGGGAGGATTTCAGTGCTGTGACGTCGTGTTCTAGCGAGCTCTACAGTAGCGGGCTTGTTAGTTCTGCTATAGTAACCTCCGCTGTATAAAGCTAGTGAGCTCCATCATAGCGAGCTTGCTAGCTCAGCTGTAGTTCTGCTTTAGCAAACTCCACTCTTTGAGCTAAGCTGCGCCGCTGTATCGAGCTAGCAGGCTCTGCTGTAGCGAGCTGTATTGTTGAAAGCTAGTGAGTTTGGCTGTAGCAACCACTGCTGTATTGAGCTAACGACCTTCGCTGTAGCAAGTTCTGCATTAGCAGAATCTCTGCTTTATTGAGTTAAGCTGCTCTACTGTATTGAGCTAGTGAGCTCTGTTGTATCGAGTTAGCAGGCTCTGCTGTAGCAAGCTCTTTTGTAGCTAGCTAGAAAGTTTTGCTGTAGCAACCTCCACTTTATTGAGTAGCAAATTCTGCTGTAGTGACCTC
Source organism: Oryzias javanicus (assembly GCA_003999625.1). Taxonomy (NCBI): domain Eukaryota; kingdom Metazoa; phylum Chordata; class Actinopteri; order Beloniformes; family Adrianichthyidae; genus Oryzias; species Oryzias javanicus. The sequence continues at coordinate 3,005,019 of CM012450.1, forward strand.
CACTGTGTTGAGCTAGCAACCTCTGCGGTATCGAGCAAGCAAGCTCCAATGTAGCGATCTTGCAAGCTTCACTGTCCACTGGGCGGCTTGCTTATGGTGCAAGCCAACCCACTGAGTGACTACTCAGGCCAATGTGGGCAAACACAAGTGGGGCCACCACGGAAACTGTGGACAAACCCAATCAGGGTCCTCGTTTTCAGCCCACTTTTAAACCATATGGGGCCCATGTGCCCTTATTTTTCCCCGGGACCTGAGTTCCAATCTCTGCCAGTGACATTAATTTGTCCGCTGGTCTGACATTATAAATCCTTTGAATCCTTTTATTAACTGTATTTTGTAAGCATGTTAGCAAAATATCCACAAAGCTCATTAATGCCCACTTCAAAAATCCAAAATGATTTCTCTATAACAAAAACTCAGTTTACCACATTTGAAATGTGGTAAGATGGAGATGGCAGGAAACCAGGGTAGTCTGGGTATTTAAGGGGTTATATCATGATCTTCTTAAGCCTTTCAGAGTGAACTATATCCACATATATGATCATATACTGCTCACAAAAGTTAAAGGAGCACTTTAAATAAACACATTAGATCCATCAGATTTCAATATGAAGTTGGATATCTATACAAATAATGAATGTCTTAGGAACAAAAGGATGTCAAGTCTTTTCATAAAATAAAAGTTTTCAGTCTACAGAGGCTCAATTGTGTTGACACCATCAAATCAGAGTGAAATGAAGATGTGGCAGGCTAGTCCATTTTCTCCAAAACTTCATTTCTGCAACTCTAAATGCTTTTCAGTATCTTGTGTGCCCCCCACGAGCTTGTATGCATGCTTGACAACGTCGTGGCATGCTCCTAATGAGACGACGAATGGTGTCTTGTGGCATTTTCTCCCAGATCTGTGTGAGAGCATCCCTGAGCTGTTGTACAGTCTGAGGAGCAACCTGGCGGCGCCTAATGGACCCAAACATAATGTCCCAGAGATGTTCTATTGGGTTTAAGTCAGGGGATGGTGAAGGCCATTCAATTGTTTCAATTCCTTCATCCTCCAGGTACTGCCTGCAGACTCTTGCCACGTGAGGCCGGGCATTGTGGTGCATTAGGAGGAAACCAGGACCTACTGCACCAGCGTAGGGTCTGACAATGGGTTGAAGGATTTCATCTGGATACCTTATGGCAGTCAGAGCACCATTTCCTAGGCAGTAGAGGTCTGTGCGTCCCTCCATGGATATGCCTCCCCAGACCATCACTGACCCACCACCAAACCTGTCATGTTGAACCACATTGCAGGCAGCAGAACGTTCTCCTGGTCTTCTCCAGACTCTTTCACGTCTGTCACAGGTGTTCAGGGTGAACCTGCTCTGGTCTGTGAAAAGTACAGGGCGCCAGCGGCGGACTTGCCGATTCTGGTGTTCTTGAGCAAATGCCAGTGGAGCTCCACGGTGCTGGGCAGTGAGCACAGGGCCCACTGCAGGACGTGGGGCCCTCAGGCCACCTTCATGAAGTCTGTTCCTGATTGTTTGGGTAGAGACATTCACACCAGTGGCCCTCTGGAGGTCATTCTGTAGGGCACGAGCAGTGCTCAGCCTGTTCCTCCTTGCACAAAGGAGCAGGTATGGGTCCTGCTGAGGGGTTGAGGACCTTCTACGACCCTGTCCAGCTCTCCCAGAATAACCAGCAGTCTCCTGAAATCTCCTCCATGTTCTGGAGATTGTGCTGGGAGACACATTAAACCTTCTTGCTTCAGCACGTGTGGATGTTCCATCCTGGAGAAGTTGGACAACCTGTGCAACTTGTGTAGGGTTAAGGAATCTCCTCATACTGCCAGTAGAGAGAATTACACAAGACAAAATCAGCACGAGTGGAAAACCAGCCAAAAAAGATCAAGAGGAGAAACTTGAAATGACCTCCACATGGAACACCAGTCCTGTTTGGAGGGTTTTCTAATTGTTGCCACTGAAGTGCACCTGTTGTTGATTCATGAACACCAATACAGCTGAAATTGATGAACGAGGCCCTCAGCTGCTGAACCAACAAGAAAATTATCAGACAGGTTTCATTCAATTCATGCCAGGACCAATAAAAAAAGCGTTCCTTTAAAGCAGTGGTCCCCTACCACCGGGCCGCGGACCGATACCGGTCAGTGGACCCCTTGCCACCAGGCCGCGGGAGAATTTTTTTTTTGAGACGGAAATATTTTATTTTGAAAATCAACCGGATTCTTTCAATTAGCTTGAGCGCTAAAAGCAGTTTGGGGGCGTGTAGGACAAAAAGATTGGGACCACTGCTTTAAAGGATACTTTTTGCCAAAACCCGCCACCACAAACCATAAAGCAGCAAAAGGGGCAAACAGAAAAAAAGTTAAAGAAAAAATTTGCATAGCTGATCTGTAAATCCTATATTAGGTTTGCTTGATTTCTATCAGAATAAAACCGAGACAAAGTCTACCCCGAGTCACCAGCAGCCCTTCTGCTCCAGCTATGATATATGCTCATATCCCACCTAGATCCCAGGTAAAGATCTGAGCGGTGGAAATGTCCGAACACCAGTGGTCTCTCTGTGATTATACTTAGCCAGCTGCAGACTCACACAGTGTCTCGCTAACGAAGAGGTTACTGTCTCATTCATTTAACTGCAGCTAGCGGTTAGCCACTAAGCAAGCGCCAGCTTTCACTCAGAACTGACTTGATTCTGTTGCTCCCGGACTCAGATGAAGTTGGTTGTCCAAATGTTATGCAAACTGCAAACTGTTTCTTGTTGACTATCTCTTAAATTTTATGTCAGAACTAAAAACACCGGTAACAGGAACTTGTGCTTTGAGGGAGTGGGCGGGGTTATGTTTTTCTTCAATTTGATTGGTTGGACTGTCGGATCAATCCAACGTGGCCCCAGTTTGATTGGATGTTGGGCCGAAACCACACATGGACGTAAATAAACACGGACAGAGAGCGGCTTTCTCAGTATACTTTTTAATCCTTGGATTTGGGGGAAAATAGAAAGTCTTTCCGAGTCACAGGGCTAAGGTCCGAGTCAAGTCACGAGTCAGGGTGTTAAAAGTCAGAGTCAAGTCTAAAGTAATCAAATTCATGGCTCGAGTCTGACTCGAGTCTAAGTCGTGACTCAAGTTCCCACCTCTGCGAGATGGATCCATTCGTTCATGTTAATGAAAGTTTGCCTCTTTGAAACATTTATTTATTTATTTTTGTCAAGAAAAGGCATTTGTAAAAATCAAAACCATAAACACTTGAACCTGAGGAATACTCCACAGTGCAACACCCCAACTGAACCAGAAGAGTTTCCAGTCATAAAAAAAGCTCTCTGAGGGAGTCAATAACCGCTAACAAAAAATAACTGCAGTAATTGTATCACTGCTCTTTTTTATAGATTTCAATGTTCCGGCATTTAAGAACCAGAATTTAGCCCCCACTGGCAAATTAGACCCAATGTGGTGAATCAGATGTGAAGTTGAGGATCCCACCAGGTGATATAAATAAGAAGACGCTCGTGTTTCTGTCATCTCACTGCTCCGTCTTCCACCTACAGCCTCACTGACAGAGACTACATGGACATGACCACAGAGAGGGGGGATCAGTGTGTCATCAGACCCATCCAGGAAGGGCTGCTTGTTTCAACAGGTGAGCTGTGAGGTGATACCTACAGGATTTGCTCTTTGAAGGCCGGTTAAGGTATTCAGTAGGGTTGGTCAATTCCAAGCTGCCTCCTTCTGTGTCTGTTTCTGTCATTGGTCTTTGTTTTTTTTGACGATGGATGAAGGTTCCATGATGTTCTTCAGTGCTGATCATCCATCAGGCTGTCTGTCTGACCATGAATGTAATGTTGTTCTCCTTCAGAACATCAGGAGACTTCATCACCCCTCCTGAATGACTCCCATCTTCTCACCATCCATGACCTCATCAGCTTCTCCTTCCAGGTCTGTCAGGCCATGGACTTCCTGTCCTCCAGAAAGGTGAGGATCATTCATCAGCAGCAGACTAACGTGCTGTTGCTTGATCTTCTGAAAGTCCACTTGTCCCTCAGTGTGTTCACAGAGATCTGGCAGCGAGGAACGTCTTAGTCTGTGACAACAAGCTGATGAAGATTTGTGACTTCAGTCTGGCCAGAGACCTCCACAAGCACCAGGACTATGTGCAAAGAGGAAATGTCGGTTTGATCTGATTTCTGAGCCTCTAAAAGAGTTCTCCTGGTTTGCTGAGTTTTACCTGTGCTGCTGGTTTGATTCCAGACCTTCATCCCTCTGAGGTGGATGTCTCCAGAGAGCATCTTCCAAAACATCTCCAGCTTCCAGAGTGATGTCTGGTCCTACGGAGTCTTACTCTGGGAGATCTTCTCTCTTGGTATCTCCAGTCTGTTTAGTACACATCAGTGTGTTGGATATGAACCCTTAAGAACCTGTGCTCTGTCCAGGCGGATCTCCATACCCTGATCTGGAAAAGACCCAAGAGATCTGCTCTGCTCTGACAAGAGGACACAGAATGACCCAGCCAGAACACGCCCCTCCTCATATGTAAGCCAGTTTCCATCACAAGCAGTGATTTGATCCAGCAGCACTGTTGAAACAAGTTCCATCTTTATCTGTCTACAAATAAGTCCTGCTTCTCACAAGGCTCAATATAAACAACTGCTGTCAAATTTGAACTTCAATTTGTCAACATTAAACTATAAATGTTATGAAATTAACAACTAAAAATGTTAAAGCTTGTGTTGATGGAAAATCACCTCTGATGGAAGTTTGGCGCCAGTGTTTGGCAGCAGAGCCACCACCAGTGTGTTTGTGAATGGGTGAATTGGTCAGTGACTGCACAGTGAAGCACTTTGGGCCTTTGAAGGAAGGTGGAATGCGCCATACAAGTATACGCCATTTACCAAAAAAATGTTCCTTTGGTCATCTTTGATCAAATTAGAATAACAATGTAAACATGCATAAATGGAAATAAAATAATTTGTCACAGTTGGGCAATCAGGAGGAAACCCAGATGCAGGAAAGAACCACAAACAGGGCTTTAATGTACAGAAGTCATAGTAACAGAACTCACAGGGCTAAGAAAACAAGCCATGAAACAAAACGAGTCGACACTGGGGCTGCAGCAGAGTTCCTTAAATACACAGAGCCTAATTATTGAAGTGCAGGCAGCTGTGACTGCTTAGCAGGATCCACAGGAGAATGGGCGGAGTCACAGCAGCCTGCACAGAAGCAAAAGAGAAAAGTAACTGATGAAGCAGAACATGACGCAATTATAGTGGGTAGATACACTAACCTAAATGTAAATGTGGAATAAGTTAAGTACATCTTAACACTAAAAATTATTGAATTCAAAGATAAATAATTGAATTAAAGCTTAAGTCCTAATTGCACTTACAGGTAAATACAGGCTGTCTGAGATGAAAAACCTATACAAGGCAGACATCTTGTCAAAAATATCAGTTTGTACTTTTTAAATCATAAACTTCTTAAATGACTTGTTCAGAAGTTTACATATTCTCATGACTTTGTTCTAAAACATGAGCACAAGCTGATACAAAAGGGTTCAAATGACAGCTAAAGGTAACCATCCTCACCTGTGACTGGTTTACCTGTAATCCACGTGTCTGCACTAAAGGCCTTAGAGTTTCTGGGATCCCAACAGATCCTTTATCCTTCATCCAGTTCTGCACTGACATTTCTGGATCTTGAGTTATAGGGAAGGCTGTCAAAAGACCTACAGGAAAAGGTAACTGAACTGTACAAAACAGGAAGAAGAAATAAGAAGACATCAAAGGAAATGAGAATGTCAGTCAGCAGTGTTCAAACTCTGTTCTAGAAGAGGACAGTGAGGAGTCCTACTGCAACCAAAACACAGTCACAAACATTTCTGCCACAGCTGACAGAAAAATTAGGGATCAAAAAAAAAAAAAACACACTCAAAGAACTTCAGCTGTGAACCTGAAAAACTGTGGTGTGGATGTTTCAAGACATACAATGAGGAGTTAAATGAAGACAAATGGGATGTATGGTTGAGTTGCCAGAAGAAAACCTGTTTTGCACAAATATATAGCTCAGGTACAAAACCCTAAAACAGCACAGGGACAAACCTCTAAACTTCTGGACCAAAGTCATTTCAAGTGATGAGACCAAAACTGAACAGTTTGACCACAACCATAAACATTTAGAGACCTACGATGAAAATAACACTATTCCTACCGTGAAAGACGGAGGCGGTCTGGCGATGGTTTGAGGTTATGTGAACCACAGACACAGGGAACTTGGTCAAAATGATGAATGCAGCACATTATCAGACGAGGAAAACTGTCACTCTTCAGCTCGGAGGCTGCACATGGGACACTTGGACATTTCAACAATGGCCCAGAATACAAGTCCAGCCGTCATTGGTTCTAACAGAACAAGGCGAACGTTCTGGAGTGTCCGTCTCAGTCTGCTGCCACTGTGGAGAGATCTCAAACGGGCAGTTCAAGCAAGACAGACCAAGAATTGAAAGGAGGTTTCCTGCCAAGAAGAATGATCTGCTTTACTATCAGACAATAAGGAACTTCATCCACAACGACCACAAGAGACTTTAAACTGTTACTGATACAAAAGGAGGAAACACAAGGTACTAGGAAATGGAGCGTGGAAACTTAAGAATTGTGTTATTTGGGAAGTTTCTATTGTCATCATGATATAAAAAATGTTAACATTGTAGTTTAACAATAAATGACTTAATCCAATCACTAACTATGAGTGGGAAAAACTAAAATCATAACCCTGAGCAGCATCAAGGAACCGTGTGCTGGGACTGCTGGGAGATGTAGTGCAGTCAGAACTCTGGTGATGGCTCTCGCCGGTGACCAGAGGGAGGGGCGGAGCTCTGACTCCTGACGCCCAGGTTTCCTGCATGCCAGTCCTACACTTAGCTAACTGAGCCATCCAGCTGCTAATAAGTTTTGATTTTAAAAACCTAAATCAGAATTTTAGTATCAAAATATTTGTTTTACAAAATGGAGCCAAAATTTGTTTTAACTTTTTATAAAGCTTGTTTTACATTGTGTTTAAAAGGCAGAGTAACAAGACTTGTGTGGACTTTTTTTTAAACAGATAAATGAATACATGTTTGTCAGCTTTGATCATTTTATTATTTAAAAATCTCAATAGTTCAACAATGTCAAGTTAGACAACTGATCTTCTTTCACAAACCACAACAGGTCCTAAACACTGAAACTGGAATGTGTTAAAGACAATACCAACAACTCCAGTCTTTCTGAATGACTGATACGTTTTGAAGCCTCTTATTTTTGTCAATCTTTTGTCGTAGCATTTTAGAGACTCAACAATGAACTTCTATTGATCAGAGTAATAAAAATGACAACAAGGATCAGTGTTCAGAGGATCAGAGAAGAAACTCAGAAAAGGAGCTGTATTCTAACAGTTCCTGACCACCTTCAGACCCACACAGCAGCTTTTAGGACTCTGTTTCCAAGTTACCAGTCTCAACCACAGACACTTAAACGCCTCACCTCGCTGATGCCATGTGAGGCGTGACACTTTGTGACGGAGATTTCCATCTTCAGATACGAGCTGATGCAGCAATGCTGGGAGGAGGACCCTCAGTCCAGACCGGCTTTCTCCTCTTTGGTCCTTTCCCTGGAAAACATGATGAGCGATGACTGCCGACAGGTAAATATCATCCTGCCCCTCATTCATGTACAACAACTGATTACAGGTAGGTGATGTTTGTCTTGTTGTATGTTAGCATTATCTGCAGCTAAAGAAGGTCTTCCTGGAAGAACAAAACCCAGCGGCTGTTCGATTCAGACATGCTAAGAACCAGGAGGACTCAGACTCACACGGTAAAACACACACAGTAACACATATACAGACGGTAAAACACACACAGTAACACATACGCACACAGAAAAAAACACGCACAGTAACACATATACAGACGGTAAAACACAAACAGTAACACATATACAGGTGGTAAAACACACACAGTAACACATATACAGGTGGTAAAACACACACAGTAACACATATACAGACGGTAAAACACACACAGTAACACATACGCACACAGAAAAAAACACGCACAGTAACACATATACAGACGGTAAAACACAAACAGTAACACATATACAGGTGGTAAAACACACACAGTAACACATATACAGGTGGTAAAACACACACAGTAACACATATACAGACGGTAAAACACGCACAGCAACACATACACACACGGTAAAACACAAACAGTAACACATATACAGACGGTAAAACACACACAGTAACACATATACAAACGGTAAAACACGCACAGCAACACATACACACACAGAAAAAAACACGCACAGTAACACATATACAGACGGTAAAACACAAACAGTAACACATATACAGACGGTAAAACACGCACATCAACACATACACACACGGTAAAACACAAACAGTAACACATATACAGACGGTAAAACACACACAGTAACACATATACAGACGGTAAAAGACGCACAGCAGCACATACGCACACAGAAAAAAACACGCACAGTAACACATATGCACATGGTTAAGCACACAAAGCAACACATAGACACACGGTAAAACACAAACAGTAACACATATACAGACGGTAAAACACACACAGTAACACATACGCACACAGAAAAAAACACGCACAGTAACACATACACACACGGTAAAACACACACAGTAACACATATACAGACGGTAAAACACGCACAGTAACACACACACACACACGGTAAAACACACACAGTAACACATATACAGACAGTAAAAGACGCACAGCAACACATACGCACACAGAAAAAAACACGCACAGTAACACATATGCACATGGTTAAGCACACAAAGCAACACATAGACACACGGTAAAACACACAAAGCAACACATACAGACAAGGTAACACACAATACAAGACAAATGCACAAGATAATACACATGATAACACATACACACACGGTAAAACGTAGCTCATATGAAAAGACTTGTACACAAAGTAACAGACGGTAAAATTTATACACAAAATAACTCACTGCAGCACACACACATGATAACATGTACACACAACGTAAGCTCTACACACAAGGTACCACACATCATAACACATACATTCACAGTAAAAGGTAACACACATGAAAAGACTAAAACCTAATGTAACAGACAATAACACCTACAGTACACACAAGGCAACACATGATAACAAGATAACACACAAACAAGGTAACACACACGATACACAACAGGTAAAACACATTGTATCACTAACATACAATATAACACAGAGAGAAACACATACACACCAGGTAACACAAAATAACACTTATACACTAGATACCACATGCATGATAACACGCACACACAAAGTATCATGCAGTGTAACCTTTACAAAATACATACGGTATACACAATGATCAACGATGATAACGTAAAAGCAAACGGATAATAATTCACAAAAATGGTTCGGTACACACAAGGTAGCACAAGATAAAATGACACACAGTAAAACACACACAAGATGAAACACCCACAAAAGGTAACACACATATGTGTACACACACATAAAATCACAAACACCAATCATCCTTGAAAACACAAATTATAATGTTCACAATCTAGAACACATGCAAGACAAAAACACAAACAGTAACACACACAAAGTAACACAAAGAAGTTCCCACAAACCCATAGTCAGTGCAGACACAAGTACGACAAACATCAAGACACAACCATACAAAGATCACATACACAAAGTAACACACACAGTAAAACTTATTGTAATACTCATAGTAACACAGTCACATCCAGATTTTAGTACACACACCTAACACACATATAAGCTAACAAAAATGCAATGTAAAATGTAATACAAAACACACAAACACAAGGAACATAAATATAAGTACAGGACAGCATCTACAGGGTCAAACACAGGAGTTTACTAAGCTAACAACAAACAATCACACAAGGACACACACATGAACTATAACAGAGACACAGGAAGTAACCCACATTCACTTAAAGATACACAAATACATATAAAAATAGACACAAAATGTAAGAACGGCTGTTAGTGTTCCAGGAAGCTGAACAGAGCGCTACCTCCTCTGTTTTCAGGAAGTTCTGCTGTTGAGGTGAAACTTCATCAGTTGGAGGTGAAGGAAGTGGAGGCAGGCTCCTCCCACAGCCCTTCTACCAATCCTGCTGCTGACATCACCACAGGAAGCAGCAACGCCGCTCTGGACACAGAACGGTGAGAAGCCACAGGGACCATAATGTGCAGCTCCACTGCTCAGGTGTGAAGTTCAGGTCCAGGCCTGTCATGTCTGACAGCAACCTGCGGGTCCTCTTCTTCTTTCTCTCTGTTCGGATCCCTGCCCTCACTCACAACTCACAGTTTTAGCTCTTTTATATTTTGTGAAAGATTTGACAGAGACAGTATGGTAAAACTGGGCTAACCTAACTGTGTTAGTCATACTTCCAGTCGTTACCATGACAACAGTAACACCTCTGTGTTTTCTCCTCAGCCATCAGCTGTCAGGCTTTCCCGCCATCCCGCAGCAAAAAGCTGGAGCTCGGGTTGAGATGTTATCAGAGAACGCGGTGCTGCCACCAACGCTGTCCGGCAGCTCGAACAGAGAGGATGAGAGCTGCATGTGAAGGCGTCTTCTGACAGTCAGACAGCGGAAGGGCATTAAACCCCACCCTACATGTTAAAACCCCTCACTAAGCCATCAGTCTGGACTGTAAGGCTGCTCACCTGTACACCTGCAGCAGGTCTGATTGAGGTTCTGCATCGTCTTCATGTACTCTGCTTTGGTCTAAAGTGTATATCTGGGCTTTATAACGAAGCTTTTGCCTCATTAAAGTGTATCCAGCAGCTTCCCTATGAGTCACTTCCTTTCAGCATCACCTCAGTTCATGCTTTTATGAGCACTTAAGTAATATTTCAGCTTTAAAGTCCCCGACTGACAATTTTTTAAATTTAAAAGAACGTTTCCAGTAGTGTTTTAATTCGGATTATGAAGTTTTTAACCAAAATCCCACAAATCTAAATGCACTAAAAATCTATTTTTCATGTTGATCTGAAGCCTCTGTTTCCAAAAATCCCCTCTGAGGGGGCGTGGCTTTAGTAGCTCCACCCCTGATCCCCCCTGTCTGATTATGATATCTCTGTGTCTCACTAGCATACATCTTCCCCACTGCTCCATAATAACATCCATCAATCCAGGTAATGTCCATCCATGGTTCTGATCCGGGTGTCAGCTCAGATCTTCATGGACAGAACTTCCTCCAAAATCCTGATTCTTTCTCCTTCCAGTTCAGCAAAGACTCTCTGATGTTTCTTGACGTTGCTGTGATCAATCCATTCAATCCATTGGTTTCTCAGAGCAGAAAATAATGAAAGCTAACATCCAAATGCTCTTTCATTGATTTACAACACTTTCCAAGTGCGGTCAAACGAGCCGCCGTTCACATTTCTGTGGTCACATCAAGAAGCTCCGTGGAGTCTGGTGGAGATTTTCCAGTGTTCTCAGGACTGCTACCGTAAGTATTGGATGAAAGTCACACCAAAAATCCAGTGACGGCTGATTGGAGCACAGAACCAGGTAATCAGTCATGAGTAGGGCTTGGATGTCTGGAAATCATGCAGACACAGCAGCCCTTTGTGACCTGGAGTTGCCCATCTCTGATTTAGATTATCCATCCGTCATGGAACTGCCAGAGTGTAATCTAATCGGCACTGATGAGTGAAGGCAGGGTACACATTAGACAGGTCTCCAGCCAGTTTCAGGGCGTCACAGTCACATACCCATAAACACTCAACAACAGTTTGGAGTATCCAATTAACCTATAGAGCATGTATTTGGTCTGTGGAAGGACGCCAGAGTGTCAGGAGAAAACCCAGACATGCATGAGGACAACATGCAAACCCCACACAGGAAGGACCCGGCTGGGATTTGAACCTGGGCCTTCTCACTGTGAGGTGAAAGTGCTAACCACTACACCTGTGAAGTCCTGATTGAGATTATACTGACACTTTTTATACCGGGGTACCCAAATCCAGGCCTCAAGGGCCGGGCTCCTGCTGGATTTGCAGAAACCTGGATCAGATGTTTAGCCAATAAGGAGCTTCAATGACAAAGACACTCAAAGCCTGGATTTGGACGCCCCTGATTTAAACAGATGAAATATGAAATATTGTCTTGGTTGTGGTTTCACTGATTTAAGCGATTTTTATGCCAAAACAATGAGTCATTTGCAGTTTGAGGGATCATCATTCATCATTTTCTGATTCTGCTTTCTCTCTAGGTCTGGAGGTTGATTGAATTAAAAAACAAGCAGTTGTAGAAAATGACAACCATCACTGTCATCCCATCACTTGAAACTTATTTGAATCATTTTAAGATGGCACATTCACCACTATAAAGGCTTAAAAAACGAACATAACATTTTATTCAAATAAGTCACAGTCAGCCGAAGAACTCAGAAGAAAACAACTGTCTGCTGTCTCATTCAAGATGGTGAAAAGCTGGAGGAGTCTTCCAACAGAACAGAGACAATTGTGCAAAGGTTAAAAGTGCCACTCCCTTCACATCCAATTTTCTAATTTTTTCTTTTCATTATAATTACGCCGATTTTGGCTAAAAAAAAAAAAACAAACAAAAAAAAACATTTGTCAATTTCTAGGACATAATTACTGCAAAGAGGCAGGAGTTCATCAGAGATTCTCCTCTGGGTTATGGGCAGGACTGTGGGTAAGCCTCCCCTGACTTCCCATCATCATCTGTTTGTTTGTATGTTCTGCACCATACAATAAATTACATTCTAAGGAAATAAAAAGCAATAAAAAGAGCATAAATAAAACAGTAAGAGTTCAACATCTCAGAGAGCTGCAGAGAACAGAAGTTTGTTTAAGTTTGGACTATAACAGTTGGAAAACATCAGAGTTTACTTAACCTTTGATTTACATTTATTATTGTGTGTTAAAAACGAAATATCTTAATCCAGACACGTGTTTGTCTTGCTGGGCGTTGTTGCAAATGTGAAGCCAAGTTCACATCTATTTTTTCTATAAATAGGTCAAAGGGGAGGAGACTTTTGACCCCATTGGTGAATGGGGGAACTAAGCAAATGGAGTGAGTTCAAATCAAGTCTTTTTACGAATTTATTTAATGACTAAATAAAGCCAAATCTCTCAACTGTTTGAGATCATCAGCCAGAACAAAATGTCAAGACGAAATGTCTCAAGCAGAACCGACTCCAGTCTCTCTGTCATCTGACCAATAGGGGGCTGGTTTGGGTGCAGCTGGAGCCAAACTTTGCTGCTACAGTTTCAGTAGATCATTACAGGACCAGTGAAGCATAAAGATAGGATGCAAAGCTGCGATATCCAGAGATTCAGGGTAGAACCACTTCTCCTCCATGTGAGGAGGTTTGAACATCAGAAACAAATGACACCCGGACGAATTCATCAACCATGGGGGGTCACGGAAGAACCAAGGTTGAGATTGTCCCAAAGTACACTGGAGTCTTTTGAGAAGCTAAACCTGCAGATCCTGCAACCCTCACAGCTGGTTCCATCCCTCTGAATCTCTGACAGCTGAAGAAGCAGTTACAGAAATGTTCAGAAAAGTCTGTTTCCTGCTGGAGAGTCACTCAGTCAACAAAAACTTCTTCCTCATTCCTTCTCTGAGGTCAGCAAGTTGAGTTTCTCTAAAACCCAAACTGAAGCAGACTTCAGGACTGATGCAGGTTTGCTTTCTGGGTCCGGTTCAGCCTCAGCCTCCAGAATCTGGAGGAGGTCTGAGTCGAGCAGATCCCAGAGCAGGGAGTGAATCCCAGACCAGGTTCTGATGATGTCCCAGAGACCAGATAGACTCCTTCATCTATCTGTGCCTGTTACAGCAACACAGAACATGTTTTAGCCCTCGTGTTCTCTTGTGGGGTCCAGATGATCAGCTGAGGCTGTCTTTGACCGCAGGAGACCGGTCCCGTGGCCCAGAGTTCTGACACTGAAAGGTTTAAAGGGGTCATACCAGGATTTTCTTAAGCCTTTCAAAGTGAACTATATCCACATATATAATCATTTATTACCTATGGAACACTAAAAAATGAATTATTGATGAAATATCAGTTATTTTTCTTGAGGTTTTTTTCCTGCCTGATAGTAACACGACTGGATTCCTGAAGCTCCAGCTACTACAGATCAAAATACCACTTTGTGGTTCTTTATAGTGAGGAATGAACAGTATAATACATGTGAAACCTCAAAAAGTAGAATTTTCATGGTATGGCCGCTTTAAGCTGGGTAAATGCCTTCAGAAGCCTCGCTCCAGCCCCATCCAGTTACAAAGTTCTGCTCTTCCTTTGTAGACTATGCCTGATCTGGACCGCTGTGACCTGGCCAGCATGAAGAAGCCTGGTTCTGCTGACTGTTCACCTCCGGGTTTGGAGCAGAAGGAGGAGCATGAGGAGGAGGAGGATGAGTGTGTTTCAGGAGGAAGTATGTCCTTCAGTTGGAGTCCGTTTGCCTTCAGCAGGAGCAGCAGAGATGTGGCTCCTCTCTGTGCTGGTGTGGCTCCCCCTCAGCGGCTGCCGAGCTGCAGGTCAGAACCAGACTTCTCATATGATTGATGAAAGCAATCAGAGAATCTTCTCCAACAGCTCCACTGGATTTTATTTTCTGATTGTCTCAGCTATCAAGTCTCACAGATGTGTTATTTGATTATTTTGCTGCTTTTCTGTTTCTTTTCTTCTAAAACTACATCAGCTATTAACATGCAAACACATAATTGGTGAAACACAATTGGGTGTTGTTACTTTAGGTAGAATTATCTATTGTGGTTCGTTAGCTAAATATAGTCAGTTAATTATCTTTTTATGACATTTGCTGTCATAAAAATGAAATGTATAGGACCAAACTTTTTTTTTTTTTTAAAAAACTACCAATATGGTAAACAAAAACTTCAGCTTTTTCTACCCATTCTGTGACAAAGTTGTCTAAACAGTGCCTCCACGTGGTCAGGTGTAAGACACAAGGTTATTCTTTGTACTTAGAAACATTTTTGATTGTTTTGGTTTTTGACAGACTTTTGAAAAGAGGACGGACCGCCCACTTCTGCCTGTCTAGATATTCCGCCATTTTGGAATTTTTTTTTTTGCAAAGCAATCTTTCAACATACCAACGGGAATCTTTCCTTTGTTGGATCATTTTCCTCAATCTTCCAACCACTTTCCTAAATGACCAATGAAAGTTGAGGAGAGTTCCCTTTAATTTTGCAATTCTTTATTTTTGGACAAAAAAATCTGGTCTCCATGAAAATACCATGTGCAATAAAGCAAGATTTTAAAATCGTGCCGCTGGTATTGCTTTAACACAAAACCTTTAACATACTGTAATTTTTTAACTGTTAAAACAAAAATTCCAGCAGATTCTGAAGGAGAAAAGCCGTAAATACAGTAAATCAAAGAACATAAAAATTGAAACTCCTGTGTTAATATTATGTGTTGTACAAAAGCTTAAAGTTTGTAAATTCAGCCACAGTGACTCTGGGTGGTTATATCAAACATGGCAGCACTAGCTCTGTTTGTTGACACTATAAGAGGAAGAATTGGCTTGTGTCTTCTGAACATTGAGTCTGGGAGACAAAACATTTTTTTACTCCTCATGGAGATTTTCTCGTACTTCTTTTACTGGCTATGACTACTTCACAGCGACATGTTTTTTTTACGGCTTTCCTTTCTGCATACTCAGCAATCTTTTCTAAATTTGACTTTAACTTAATAAGGAGTGCTTCCATCTCCGTCCGCCCCCTCCCCCATATGCACCATTTTATGCATTTAAAAATTAAGGACATACATTTTGATGAGTGTGGTTCTTTATGTTTGAAATTGTGTTACTTGTCAACAAAACTCTTCATAAGAAAACTTAGCAACTTTCCTTTAAACAATTACAAAAGCTGAATTATAATGGTGAATATTTTCGTATTATTTTTTTTGACAGCAGCATGTTCCTTTCAAAATAAAATCCACGTTTGTTGAGTTAAAGCCTCAGAAAACCAAGTCAAACTGATATTTTCTACCACTGCTATGCACTGTCATCATTTTTCTCCTTAGAATATCTTAAACTGAAAGGACAACATTAATGAAGAATCAAACTTTTTTCTTTAATCTCTCGGTTAAAGGAGCTGCATCAGGCTCCACACTGTAAACTCTGACTTTAGCTATAAACACAATTTTGATTAATCTTTCATTATATATTTTAGTTTGGTATCATTAGTTAAATACATCTGTTGCTTGACACATTAAAGATGAGTTTTAAGTGTTACTAAATATATTATGTAGAGATCACTTCTGCTCTTCCTGCAAGAGTGGGCGGAGCTTATATTAAAACTGTTGATGGAAACTGGTTTGACATTTTCTGGATGATGAAAATAAAGAAAAACGAAGAGGATTTTCCTCCAGAGAGCCAGTTACATATCTTAAGAGAAGAATTAAAATATACATTTATTTTTCAACTTTAATGCTGCCCTTTGTTAAATAGCAACGTCTTGGTGCTTCTCCTTTCAAGCTTTTGCATTTTAATGAGAGTTTGCATTAAGCTGAGCTTCACATCGTAAAATTTAATATTTTATAAAAGTTGCTTTTCAATCCTTGTTTTTCCCAGAGTTCGAAAGCTCTGGTCGTTAGCCAAAGATGGACAATAAATAAGCGTTGCTTTTTTGTTTTTCTTAATGTTCAAAATGTAAACATTCTTTCTCCTTTGGAATTTCAGGCAAATTTTTAATGTAGTGACCAAACCGTGCCCGACTATTGTCCATCATCACAGTTGGAATCATTTCCGCTCTCATAGGATGTTTCTTTTACTCTGTTTTAAAACGTTTTGTACAGTTTTTTAAGGTATTAAAACATTCAGAGCTTGTAAGGACATTGCCACTAAAAGTTCTAAATGAAGGATTTTTTTCAAGTGTCCTTCAGAGCAGCTGGATACACAGGGCTGACATGCAGGAGACCAGAGTACAATTACCAGATGAGAAATTCTACTTTCATGAACACTTTTTTGAAGACATAATATACTTATGGTTATATGTTAGAACTTAAGTCAATTTTACAAGCATCATTTCCTATTTCCAAATGTACTAACTCACTGTTTTAAGGCCATTGAACTACACTGGTCAAGTTTTGTATCTATGCAAACCTTAAAACATGTAAGGCAATCTGTTTCTTCACTCTGTTTGAGTAAACTCTGTCAATCAGGTTAAGAATGCAGAGCATCAGCTGTAGACCTCCGGTCTAGAACTGAATAGCTTGAAATTAATTTTAAGTCTCAAACTCCTAGTAAGGCCAAGGTCAGAGATTTAGCTTGAGAGTTATTGAAAGGCGTAGAAAAGTGAAGGACAGTTAAACAAAAACTGGCACTAAGAGACGCTAACTGCTCCTGGAGATCCTTCCAACCCACAGCTGTGACTTCCCACAGTGACTCTGAAGAGATAAGATGACCTGCTACCACTTGTGATTTCTTCTAAGGATTTTTTCTTGAATTGAGTGAAATCACTGAGCAAAACCCAAGAACTGTGTCTATAGAGCCTGGAATAAACAAAAAAAAGAATTTTCCACTAGTCAGCAGGACTGCTGCTTTTGTCACATGACACAGAAAAACCCTTGCTGTACCTGAGCCTTACCTGCCTCCTTTTACAGTATATATGGCCCTGAATACATCACCTCCGATCTAAAATTACTTCCCAATTTTCTTGTTTCTGCAAACTTCTCTCAAAGTTTAAAGGTAATGTGGATCCACTGTTCAGTGGCCTCCGTGATGTGCACTTTTCTCGCCCGGCTAAAGTTTTAAGTTGAACGGTTCTGGCAGCTTTTAGGTCTCGGTTTGATGGTTCTTTGCTTTGTGGTCCTGCTGGAAGTTTGGATCAGCAGCAGAAAAAATCTCCAAGACTTTAAAGAAATGTGATTCTGGAGAGCACAATGCTCCTGTGGATGACTGACTGGATCATTTGAAATTGAATTAATCTGGAGCGATTCTATCCAGCCCTCCAAATCATTTTATTTTATTGTTATTAATGATCCGATTTTATCTTGCGCTTCTTTCTAACTTACATCATTTTGACTAGATTTGGCATTTAGCTAATATTTCAGCTAGTGATCAACTTCAGTGTTTTCCGCTATCAAGTTCAGCGTTTCAGCTATCAGCTTCAGTGTTTTCAGCTATCAGCTTCAACATTTTCAGCTTTGAGCTTTAATGTTTTCAGCTATCAGCTTCAGTATTTTTCTGCAATCTACTTCAGATTTTTCAGTTACCAGCTTCAGCATTTTTCAGCTATCAGCTTTAGTGTTTTCAGCTATCAGCTTCAGCATTTTTCAGCTATCAGCTTTAGTGTTTTCAGCTATCAGCTTCAGCATTTTTCAGCTATCAGCTTTATTGTTTTCAGCTATCAGCTTCAGCATTTTTCTGCTATCAACTTTAGTGTTTTCAGCTATCAGCTTCAACATTTTCAGCTATCAGCTTCAGTGTTTTCAGCTATCAGCTTCAGCATTTTTCAGCTATCAACTTCAGTGTTTTCAGCTATCAGCTTCAGCATTTTTCAGCTATCAACTTTAGTGTTTTCAGCTATCAGCTTCAGCATTTTTCAGCTATCAACTTTAGTGTTTTCAGCTATCAGCTTCAACATTTTCAGCTTTGAGCTTTAATGTTTTCAGCTATCAGCTTCAGTATTTTTCTGCTATCAACTTCAGAGTTTTCAGCTATCATCTTCCGCGTTTTTATCTACCAATTTTAGCATCTTCAGCTATCACCATTTGCATCATTTTCTGTTTTGTTTTTTTTAGTTTTTTAGTCTATTGTTAAGTACAGCTTTTTTTCAGTTCAATGCTAGCTTTTTTGGCTGACCTTTTTTTTTTTAGTTTTTTAGGCTAATTTGCCATGTAGCTATTATTATTTTAGCTGGTTATCATCTTCAGTGTCTTCATCTATCAAATTAGCATCTTCAGCTATCATCACTAGCATTTCCTGCTGCCAAATTCAGCTTACAGCATTCACACTAGCATTATCACTGGTAATGCTATATATCTAGTTCATAATTATGGTTTTAAAGTTTTAAAAATGTAGTTTTAGAGTGTTCAATAAATGTTTATCCTGTTCGGCCCGCGATCCAAAGTGCGTTTTGAATTTTGACCCCTTGTGTGATTGAGTTTAGCACCCCTGATCTAGAGAGTTTCTGTTTGTTGCAGAACTAATCAGCTTCACCTTTGGAAACCAAAGTTCTTTGCGTGCTAAAGTAGAACTCACAGTCTCTAAAACAGCAAGATAAGCAAAGCAGATCTGTTCAACACACAACCAGGAATTCTGTCCTACGGACTCACAGAAAGTCAGGGCAACAGTTCTGGACCTGAACTCAGAGCATTGCAGATAAACCAGAACCAAGAGTTCTTCAGGGTTCACAGAGAAGATGTTTAAGTCAGAACTCAGATCGTCCAAAGAGTTCCTTATGACAGTGTGTGCTCTGAGTCATCTCCATCCTATGAATAGTCTCTGTGTAAAATGACCAGAACTGTTTTATTTTAAATCTGCGGGCCTGCAGGAGATGTAAACATGTTGCCGAGGTAACCAGTTCCTCCAATGCTCCAACCAAGTCCTCACCAAAGAAGAAGTGAGACAAGGAAGTGGGAGAGGGGACCATCGAACACACACACACGTTAATCCTGTGCGTGTGTTTGCGGTCTCTGGTACAAATGTGTTTCCTGACTTTCTGAGGTTTCATCACACCACTCGCCCCCCCCCAACCTGAAACCTCAGAGCTGCTGGACTTTCTCTGAAACAGAAGTGTGAACTCACACATCTGCTGACAGGAAGGACAACCGTCACCGCTCACTCACTAGGCCCCCAGCAGCAGAGCTGATCTGAAGATGGAAGAAAGTTCTGCTCAGATCAGCAGTCTCTGAACCGGGCCGGCCCCCGTCCCACTGCAACCGGCATGATCCAAGAGTCCAGAGCAGAGACGGAGAAAGAAAACAAGCAGAAATGAATACAAACAGGCAGGAAATGTGCCATGAAAGAAGAGAAATGTTAAAAGGAGACAAAAGGGAAAAGATAAAGGTACACGGAAGAAAACACACGGAAACACAAACAGAATCAACAGTGGAGAAAAATAGAAGGAAAGAGATGGAGAATTTAAAAATAAAAAGATTTTTAAAAATTTGAAAAGAAAAGTGAGCCATTAACCTTTTAGGATCCTTTAAAAAGAAGAAAATCTCTTCTAAGACAATCATTATATTCATTTATAATTTCCAGAAACGATTCGATCCAGGAGCCATCAATTCTTCAATTTAATTCAATTTTGAGTTTTAACACTTTTTTTAATAAATACATGAATAATCTACTCTATGATTTGAATATATTTATATTGATCTGATCCAGTTCACATATAAGTTTTTTTTTAGTGAAATAATGAGATTGTTGTCATACAGTGTTACATGGATTCTCTAACCTCGTGCTCTCTTAGGGGGTCCAGATGACCCCACCCTTACATTGAGGTGTTAGTCCTTCCATGACAAAGGTGGACAAGACTTCATGTTTGTCATTGGACACCAGTAAAGATCGACAAGCAGGTGAAAAAATAGTTCAGCGCTCTGTCTGGTAGGATCTTAACAGTATAATCACCTGATGAGAACCTTAGTTGATTGAAATGTTAACACACAAATGTGTCAGCATTTCAACACACACCCTTAGTGTGTAATAAAACTTTCTCACTAAGAGTGTTTTCAGACTGGAACAATCATCAATCAACCAGCTCAGTGGCCTTGTGGTAGAGTGTCCGCCCTGAGATTGGAAGGTCATGGGTTCAAGTCCAGGCCGAGTCATACCAAAGACTGTAAAAATGGGACCCAGTGCCTCCCTGCTTGGCACTCAGCATTAAGGGGTTGGATTGGGGGGTTAAACCACCAAATGGTTCCCGAGCGCGGCTGTGTCTGCAGCTCACCGCTCCCTCAGGGGATGGGTCAAATGCGGAGAACAAATTTCGCACACCTAGGTGTGTGACAACTAATGGGACTTTATTTGACCCGGAACGAGTCCTGAACCTTGTGTTTGGTCTGCATTCAGACTGTCATCAACCAGGGGCCCGTTTCAAGAAGCAGGTTTAACAAAATCAGAGTTCAAACTTGAACTCAGAGTTCACTGACTCACAGTTCGTAAACTCAGAGTTTTCTGTTTCAGAACAGCTGAAAAGAGTTGATTCAATCAACTCTGAGTTGTTGGACTCAGAATCAGGTGCAAGCGTCGTAAAAAGTCCTAATCAATGGAGCAAAGATCAATAAATTCACCATGGCAACGGCAAACACCAATAGGGCGTCATACTTTACAGTGACAGAAATTGATGAGTTTCTACAAGCATATGCTGACTACGAGAATATTTTCCATAAGAAAAGCAACACAGCTGCAGCGGCAAAACAGAGAGAGAAACTATCTGTAGAGTTAATTTGAATCATTTTAATTCAGGTTAAGAACTAAATAATGTCAGTAATGTCATTTTGTCACTTGTTAAGTGAGGAATGGTTTTTGATCTGTCAATAATTGAATGAGTAATCTCTGTAATTGCTTGAATGACTATTCTCGCAATCCTTGTCGGAATAGTTCATTTATTCAAACTTTTTATTTCACTGATCAATGTTGAACGTCTGTATGACATCAGCTACAACTCCTTCTACCTCTACTTTGGTGTGGAGGCATGCTGCAAGGCAGTTACTGAGGAGACGACGGCTAAGACGGTACAATAAGAGCTTATGACAGATAGATTGTCGAGATGTGAGAATCAATGTATATCACGCTAAGAGTTGTTGTAATAAGCCAACCTTTATCCAACACGTTTCCCTGAGTTACTGTGTCTCATTATTGCTGTCTTCCTACTCTGTTGACATCCCATAATGCTCGGCTTGGATGGCTATTTGGTCCAGTTCTGCTTCAAGCACAGGGTGTATTCAGAATGAGAAAAATGTGTCCAAATGTGTCCAGTCTTAAAACCCCCTAAGAGCACAAACAATAACACACAGAGACACATCAGTAATAAATCACACACAGGAAACACATGTTCACAATGACAAAGCAACACATGTCCACAAACATGCACACAGACAACATTCTACAACCCTCTGCAAACACACAATCACCATAACACAAAGAGACACACTCACAGAGGCCGACTGATACACAGACACACACACGAGAACACTCAAATAATTTCACAATAGCACACGCACACATAATAACAGACTTGATCACACACACCCATGAAAACAAACAGAAACACATACATGCACAAATCCATACTGACACAGCTAAACATACACACTATTTGTTGGAAGTTTCACTTCCCCTGTAGTTACGATTGTGAAACTGGAGACATCGTCCTTTAGCTGTCACACCACGTTTTACAAGTAAATCTGACCTGGCTGTGAGCTAAACTGTGGGTTGATGGATAAGTGATTGGGCTGGGATTGATCAGGGATTGATCAGGATTAAGACAAAATAGATCAGGGATTGAGCAGAAAAGGTCAGGTCTTGAGAAGGAACAGATCAACTCATGCTACTAGGGGCATAGCAGGTGTCCGTTACCCCCTACTTATGACTGTGAATTGTATACTTGTATATTTATTTTTGTACATTCTTTTTTTAAAACTTATTTTTATATGCATGTGTGCACTGAACAGCGAAATAGCCCTCATTTCACTGTGTACAATCAGCACTGTACGTGTACAATGTATATAGTGACAATAAAGGTATTCTATTCTATTCTATTCTATCAGCAATAGAGCAGGGATTGGTCAGGGATGGATTTGTGTGTTTACATGTTCTGTAAAACATTTTCATCATCAACGACAGAAATCTCTGAGATCATACTGGTGGCCAAATTTTTGGCAAATTCTCATTTTGGTAGTGGAATCGAAATAATGAATAAGTAGGGACACCAAGTCAGATTCTCATGGAAACTGGTCATTGGTCTTGACTTTGACTGACAGCATCAGCGTTACCTGGATTCTGGAGAAGGAAAGTTACAATTAACCATGTGCATGTGCAGAGCTGTCTCCATAAAGGTGCACTATACCACCATGCAGTGGAGGCGGCCAGTTTCAGTGTTAATTCAATGGAACATGAGGCGATCTGAAATCCTGCCGAGTAATATGAGCAACAGGTGCAGCGTGAAGGTCTGTCACCAGCTCGATTTGAGCAACGAGGTGCGAATTGGGCAGCGCAGTCAAAATGTAAATATCTGAAGTTTGACCGGTTGCCGCATTGCATCTGCCAATCAGGAACTCAGCTTTGAGTAAGTCATGTTTACAGTAACTCGATCAGCTGGTAGAATACTAGTCCAAAGTGTGTGTTTTTCTCCTGAACTTCCATCTTTTTCCTTAACCTGTTGGAGCTGCAGGTTTGCAGAGCTCAATCGGCTATTTTGGGGTGAAGGCGGGACACACTCTGGACAGATTGGCGGCATTCTCTCCCGTGGCGGAGCTCACTCGCTCGATATGCCAGCAGAGAGAGAGCCGCGGTGGGGTGCAGAGGCCGCCGGCACGGGCCTCATCGAGACATTAAAAAAGGGGATAAAGGTCTCCTAATTTAATTTCTTTCCCCCGAGACAGAGAGCCTTCAGCCACAGAGACACAGAAACAGTGGAAGCGGCTGTCATATAGAAACAGCCCTGAATAATAATCATATAAACCCAAACATGGAGACATGATTACTGATGTTTTTGTAGAACTCTTCACAATAATTAAACCTGATTCCTCAACATCATGTGTGTCTTCACACATTCTGAGTGAGATATCCACAGACGGCGTTCCTTACAGTATAATCCTAAAAACATTAGCTATCAGTTCATCCGACATGCGGCTGCGGCATCAAACTCCTGAACACATTTTTTGATAGGCAATGAGCAGTGAATTCATCACATGACGAAAGAGGGGAGGGGCACGTTAATTTGTCTTGCAAATCACGTTGAATGTGACTGCAGCTTTAGGCAGGATCGGTACTATTAAGAGCATAGTTGCTCGGAGGTCTCACTGGAACTCTTGACAGCAGGACTTTTAGTAAGTTTGTCATGAAAAAGAGGAGCAGAGAAAGCTGCAGCCATCATGACAAACATTATTACTACAGTCATGCTCGCTGCAGAGAGTCTTTGTGATCTGTTGTGAGAAGCAGCTCTGCCATCTGTCCCAGCACCATCATGTCTGTGTCAGCGGGACGTTCCTGGTGTTTGCAGCTGCACAGATCTTTTACTGAGCCAGGTGTACTGCTGGGTTCAGTCCAGTCAGCTCTTGTAAAGTTCAGGTGTGAGCTGAGCACCTGCGTATGTGATCATGATGTTGGTCATTCTTCAATTCCAATTCTTTTACTTGGAATAATCTGTGTTTTGTTTTTTTCATTTTCCAGAAACTCCTGGTCCTCCACTACTTTTTCTAAACTCAACCATCATGCCAAACCAGTCTGATATCACCATGATGGCTGGCTCCACTTTCAGTGTCAGCTGCCGTGGCAACAGGTCCCTCCACTGGTCCAGTACTGCATTAGGGATTACCTGGAGCACACAGACACATATATTCAAAAGTGCAAATGCCAGAGACACAGGTACATACACCTGTGGGTACACAAACCAGAGCCTGGAGCACCTGAACACCTGGTTCCACCTGTACATCAAAGGTAAAACAAACAGAAGCCACGCCTCCAGTCATAGCTTCTGTAGAACATATTTTAAATGAGGGGGCGTTTATAAATCAACCTTTGTGTTTGATGCATTAACCTTCTTTACTAGAGCACAGGTGAAGGAAGCTGGTCTCCAAAACCTTTAGAAAGCTGGGTTTCCTGTGCCATCATTGGTTCTTGGAATTTAAGGGTAACCAAAACGGGAAGTTGGAGGCTGAATCCACCCACAGCCAAAATGCGAAAATACAGTCAGAGAGGTGGGGGGGTGGGCTGTTATTATTACTGGAGCTGCAGATCATGACGTGGGACTTAAACAGTCTTACCAATCACAAACTTCAGTTGCAACACCTCAAATCAACCTGTGGGGGGAAGAGGGAAGCACACAGTTGGTTTTTGATTATATTTTAAAGAATAAAACGAGTTTATTTGAATTTGTTAAAATTTGGCATTAACCAACAGAAAGCACTTTTAAAGCCCTATTTATAGAGGTCAGCAGACAAAAGCCTGATTCAGAGTTTGGTTACCCTTTAACATGCAGCTTCCCTTGATGTCTTTGCTACAGACCCGAGCGATCCTTCAACGGTGTTCGTCACACCTCGTCGCAAGACCTTTACTTTAATGGAGGGCAAGGACTTTCTGCTGAAATGCCTGCTGACGGACCCCGCCGTCACAAACCTCACCCTCCAACGGAAGGATGGAAGACCCCTGCCCCCGGGAATGAATGTCACCTTAAACCCTCAAAGAGGAGCTTGGATTCAAGACGTGCAAATGTCCTTTAAAGGACAATACGTCTGCTCAGGGTGGCATGATGGAAAACAATTCAGATCCAGTCCTCTTGAACTGGCGATCCGCCGTAAGTTCCATAAATCTCTGCATACAGCAGTCTATCAATGAATCGTCACACCCAACTACACACCTGCACATACACCTGCCCACTCTGGTATCTGCAGCTCTGCGTCACCCACCGACCGTGTCTATCAGCCAGACTAACTTTGTCCGTCTGGAAGGAGAGCCGTTTGAGGCCACCTGCCAGACCAGTAACCCAGACCACTTTGTCAATGTCACCTGGACACACCGGGATGTGAAGGTGAGAGGTCAGAGGTTGACTCTCTGACTTTGTGACAAGTTCCTCTCTCTGATTTTCTACCAGATTTATTTCAGAAACTGAACATTTCTGTGAGCAAATCGTGGCAAATCGTCAACAAGCGGTTGACCATCAGGAGCACCCTGACAGTCTCCGCTGTCCGTCGGGAACACAGCGGGGAGTTCCTCTGCACCGCGCACAATGAAGTGGGAGTTACAGTGGCAACCGTGCAGCTTCGAGTATTGGGTACACAACTCCAAACAGCACTTAAACAATTAGAAAATATACAGTGAAGCTAAAAATAGATTCTGCATGAAACAGCTTTGATTACAACAATATCATGGCTAGACACATTTCACTGATAACTTCTATCCCCTTTTCATAGATCGTCCCTACCTGCAGCTCTACTTGTATCTACATACACCAACCGACACCACTGCCTCTCAAGTCAAGGAGGACCAGTATGCTAACGTTAGCATCATGGCGGCAAAAGCACAGGCCTGGCCTGCAGCCAACCCTAGCAACAGTTCACCAGCCATCAAGGAGAAACTGATAGCTAACATTAGCAATGAAAGGAATGAGACTCTCACTAGCAACAGTTATAGAGTGGACGTCCATGAAGGCGGAGACGTCAGGCTCACCGTTGTGACGGAGGCCTATCCTCCAGTCGAGCATCAGAAATGGATGACGCCAGCTCACATGAGCAACACCGACAACACAGTGTTTGAGGAGAGCTACACCACCAAGGACTACAGGTCAGCATGCTAACTGATAGATGCTAACTTCTACTAGTAATTAGGGTCTCGTTTGACCTTGGTTTCAAGAAGGATTCCCATGCAGTTCTGGTCTGTCAAGCCTCGATTCCCTGAGCGGTACGGTCTGGTTTGGTTTATTGGTTTACTGTATCGGTCAGGTTATTCGGGTGAGCCTCCACTTAAAGTTGAACTGTCATGGCACATGCAGGGTGAAGCTAACAACAGCAGAAGTCATCCAGCAGCTCATTTTTATCCACTTGGTTTTTGGTACTTTGTGTAAATAAAACATTTGCATGGGAAAGGGGAAGACTGCGGGCTGAGTAGAGGAATACAGCCGCCTTCTTGGTGCTTTCATTTGTCGTAATAACCTTCCGCCAATCAACATGTTTCAACAGTAGCTCCGCCCAGTCCATCCCATTTTTCTATGGACTTACAACCAACGAGGGTCCATAAATAGTATGGTTCAGTCCAGCTTAACCCTTGTGTTATCGTATGGGGTCCAGATGACTCAAGCCCAGGACAAATGAGGGTGATGGTGGACAGGATTTCCTGTCTGCCACAGACACCAGTAAAAAAAAAGTTCAGTGCCCTATCCCTGTGAGGTCCAGATGACCCCACTCCCAACGCCAACATAGCTAGGACAGTACAAGGGTTAATGGGTCCAATTCATAATGGTAACACAAAAAATGTTGAACTGTACCACACTGCACCGCTCAGTGGAAATGAGGCATTAAAATGACATTTAACTGAAGTTTTTCCATTCATTTTCCAATGAATGGTTTAAAAAAAATTAAAATCTAAATTCATTTATTTATATTTTTTTATCTTCACGCCATCTTCAATCCACTGAATTGAGCTGCAGACATTTTCAAAAGACAGATAATCTCAGATCTGTGGCTAATCCTGCAAGGAGGTTTACTGCAGAGTGAGACAGTTACACTGGATACAAATTCATAAAAGTGGGAAAGATAAATACTCAGTTTAATCTGTTTTCTTTGGAGTAAAAATCAGAGTAAGGATGTCACCTTTAGTTTCAATCCTGTTTGTCTCTCATATTTGGAATTAAATTTCCATTAAAAAAAAACAAATCTAAAATTAAATGTTTAATGTTTGTTGCCAATTAAATGTGAGTGTAATTGCACACCTATGTGTTTAATAACTGATTTTCCTCCTCCTTGTCTGTGGATTTCTTTCACTCAAAATTTCTTTCCTCTTTCTCGTTGTCTATTAAAGTAATCTGAGACAAACTCAACCTTCAAACCTGGTTGGCAGCTACAGCTTTCTGCCCTCCAGGGGGCGCTCCACTCAAAACAAAAACTACAGAATACAGTTGCATTTTGTTGATGTTTGATCATGTGTTTTGGTTTTGATCAATGTGGTATGAGATGCCAAAAGAGCTTGGTAAAGTGGTGTATTAGTTTAGGCCTTTGTTTTAACTATCATTTTTGATGGATTTAAAATCTAAATGTTGGAATTTTGTGGTCAAAATGTTTTTCCCTGATGATTTCTCTCCTGCAGGTCAGAGGCAACCCTGTTGCTGCGGCGGGTTCGTCAGGAGGATCAGGGTCGATA
The DNA here is from genome assembly GCA_003999625.1 of Oryzias javanicus. Taxonomy (NCBI): domain Eukaryota; kingdom Metazoa; phylum Chordata; class Actinopteri; order Beloniformes; family Adrianichthyidae; genus Oryzias; species Oryzias javanicus. The sequence goes on from CM012450.1 coordinate 3,033,150, forward strand.
CTCGTTTTATTTTTCCAACCCTTTTTTCAACGGCTCCCAGGATGTGACCGTCCTGATTTACAGTGAGCGTCTTTATCCGTATCCTCACACTGCTGGTCACAGCATGACAACTGTTCTGCATCACCTGCACTCAGCTCTTCTAAAAGTGTTTTATCCTACAGGCTTTCCCACTGTTGCCATGACGCAACAGAACCACAGTTTAACCTGCTCAAGTTCTGGGTATCCTCGACCCACGGTCCTCTGGTTGGTCTGTCTGGGCATCCAGGACTCGTAAGTATCAGAGGATGCAGCATCATCCACAGCTTACGCCTTTCCTCCATGGCATCTTGTAAGAAAATATCAGCTTTGTCCTAAGGAGGCGTTATAGGAGAAGAGTTGGGATGAATAAGGTGGAGAGCTGTGTCCAGTTTTTGAAGCCTTGCTCGAGCAATCATCTTTTTCAGTGATAAAAGGGAAACCCAGAGGACACTAACTGTTTGTTACAGGTGTATGAACAGCTCCTCCAGTCAGGGAACTCCAGGTTTATTGACCTCAAAAGAGGGGGAGGGGGTGGAGGTGCGGACACTCCTCCCAGTGCCAACAGAAGACCATGTCCTCACAGTGGAGTGCACCGCCTTCAACCTGCTGGGCAGATCCAGCCGAGTCTTTCATCACAGTGAGTGACTTCATCTGAAATCAGAGATGGAAGGGGACGAGGCGTTCAGGCTTTCTCTCTGTGAATCATTTTTGTGCATAAAATAAAAGATTTTTGATGATGTAAAGTTTGATTTTGACTAAATTCTGCTGCTTGCAGTTCCTGTCAGGTTTCACAGCATCTACACACCAGTTCTGATTGGAGCTATAAGTGCTGCTACCATTCTTCTGCTGCTCCTATTGGTCGTCCTTCACAGGTGGAGAAAGGTAGGTTATACACACGTGTGCTCTTTTTCTCACGTGACGGCATTTTTACATCCTAGAGCACATGTGTCAAAGTCAAGGCCCGGGGGCCAGATCAGGCCCTCCGGGTAATTCTATCCGGCCCTCCAGATCATTTTATTTCATTGTTATTAATAACTCGATGCCCCACCATCTTGCGCTTATTTTTAACTTATATAATTTTGACGGAATATATTTTTATGGAGAGTAAAATATTGAAAGTTATTTAAGTTGATTTATTCTGGAATAATATTCCTGCCTTTTTATTATTCATAATTATGTTAAAAAGTTACAGTTTTAAAGTTTTAAAACATGGCATTTTGATTGCTTTTTGGACTATTTTCTAAGATTTTTTAGGCTGTTTTGGAGTTTAATATTACTAATATTTCAGCTAGATGCTAGCTGTTTTGGCTAATTTAGGTTTTTTCAGTTTTTTAGGCTATTTTGAAGATTTGCTATTATTTTTCTTTTTTTTTTTTGTTTTTGAGTTAATTTGGCATTTAGCTAAAATGTTACCTGGCTATCATCTTCAGTATTTTCAGCTATCAATTTCAGCATCTTTAACTCTCAGAACTTAAGGTTTTAAAGTTTTATCCTGTTCGGCCCGCGACTTAAGGTGTGTTTTGGATTTTGGCCCCTTGTGCGATTGAGTTTGACACCCCTGTCCTAGAGCATAAAGCAGATCATTTTGCTCGGAGGGTCTTTCAGATGTGTTTAAAGTTGTGGGATTGTCGTAAACAAAAGTTTTTCGGGCCCACTGGAGATAAATCTGCAGAGATCGTTGGGAGAATCAACAGAGTGTGGAGCTCTTTCTACAGGAGATGATGGCTTCATCGGTCTCTCCGTTTAAAGACCCACTCTAATGATTTTGGTGCTTTTAACATGTTCTCTCTGAAGATGGAGAACATGTACAAAAGGATTTAAGATAAAACTGCTTGATTGATGTTATTCTCATGTAAATACGTGTGAGCAGCACAAAAACTAATGCAAAATCATGATGGCCACATTTTTTAAGTGTGGCCAACATTGACAAATTGCACAAACACATTGTGTCCAAGCGCAAAAACGGATGTAAATTCCTGTTGGTCAGAGTGTGTACTAAATTAAGAAAAAAGATTTAGTTCCACCCAAAGACTGTTAACTAATGTAAAAATGAGACATTCTTATAGTATTTCAGATGTACTTTTCTCAAAAACTGTACAGTAAAACTACTTCAGGTTTTCAGTGGTAGTACTCTTTGAAGTACTAAGCAGGTCTGTAAAGGAATGGTGATGATCTAAATTTAAACTTAGGAATTAGTCTTACCCAAAGTCTGTGAACTGAAGTAGGAATGAGACATTTTTATGGTATTTTAGTTGTGTATTTCTCAAAATCTGTAAAATAGAAATGCTTCATATTTTCAGGAGTAGTACTACCTGAAGTACTAGGTAGGTCTGTGAATGAATGGTGATGTACTCAATTTACAACCAAGATTGTTCTGTTTTAGGTGTGTTTCTCCTTTTGTTTGTGGTTCACCTATTCTTCCTCTGTGCAGGCTGACAGTGGCTCCTCCCAGCTGATCTCCACCCTCTCCTGATCTCTGTGGAGGAGTCCACAGCTGTCTGCACTTAGACGATTTAGTTTGCTTTCTATTTAAGCTGAGGTCCTCCTGTGTTTGGTGTTGGTTCTTTTGTATGCTCTCTTTTATGTTTTCCACTGTGCTCTTGAGGGTTTCTAGTTTAAGTATTTTTGTGGCTCCTTTAGTTTTCCCTCTGTTGAGGTGATTTTTTGTTATTACAGACTAATTTTTTGTTAACCTGTAAATTAGTTTGATCCCTGCGTCTGGACTCCTGATCCACGACGTTGATATATTCTCAGCCAAAGTCAGTTAACTGGTGTCATTTGTTGCAGCTTTCATGATAATTCACAAGTGCATTTCTTAAAAAACTATACAGTAAAATGCTCCATATTTCCAGGAGAAATTTTGTTTAAAGTACTAAGTAGGTCTGTGAAGGATTTATAAGGTACTAAATTGATGATTGGGATTCATTCACAATTCTTTATCAGTGCTACAAGAGATTTTGTGATTGGATTTCTAAAAAACAGAAAAACAATCATTTCTTAACCTTGGACAGGAAAAGAAGAAAACTGGTTTTACTGCCCTTTTACATTCTTTGAGGGGAGCAAAGTTAAAAAGTAATTATAATAAGGGTCTGTATCTAAATATGTATCTGGGATATTGCATTTAGCTGCTTGTAACTTACATCAAAGCATTCATCTTAGAATCACAGATCCTTGCAACTGTTTACCTTATTTGTAAAGACGTGTACCGGGAATATGCAGCACAGATCATGTATTGTAGTTCTGTAGCAATTGTTTTCTAACAAGTTTTCTGGAGGTAATTTGACGTCTTTATTTGATAGTTTTAAATTGATTCATTTCTTTGCTTTTTTCTCTGAATTTTAGGAAAGAGAAGATTTCACATCCTTTTAAACTATACGTTCTTTGTCTTTTTAAATATTTTTTGTATGGCAGATAATTCTTTAACTTTCAGCTTCAGAGTAATTAACAACTATCTGACCCTCTCTTCACCCCTAGAACAGTTTCATCAAGCTTTTCTTATGTAATCTCTCCTCCTCTATTCCTCTTTCCATCCACACCATAATATAACAACTTGCACCCAATACCAATCTATAAACTTTGCTTTATTTTTTATATCTGGTCTCTTGAACATTCTGGGCATCCACCTTTCTTCTCTCCATCATGTTCACAAACTCTCTAGTTTTTAAGGTCCTACTCTAGTTCTTCTTTCTTTCCTAGTCCAATTTTCAGCTCCAGGTTGTGGGTCAATAACACCTGTGGCGGTCCTTATTAACCTGAGTCAAGACCAATTCAGTATGAAGGATCAGTTCATAATTTGCTTCATTGGTTTGGCTGTAGATTGGGTGCCCAGAACCCTCTTCATGTACCTGGACTTAGTACGGGAAGAACAATAGTGTAACAACGAGTCGGAGTCCTGTGCAATCTCTTATTTAATAATATAATAATAATATGTGGTGAACTTGGCAGAGGTCAGGAACAGCGAAGGGTTTGTCACAGGCTGAAGTAGATTGGTGGTCAAAGCAGGCTAAAACAGGACTGAAGGAGGTACTGCTCAGAATAAACCAGAACAAGACTTCACACCTGAGCACAACTGAAGCCTCCTTATAAATGTTTGTGGTGATTGCTTAAAGAGGAACAGCTGGTGAGGTCTGGGAACAGCAGGCAAAGGCTTATGGGAAATGGAAGAGGCAGTCAAAACCCAGGGGATGGCTCCCTCTGGTGGTCTGAGGGGGAAACAGACTGATTCATGACAAATAACAATGGATTGCGCGCCCTCTAGTTTGCAGTAGCTCTGCTGGACCAAAGCAGCTTTCCAATTATTTTCACACTAAAAAATTATGAATTTGACTGTAATTATTAAACATGGACGGATCCATGCTGCTTTTATTTAAAAGGGATTTAAGAACTTTTTTAATTATTTTAAATAATTTTGGGTGAAAACACCCGACTGGAGAAAGCTGTAAAAAGATTTTTTAAATAAATTCATATATAAAGTCATACATTGGTAAAGTTTTTCATAAAGACTGGGAATTTAGCACACATGAGTCTTGCTCATCTTATCCTTCACTGCAGTCCAGTCTGGAGGATCAAGAGGTTAGAATCAGAGTTTTCTTATTTTGGAGTCACACGTATAAAATGTATACGTCTTTTTGTTTCTTCTGCCAGAAACCTAAATATGAGATACGCTGGAAGATCATCGAGAGCACTGATGGAAACAACTACGTCTTTGTTGACCCCAGCCAGCTGCCGTACAACCAGGAATGGGAGTTTCCTCGAGACAAACTGCGACTTGGTGGGAATCTTTAATCCCTAAAGGTGCTCTCACACCAAACGTGATTCACGTGGCAGAAGCGACCAGCTCCGATGTTAATCAATGGTCTAGGTGCATTCTGAGGTGAATTGAAGCCCCGCGGTGCGATGTGAGCGACGGGCGCGGCGCGCAGGTCTGCCAGCAGCTCGATTTGAGCGGCCAAAATGAATATACTTGAAGTCTGACAGGTCGCTGCGTCCCATCTGCAAATCACTAACTCAGCTTTGGGCACGGGACGTTTTCAGTGACCTGATCAGCAGGTAGAATATTCATCCAAAGCAAGCAATTTTTATTGAAGCCGAAAACGACCTGCCCTACCTTTTATTTATTTATTTTTATTGTTTTCTCATTATAAAAAGAAAATCACTAAGGAAGAATGAAGCGTCACCCTCTCTCTTTCCTGTACGGAGATGCCGAGACGTCACCTGTTTAAAGTCTCTTCGTTTTGTGATTAACAAGAAAAACAGCCGAAGAAAACTCCACAAAAGTTGTTTTTATTCCATTTTCTTTTATTATTTCATTAATGAGTCTGCGCTCCTCAAACGCCTTCAGTCCGTCTCGTGCACCAGCCCTCCCCCCTTTATTTAAGAGCCGACGAGAATCTGACCATGATGTATTTAATGAACTCCGGACATTAAAGAGCACAGATCCACTAATAGATAGGAAATAGACTAAAAACACCTTTTGTGTTGTTCTGCTGTTTTTGTCGTTAATCACATAATAAAGAGACTTCAAACAGGGGAGGTGCAGAGGCTGCTGGCTCAGGCTTTGTTGAAACATTTAAGAAAAAGGCAAAATGTCTCCTAATTTTATTCTTCCCCTTGGTTAATATGAGACAGAGAGCTGTCAAGCCTTGGAGACACACGGAAGTGGCGGTCATACAGAACTCCATGTACCGGGAAAATCTTTGAATAATAGTCATATGAACTCAAACATGGAGACATGATTGCTGATGTTTTTGGAGAACTCTTCACAATAAATAAACCTTATTCCTCGACATCATCGTTCCTTCCATTCAATCTAAGTGAGACATCCACAGACAGAGCTGGTAGCTCCTCCCACATCGCGGTATCAGGAACGCATTTTTTGACAAGCGGTGAGCAGCAATTTTGCCGCGCGGCAAAAGAGGGGCGAGTGGCGTTCAATGTGAAAGCCCCTTAAGACAAAGTAAGGCGGGTGTAGGAACAGACCTGAAGAATTTGGAGCCACGTGACCAGTTACCATGGTAACCTCTTGTTCCTCTCACTTCTGACATGCTGCTCTGCTTGTCCTTTAGGTGCAGTCTTAGGTTCAGGGGCCTTCGGGAAGGTCGTCGAGGCAACTGCATACGGTCTTGGAACCGACGACAAGGCCACCAGAGTGGCTGTCAAGATGCTCAAACGTTAGCTCTTCCACCAATGTCCAGTTCTTCACTGCACACTTGATGGTGTGGTCTTATGTACTGTATGTTCTTCAACAGCCAGTGCTCATTCAGAAGAACGTGACGCTCTCATGTCTGAGCTGAAGATCCTCAGTCACCTTGGTTACCACAACAACATCGTCAACCTGCTGGGAGCTTGCACTCAAGGAGGTGATGTAGAGCTCCTCAATATAAACCTGAAACTCAGACGCAATGCAGGCACTTTGTTATGTCACCACCTGGAGCAAGACCCAAATAGTTCATAGATGGACCAGAATTATGGGGGGGGGGTCGCGTCACCATATTGCAAATTGCAAACAAATGTCAAGTGTTAAGAATAAACTTTATAATTTGCAAATGAAAATTTGTAAATTCACAATTTGAAATTTTTTTTTTTGGCTTTCAAAAAATATTTTTGTGGTTGAAGCAAGATGAGTAACATATCATCTGAAACCCTTTGTGCTGCAAACGCAAAAATAGTTTTTAAGGCAAAAATACGATTTCTGAAAGTATTTGTCATATTTTCATTGGCAAAGTATGAAGTTTCATTCCTAACATTTCACATTGTGTTTGATAAAAAAAAATAGATCTCAAAACTGTGATTCTGTGCTTGAAAAATCACACAAAAATCCTTCCATACAGAATAAAAAACCAAAACTAATGTGACCACATTAAACTATTCAGACCATCGTGGTTCAGTTTACACTGGGTCTGATAGGTATAATCCAGGAGTGTCAAACTCCAGGCCTCCTTAGTTTAGAGCAACTAACTCAAGTTGAAGCTTTCTGATGCCCTGGTATAGTAAGAACTATGCTATATCAATCAACTAGAAGTTGAAAACTATCCCATGTTTAAATTAATGATCTAATTTGTCTCTTTGGAGTAAATAGTACAGTATGTGTGTGTTTTTCTCCCTTTGCGTTGTCCATGCTGCCTTGGGTGTATTCTACCTTTACTGTGGGCTTCAACATCTCTTTGACCATTAACAGGAATATGTGGATTTAGAATTTGGATGGATGACAATACCTAAACAAGCCAGTCCAAGCTAGACCCAGACTAGTTGTGATAGTCCTTCACCCACCAGAACCAGTGGGAACCGGTAAGAAAGAACAAGTGATGGAAACAAAAACACTGGCACATCAGTAAAAAGACAGTAAGAAGTCCATCACTCCAATAATACACATTTATAAACTAAAAGCAGAGAAGACAGAAGAGGTTTAGAATGAAGAAAGGGAACAAACTCCAGCATTCATACAAATATTATAACGTTGTTTCATTGGGATTTCACTCAGGATTGAGGAGAATCAGCTCTGTGTGATTTCTGTTTCTCATCTATTTTATTTCAAACATCATCAGGGCCCATGTGGATGATCACAGAGTACTGTATCCATGGCGACCTGCTCAACTTCCTGCGGGTTCATGCCCAGGACTTAATGGCATCGACCATGCTGACAGCAGAAGACGGAGAGGGGGAAGCGTGCTACAAGAACACGGCGGGTCAGAAGGCCCGACTGCGCAGGTCTGAGGGTTTCTGCTTCCCTTGGGTTAGAAAAAGTTGATCATTCCAGAAACTTTTTAGAAAAGGCCAAAGAAAACTTAGATGCAGGACAGAGGAAACCTCCCTGAGGGGAACAGACCTGCCCTAAGTGTTTGGACAGCTCACACGGACCAATCACCTGCTGACGTCTCCTCTGCTGCGTTTCAGTGACAGCGGGATTTCCTGCTGCTCCGAGTATCAGGAGATGCAGCCAATTCTGAGTCCAGGAAAAACTCACATGGGTAAGATTGGTGACTCCCGTTATGGGGTCCAGATGACCCCACCCTTACACTGAGGTGTGATCCCTCTCAAGACAAATGTGGACAGAGTTTCATGTTTGCAAAAATAGCGCACTGTCTTGTGGGGTCTAGATGACCCCACTTTTAATGTAAACATGCCTAGGATAGCACAAGAGTCAATGCTTTTTAGTCACCTGAACTCACTTTAACAAACTGACTCACCTGCACCTTCTGTTCTGTCTGTCTGCCAGGTCTGCATACACAAGGTCTATCTCTCTGTGACCTCATGGTGTTTTCATACCAGGTGGCTCAGGGGCTGGACTTCCTGTCTACCAGAAATGTAAACACATAAACACACACACAAATATATTCATACTCACCATCGTTGCGGCTGGTTCACCTGTTTTTCAGTGTATCCACAGAGACGTGGCAGCGAGGAACGTTCTGCTGACGGATCAGCACGTTGCAAAGATCTGTGACTTCGGTTTGGCTCGGGACATTCGCAACGACGACAGCTACATTGTTCAGGGAAACGTAAGTTCTTTACCAACTACGAGGTCAGGTGACCAGACTTCTTTATGTTTGTCAAGGTCTTAAACGATGTCAGAGGAGAAAGGACGATCTTCATACCACCATTGAGTCAAAACATTTTTTTAAGACATTATTGATTCACTGCAAACTATTTCTGCTTTTTGCAATTCATGTTTTTATATCCATCTTATTTTTTAAGCACAAAATTCCCCTTATGGACAGAAGCTCTGGGGAACAACCAACAGAATGAGATTTCTGACTACAAGCGGCTGAAATGAGTGGAAGGGCATTCCATGGTGCTGCATCTATACCGCCATTCACGCGACAAACTTGCTGCTGCACTTTTGTGTTTATGAACTAGATGCTCCTGGGGCTCGTTTCAAGAAGCAGGTTTAACAAATTCAGAGTTCAAGCCTGAAGTCAGAGTTGACTGACTCAGAGTTTGCAAATTCAGAGCTATCAGTTTCAGAACAGCTGAAAAAAGTTTGTTCAATCAATCCCCGAGTAATAGAGCAAAGCAAGCACGATTCACCATGGCAACGGGAACAAACACCATTTGGGCGTCATACTTTACGGCAGCAGAAATTGATGTGGTCCTACAAGCATATGCCAACTACGAGCATATTTTCCACAAGAGACGCAACAGCTGCAGCAGCAAAATAGTGAAAGTTGGTGTGGAAGAAAATAGCTGCGAGTTACTATTACAGTACTAAATACTAAATATATCAGGAATGTCATTCTGTCACTTGTTAAGTAAGGTGGTTTATGATCTGTCAATAATTTAACGAGTAATCTCCATAACTGCATGAATGAACTTTTGTAACCCCCCCAGACACACACACAAAAGGAAAAAAACTAGACTGATAGTTAAATTCTTCTTTTCTGACTGAAATGGGGGGGGGTATTATTAATAAAGAGTCCCTGGAAAACGGTAATGATAAAAAAAATGAATTGGGAAACTGCATCAATCGACTCGTGTCCTCCAAATCCTCTCCTGACAATCCTCTGGATTAATCCCGCCTCCCCGTCTACAGGATCCTCCATGAATGAACATGTCATTTAGGTTTCTGCGTGGTGTTCTCAAATGTCAATGAGGCCCTCATATTTGAACACCCTTCATTTTAAAAAGGGGCGGAGACCACAGGAAGGAAACCTGTCCCAGACCAGGTTTCGTTCACAGACTCAGTTGCCATAGTGATTGATTCTGAGTTCTTGAAACGGGTTTGGTCTCACCCACTTTCACGGGTTTAAGTTATCTCCGCTTCTGAAACCGAAAACTCAAGAGTTTTCCTTAACTTGGAGTTCACAAACTCAGAGTTTCAACAAAACCTGCTTCTTAAAACGGGTCTCTGATGCATGTGGGAGGAGCTACTGTCAAAAGTTTTCAGTCTCAGAGCTTTAGCCTCAGAGTTCCCGATTGGTTAATATGACTCACATTTTCACCAAAGTTCAGATATTTGAACTTGCACATCAAGTCATAGATAGGCTGAGAGCGCTGCACGATACGGTTTACCCCCACGCCGGAGGGCTCTGTATCCCTCCGCTTAGAGGGAGGGCCCTTCAAAAGAGTATTTTGGACAGCACTTCGATCATAAATGCCCCAACAAATGGAGGAGCAGGGAGAAGGGAAGAATTCGGATTGGGCCTAAATCTTTCATATCACAATAGAACGGTGAAAGAAAAAGCCTGCAGGAAGATTGACCAGGTTTGGACACCAAACCTCTTCCAACTGTAGGTGGTGGTTGTGCTAGTGAACAGTAGAAAAACAAAAGCAGATGAAGCCCCTCCCTGCAGCTCCCTATTTGTCCAATGCTGGTCCGGTGTAAACATCACAGGCATAATGTGCGTTCCTGAAACTGTATAGCACGTTCTTGAGGGCGCCACACATGCCTGCTGTGAACATAGCATTAGAGTTTTTGTCAGCCAGGTGGTTCTTCAGCTTTTGTTTGTGCTCCTGTTTGGCAATTTTATCTCTTTCTTCAGAGATTCTCAAACTTCCTGTTAGTCTGTAAAGTGATGTCACCTGACAGTTTCTGACTCTCTTAACTCTGACAGTCCTTGAATCTGGATATCTTTTTCCGAAAGGCCCGGCTCCCGGTGAAGTGGATGGCCCCTGAGAGCATCTTCCAGTGCGTCTACACCCTGCAGAGCGACGTCTGGTCCTACGGTGTCCTGCTATGGGAGATTTTCTCTCTGGGTAAACATGGAAACACCATTAGCTTGTCCTCCGTGACACCATTGAGATCACTTTCATTCTCTCTGCGCACCTGTCCAGGTAAGAGTCCATACCCCAACGTTGCAGTGGATGCCAATTTCTACAGGATGATCAAAGATGGACACCACATGGAGGCTCCAGACTTTGCACCAGCTGAAATGTGGGTGGGCACCCTTCCGAAAGTGTTGTTTAAGTTACCGTTTGATGAGACTTCTCTGTCCCTGAAGGTATCACCTAATGACGCTATGCTGGAGCCTGGAGCCCACCCACAGACCCACCTTCAAGCAGGTCGGTGAGCACATCAACGGGCTCCTCCTCAGCACCTGTGGCTCATCAGGGTGCCACAGCCCAGAGGTGAGGACTCCCCTGAATCTGCTTAGACCCGTGCATGCCCCGACACTGACCCTCCTCTCCCTCTCAGCCAACATACAGGAACCTAGACGACTGGAGAGAGGAAGAGGAGGTCCCAGAGCAAACACTGAAACCACGAGCAGCAGAAGAGTCAGGTGAGAATTCTAAAAAGAGTTGGAATAGCCTTCAAACTCTCAGTAACTCTACTCCATGTTCTGGAACTATCAGGTCACCATGACAACCAAGAAACTGGAGCTGAGATGATGGAGAAAATCTACAAACAAACCTGACTGTCTTATCTGAAGAAAGTGAACAATTGATAGAAGAGCCTGAAGCAGAACTGTATTCACACAATAAGAATCAATCAAGAAAGCTCCGCCCATCTATCAGCAATGGGACCAATGGATCCAAAGACAGTATTTCCACAGACTTCTGTGACGTCTACGAGCAATCAAGGCAAAAGAGAGTGATTTACTCTGTTTAGCTTCAATGATTGGACTTGCTTTATTTTTTAAACTTTTTAAGATTTTTTACTTTGTTACAATTCTGTTTAATGTTTAGCTAAACTGTTTTATTTCTGAATTGTTGTTTTCGTTTGAAGCATTTATTCTTTTACTTAGACGTCTATAAGCAGTAATGTCCGGATCCCTCTCTACACAGCAACTTTTTCACAAACACAGATTCATACAAATACAGAGGAACATTGTTTTTAATATGGAGCCTTAATGTGACTGCTTTTAGACAGTCAAATCCTAACGTAAAGCCAGAAATCACAAAGGAAGTTAATGGGAGAAAGATGATCTACAGACCTTAAGTGTCATACTGCCTTACATAAATTCTTTTTTATCTTTTTTTTTTAAATCTCTTTTAGTTGACATTTTGTTTTTCTGAAAGTTGTTGTTATTGCCGAAATGATCAAGTGTTTTGGGCCCCGATCTGATTCGGAGTCATTTGATTTCGAGTATTGTCGAGTTCCGATCTGATACTTTTGTAACACAAAAATAAAATGAACAAATGTTATAAACACATCCAGCTGTCCAGATTTCTCTTTCGTTAACCTTCCTTTATCATTTAACACTTGGCTTCCCAATAGTGCTCTGTTTAACAATCAAGACTTTTAAAAAGTGATTCTTCACAAAGAAACTGCGTCTTGTGGTTTTGCGACTTAAAGCTGCTTCACATACTTTGATTTTCACTTAACTGCGAGTTTCACGACATGCTTTACGTTACTTATCACGAGTGCAGAACTATGGACGCTGTAACAAAGTGTCACTTTTGTGTTCACCTTTTCGTTATGTGTTTAGTTTGCTTGCTTACCTGACATGATTGGACAAATGTTTGTTAAGCTGCTTGGCAGCCATTTTGAATGTGCAGATCCAACCATTTTAGGAGAGAGGGGTGTTGATGTTGACCCCTCCATTCTTTCTGCAGTAGTTTGGACCAATTAGGGAGAGGCCATATAAGAAGAGCTATTTGTTCAGGAAAAGAGGGTTGAGGTTGAAGGATCTGTGATTGTGGTTGATGAAAATTAAAACCCTTCTACCTCTAAAAAGATTGTCTGGTCACTTTAGCACAGCTGCTTTGCGCCCACCTGTTACAGATGCAGAACAGCTTAAAGTTGTTGAAACAGACAGATACTCTGATGCAGGCGGTCCAAGAAGAAAGACTTCCAGCTACAGAGGGATGCGTCTGGGATTATGATGCATTTAGGATTCAAGATGTCTGACGATGAGCAGAAGACAGTAATGTGTGAATTATGCTAGGAGGCTATTCCTGCGCCAATGCTAACACACAAAAATGAACATATGAGATTACAAAAAATTAGAGATAAATAGCTGTGGAACAGAACTGTAACAAGTATCTGAGCACTCGGATTCTCGCGATCTGCTCTCGAAAATTCCAGTATGAATATTTGCATCGTCTAAATAGCTGATTCTTGATATTTCTAAATACAGTAGAGTGTTGTAAATGATCATGTAGTAAATATTGATTTATCTTGAAAGTGGTGGTGAAACACGGGGCAAGTTGAAAGGAACTTAAAGCATTTAATAAACTGTTATTGTGATATAAAATAATTGTATTTTATATTTAAAATGAAAAATTATTTCCATATCTCCCAGCTCTACTGTTCACTAGTGCTGCCCCGTTTCAGTTATGAGGGAAAAGGCCTGTAAAATGAAAAACCTTAGAACCAGCATCCAGACTTCACAAACAGGCTTTCAATAACACAACAAAGACATGATCAATTGTTTCAAATAGCAAAAATCATTTCCTTCCGGGTAAATAATAAAAAGTCTTAGAGGAGCGGACAATATAACCCGAGGAGAAAAATGCTCCTAAATCAACCTAACACTCACTCATGAGTATGTTCATTCTGTCTTCGGGGAATGACCACGACAAAGTCATGAACAGAGGTGAAAATATTGTACAACTGCAGAGTAAATAAAAAAAATGTTTAGAACTAATCGTTTAACGGGACAGGAACAAGATAAGTGAAAGATTGATGACAGCGTTTACCGTTCCTCCATACGTTCCTTCTTCCTTGTATTTGGGTGGGGGTGAGAGGGAATCAATGTTTGTGTTTGAATGAGTTTAAGGGGAGATGATGGACGACTTGAAAGGGAAAAGCTTGAATTCTTTTCTCTTTTTCTTACTTTTTTTAATTGAGAACTTTTTGAATGATTTGTTGGTGCTCTGTTTATTAGAGGATTGATTCAGTCAGGCTTATAATGTTTTTGTTTAAAATGAATAAAATAAAAGCCATTCAAAGAAAAAGCTTCTGAAAGCTGCAGCATCTTCACACTGTTCTCTCAGTGTTCACTGACTGTCTCCATATCTTCATCCAGTTCAACATTTGAAAGTATTTATCCTCCTTTTTAAATTTCTTTCAATGTTCTGAAACTCTCTGACACTCTCTGTACACGCTCCAATAAAAATAAGTGAATTCTAATCTAGACTTTTATTATTATTAATACCCTATAACCTTTCAGGTGTGTGCAGGGGCGGGGTCAGATCATTCGACAGCTTTACAGCTATTGGACTTTAGTTCCTGATAAACAACAAACAGGTGAGAAGACAGCTCAACATCATGTGACAGGTTTAGGTAGAAACCAGATTTTCTTTCCTAGCCCCGCCCACTTAAGTATTCTGATGATAAAAAGTCATTGATCTACGTGAGGTCCATCTCAAACCGGGCCAAGCCTGCTGAGAACTCCACAGGTGAATCGACCGGCCTCCAGGTAAGGATGACTCCAGCCAGCAGCTCCTCCTGCAGTCAGAGCTTTTGGTGTTTAGGTTCAGGTGGTTAGAGGCAGCCGAGGAGTTCAGAGAGAGGGAGAGAGAGACAGACGTTCAACCTTCAGGGTCACATCTGCATTTAAGGGAGTCTGACCTCTACAGACCTACAGGGTAAAAGCTGCCACTGTCAGCTGCTGCATACGCAGGCTTTTGACTTCTGTCCAAAGTATGTAAAGAGAGACGCCATATTGGAATGGTATAAAAACAATAAGACACGTCTGAGCAGAAACAGTAAAACAACCATAAAATGATTTATTTTGTTCTGATTTTAAAAAGGAAAAAACTCAGATCATCAGAATATGAATTCTCAGGTCATAACAATAATGTTTTTGTGTAAAGTTCAACAAATGAAGGACATTTCAAACTTTTTTTTATAAATAAATATGTTATTATATAGGAGACACAATACATACCTGATGTATGGTTGTGATTTTATTCTAATCTACACAGATTTACACAAACTGTAAGACTCCTCGGTCTGTGTTTAGAAACGGATCGGCGGGTAGCTGACGTTGCCATAGGCCGCTAGCGCCCCTTATATATGGGCCAGTCCTCGCCCGGATCAGCAGGACACGGTCTGATCTGACAGTGAACAGTGCAGCCCGGTCGACAGGCGCGCCGGTCCAGAGGGCTCAGTGAGACCTCCATGCACGGCGAGGAGCGGTGAGGTCTGGGCGGCGCCCGCTTTAAAGCACTCAGCGGCCAAGAGTTATTATACAGTTGAGACGTGAAGGGGTAAATTCATCCAGTGAGGGCAGCAACGCTGGGCTGGTCCTGTTCTACAAGTGGATCCACCCAGACTCGATCAGAAGGACTCGGCACCAACGTGACAGCAGACAGACGGGCTTTCATACGACACGTTTCCGGTCGTCACCAGACGAGGATTCATCACTGATGGACTTTCACTACTGAGAGAATCCTGTAGTTCCATTTAGTAATCTGATTACCAGCAGGTCGTCTGGTCAGATCTGAGGTCTAACACACATACAAACCACCATCCATAAAACTAAAAGATCGGTGGTCCAGCCGGAAAACATGGAAATAGTGAGAAGTCTGAAGCTGTCAATGACTTTGAATGGAATACAAGATCATCTTAAATGTTCATTATTGAGAGTAAACTCACTCAGATCTGGTTCAGATGTTTTCTACAAGTTCTCCTTCATCAGCTGACAGCAAGAATTTACTAGTGAAAAGTCACATTCTTGTTTTTCCAGATCTGTTTGTACAATTGTAACACAGCAGTAAACAGACTACTGGACCATTCCAACATGGCGTCTGACTTTGTGTACACAACAAGCTAGCATGTCATCTCTAGTGATATACCTCATTGGTCGGACACCTCTGTAACTCACACACGAGCTTATAGCCTCAAGCTAACTCTAGCGGTGCAATAATAACAATGAGCACTTTAAGATCAATCCAGTCGTACAGGTTTGAACCAGAACCACAGTTCACTCCAGCACAAGTGTCGAACCCTCATCATGTCTCGCACACCTAATCGTGAGCGGCCCAGGGGGGAGGAGACTTTGGCACGCCATTTCAGTCGCTGCGTCATTAGTCTGAGCATCTTCCGGTTTATATCTGCTCCTGATTTGAATTAAGAATCAGAAATAGTTCTAAATTTGAAAATTCTTTTATATATATATATATGTCCTTTGAGAAAAGTTCTTCAAGAACTTGTTAAAAACAAAACAAAAAAGACTATTTTCATTGGAGTGGGAATTTCATTTCTGACTTTTTTCCGTGAATTCAAAGACCAGAGAACATTTAAACACCCACGCTGAAGAATATTTTCTTTTTAACATGTTCTTGTAGCATTGTTCTTATGATAGAGGAAATATACCGTACAGATAAAAATCAATCAAAATATCATTTCGGAGTACTTCTCTTCCTTTGCTGTGACTCAGGAGGAGATGTGAAGATGCTGTTGGAAGAAGCTCCTATTTGTTACAAAGAAAACTCGCTAGGCGGGCCACGGTCTCCCTGAACCTAAAGTGGAGAACAGAGCAGCCCTGTACCCAACCCCAGCACAGAACACATCTGAACTACACTGAGCTCAGTCTGCTTTGCACAGAAGTCAAGTAAAAATACAGAGAACAGAACTGAACTATAGGAAATATTGGAGAGGTAATAAATTAACGTTAAACACAAAATAACTTGATGAGTGATTGCATTGATTTTGCAGCTGGCACCATGAAGCGCCGCCTCACAAACCTGGAGGTGCTCCTCACTGTCACCACTTCACTTTTTGCCCTCTGCTGCACCTGTCTGATCGTGGTTTCCTGCATAGGCCTGAAGCCTGAAGGTAAGCTGTCAGCTGTCACTGTGTGTCCAGCTGCTACTGACCCCTAATGTCCCCCCGTCCAGGGGCGGTAGAGCCTGTGCAGCTGACGGGTCAGATGGTCATCACAGAAGGGGCGGCGTTCTCAACGGAGCTGAGAAACACCAGTAGCACACTCTTCAAGTCATTGGCCTTTGATGTGCAGCAACTGGTGAGGCTTTCACCTGAAAGCAGCTTCTAAAAGAAAATTCTGATAAAATAAGACATGGATGAATGAGGAAGTGACAAGCTTTGGTCACGTTCCTGATGTCTGATTGGTTGGCAGGTGTCGGAAGCATTTGGTGCCAGTGAGCTGCGACTGCTCTACAGATCCTGTCGAGTTCTTTATTTCAGGTCAGACAACCCACCAATGAGTCATCAACTTGATCCAAACTACACTTAGACTGAATCATGTATCGACTAGGAGGCACAATCAAGTCCTAGTCAACAGTCTGGGTAAATCAATCATGTGAATCATGGACAGGACGTTCATTTTGGATTGCTTATGGTTAATGTTCCAACATCCACCAGCTGAGCTGAAGGGTGCCGGTAGACAGAGATGAACAGAAAGGCAGGAATGTTGGGTCTTTGACAGGACATGACAGGTGATCTAATCCAGTCATGTGTAGGGCTTTGATATCTGAAAATCCTGCTGACACAGTGGCCCTCGAGGCCAGGAGATGCCCACCCCTGATTTAAAGACTCTTATGCTGAGACAGGAGGCGGAGCTGGAGGAAATAGAGATGAAGATGTTGAGGTTCTCTTTGGGAGAGACCAGGATGGATCAGGAATGAATCCTTCAGAGGGACAGATCATGGTTGATGGTAAAAAATTTAGCGTAACATAAATGAAGATTTACACTAACGAGACACAAAGAGATCGTAATCAGACAGGGCGGGGCTATTCAGCTCAGTTCCAAAAGCCACGCCCCCTCAGTGGAGATTTTGGAAACAGAGGCTTCAGAGCAACATGACAAATAGCTTTTAAGACATTTAGGTTGTTGGTTTTAAAAGCTTCATAATTAAAACACTACTTGGAACTTTTTTTTTTTTTAATAAAAAAATGTCATGGGGGACTTTGAGGAAAAATAAAAAATAAAAGTGATTAACAGACTGACTTCATGGATTGTGTCACTTCCTCCAATCAACTATGTAATAGTTGATGTAAATCTAACATGGAAACCTCATATATCATATGTTAAAGCTAAAATGTCAAAAACTCTATTTTTTAGACTTAGACTTAGACTAGGCTTTATTGATCCCTTTGGGATGGCACCCTCGGGGAAATTAAGTTTTTCAGCAGCTTACATAAGTATACATAGTAAAATTAAAAATCTCACGGTACATGTACATAATGAAGAAAAATCTCAATGTTCAATAATAAAGAAGTACATCAACGTAAAGAAGAAGAGCAAAGTCAAAACAGTTTGAGTGTGTGATTGAGTTATTGCACACGATAGGTTATTACAGTGTTACAGTGTTGATTATTGCACTTGTACCTTTATTGCACATAAGTGGATGGATAGGTGAGTAGCTTAGTTGATTTGATTTGCTCCCGGTCCGCCTCTACTACACTACCTCAACCCCCCCAGTGAAGCATTGTAGAGTGTGACGGCCTGGTGCACAAAAGAGTAATTCAATTTGTTTTGAATAATGTAAAGTTTCTTTTATCTTGTAAAACACTGAGAATGTTATATTGTTCACTTATTCTGCCTTATTTAATTTATTGTGTAGAAGTGTGGGGTAATACATATAAAACAAATGTAATGCCTTTATGTTTAATGCAGAAAAGAATTATTAGAATAATAAACAAAGTTGGCTATAGGGAAAGCACAAATATATTATTTATCAAGTCTGGTCTTATCAAATTTGAAGACTTAATAGAACGACAAATTCTGTTAGGAATGTTTAAAGTTAAAAACAGAGAACTGCCAGAGAGTTTGCTTATGTTGTTTGTTTTTAGTTCTGAAGATTTAAATCATAGAAGGAGATTTGATTTCAAGTTCCCAGATGTTCGCACCACTTTAAAAAAAATGTGTTTTTCTTTTATTGGTGTTAAACTTTGGAACTTACAAAAAAATGATTTGAAAAGTTGTACAAATATTCTTCAGTTTAGGAATATGTTTAGGAGAATGAAATTGGAAAGTTATGTCAAAAGTAGTTGATTTCATCTTCTGATTTAATTTTCTTTTTGTTTTATTATATTGTTTTGCTTGTTAATGGCCAACGGTGGGGCCATCTAAAACTGTATATTTGTTTATACATATGAGTATTTTTGATTTAGCAGGGGCAGGCACAAAATAAGAACTTTGTTCTTCCATCTGCTCCCTTTCATTCTTGAAGTTGCAGGACTGTGTTGTATTCTGTATCTGATTTTGTGTTTGGGTGTTCCTGAAGCTTCATGAAAGGAAACAAATAAAGAGAAAGAAAAGAAAGAAAGAAAGCAGTATTGATAACTGATCAAGCAACAAACCAATTATTGATCTGTGTCTGCAGGCCTGGCAGCATTGTGGTGACCTTTGACCTGGAGTTCAATGAGCCGATCAACCTGAATGATGTGAAGCAGCAGCTGGGGGTGGGTCTTCAGCAGGTAGAGGGTGGGGCTTTGGTGATCGATGCAGACAGCATTGAAATCACAGGTGAGTCGGTTTCCATCGTTACTCATCCTGGGTGGTGGGGGGGTGCACTGAACTCTGAATGAGGGGGGATGAGAAGGCAGGAGGTTAGACAGAGTCAGTGCACTCACTGATAGGGAGGGGGCGTCAAGGATTAAGTAAAGAACAAGCAGAGCTTCCACTCGAGGCAGGTTAACAGGTGATAGGAAGCAAGAACAAAGAGAAGTGGGAGCGTCTCATCATTTGATTGGCTGCTCTGAAAGGTGACAGAAAAGAAAAAGAACAGTTCAAAACTACCTGCACTAAACACCATGACTCTGTGAGCTCATCGGGTTCTGCTCCGGCTTCTACTTTGGCAGTCACATTGTTCCTTCTGTTACCTCCTGCATCGACTCCGCATGTCTGACTCCCATTTCCTGACTGCCTTACAATTACTAACCAGGAAGTCCTACATCAAGAATTTTACCAGCCCCTGTCCCACTCTGACCTAGAAAGCATCTCCAAGGCAACATTGAAAAGCTGAATTCTATACAAACATCTGAAAAGCAAGTGAAACGTAGTAACCAGTGAAGTTCTTCACTGACTACCTGTTAGCGCTGGGCGATTGATCCAAAATATTGATAGTATCGATCTAAAGGTGGTATCGGATTGATATCGACCTGCAGACATTTTTCCACCCTTGTTTGAAACTTTTCTGTTTCAGCCTAAAAGACTCGTCTGAGTCTCTGCTTCACCCCTCTCTCCAGTCCGGTCAGATCTCAGCTGCAGATCTCTCAGTGCATGAATGCAGGCAGCATGCTTTGTTCACCCATTCCACTATTTATTTGTGACTTTATTTTGATTAGTTACTTTTCACTTGCTGTTTTTATTACTTTCACCTGTTTTTATTGTTCTATTGAAAGACTGAGAAGTCACAAATGACAAATATTTCTACCGGTTGTTTTAATCATTAAACGTTTTGATTTATTTTTGTATCTGTTTCTTTTGGTTTGTTGACTGTTTCACATTAATTTCTTGAATTTTTATTTCATTTCAAGAAGTTTTTATTTTAACAAACATTTTTCCATTTAATTCAAAATATTGACCTAATTTTGTTTTTATGTATATAAAATAATATAAAAAAGGGAAACTTACGTTCATGGTAATTAAAAAGAACTGAGATTTTAAAGTTCATGTCACATCAACTACATTTACGAAAAATTGGTATTGATATTGGCGGTTTTGACTGGTATCGATACTCGAATACTCAGGTTCGCCCAGCCCTTCTACCTGGTGTAGATTTGTTTCTGTTTGAATGTTAGGCTCCTCCCACTTGACCATTTCAGCTCAAATATAAATCTGACATTAATTGTTACAGGATTGTTTTCCACCTCAATAACCATGAAAAACCTACTTACACATAATTAACAACACAGTAACTCAACACCTACAAGTCACATGAACTGAGAACAAAACAAAGAGGAAAAAAAAAAAAACGAGCGTGTAATCCACGGAAACTCTTGATCCTGTTAACTAATAACAGCATGCTACCTGGCTAGCTTGTGTGTGGGTGGTTGTGCTGTGGGACAGGGCCAGCAGTGACAGAGGGACCTTCCACAGTCCATCTGAATCTGTTCGGCTTCTTTTTGTTCCACAAAAACTAAAGATGTTTGCGTGTCTGCAGAGAAGCCAAGTTACACAACACCCGAGGCCACTCCCACAACAGGTCACACAACACCTGCAGCCCCGCCCACAGAAGGTCAGACCCCATACACTGTTCTGTGGCCCTCTTCAGCTCGTTTATTTGAATTTTCTCTCTTTTCTCTACAGCTTCCTGTCCTCCGGACCACAGTCTGTGTTTGGACGGATCCGTGTGCGTTCTGACCGCCGTGCTCTGTGATGGAGTCAGTGACTGCCCTGATGCGTCTGATGAGAGCTCTTCTCGCTGTGGTCAGATGTCATTTCCATTAAGTTGTTCACCAATTGAGCCAATAAGAATTTCCGTGCTGCAACTAACATCAAAGTTGATCTGTCCCATGTGTTTCCGTAGCAACGACATGTGATGGACAGTTTGTGCTGGGAGGATCAAACGGGACATTTAGGTCATCAGAGACTGAAATGTACAGAAACAGCAGCAACTGCCGCTGGATCATTAGGTCTGTTACCAGACGAGCACAAGCATTCATATAACGCAGTAACGCTACAGCAGGAGTGTCAGACTCAATCGCTTAGGGGGCCCAACCCCAAAACACACCTGGTCGGGGGTCGAACAGCATAAACATTTATTGAACAAACTAAAACTACATTTTTTAAACTTCAAAACTGTACTTTTTTAACAGAATTATGAACTAGATATAGCATTACCTGTGATAATGCTAGTCTGAATGCAGTGAGCTGAATTCAGCTGCTGAAGAAGCTGAAATTAATAGCTGAAAATGCTGAAGATGATAGCCAGAGAAAATATGAGCTAAATGCCAAATTTGCCTAAAAAACAAACATACAAAAATTTAAGTTTGCCAAAACAGCTAGCATGTATCTGAAATATTAGCTAAACTCCAAAATAGCTTAAAAAATCATAGTAAATGCCAAAATAGTCCAAAAAGTAGAATGCCAGTTTTTAAAAGTTAAAACTAAATCAACTTAAACCTTAAATAACTTTAAATACGTTAGTCTAGATAAAAATATATTTTGTCAAAATTATACAAGTTAGATTAAAGTGCAAGATAACATCGGGCCATTAATAATAATTAAATGATCTGGAGGGCCGGATAGAATTACTCGGAGGGCCGGTTCCGGCCCCCAGGCCTTGACTTGGGCTCCACAGCATATCAACAGGGGCTTCTTCAAATTTTCTGTAGAATTACAATCTGTAGAATTTGAGAACATGGCTGATGGAAAATTC
This sequence comes from Oryzias javanicus, assembly GCA_003999625.1. Lineage (NCBI taxonomy): Eukaryota > Metazoa > Chordata > Actinopteri > Beloniformes > Adrianichthyidae > Oryzias > Oryzias javanicus. The sequence continues at coordinate 3,055,341 of CM012450.1, forward strand.
TGGCTTCACCTCTGGGATTCACAGTTATTTTTCCATTTCTGTTAAACCATTTAAATTCCCATATGGCTACACAACCGTCAAGTCCCTGGTTCAAATCCCAGCTGGGTCATTCCTGCGCAGAGTTTACATGTTCTCCATGTGCACGCGTGGTTTCTCTCACGGTGCTTCCACAAGCTGCAATCCTTGGCCTGGTATTATTTCATTTGGAATATTACTAGACTGATTACTGGCAAACGGAAAGGAATGGAAAAAGTTCCCTCAAGAAAGACATTGGTGTTCTATCCCAACACTCTTTTACATCCACATGGGGTAAGGATCGGGGTAGCAGAACGCACTTTGTTTGCTAAAATAAAGTTATGCTGTCTTCAGGATGGACGGAGGACTCTCGGTCCTGGTCAGCTTCTACCACTTTGAGACTGAAGAGTACAGTGATGTGCTTAAACTTTACGAAGGAGTTGGACCACAAAAGGTGCTAGCAGGTACAACACAGTCAGAATTTAAAAAGTTCACCTTTGCAGAGTACGTTGGGTCTGTGGGTCAGCTGGGTACCATCAGGTGTTGTGAAATCCTTTAGTGCTCCCACATCAGGGTTCCAGAAGGTTTAGGGAGGGATTTCGACCTGTTGACCAACGCCTGTTATGATTGCAGCTGAGCTCTCAGGCCCTTTCCTTCCTGGGACTGTGTTGCTGCTGAACAACCAGGTGACTGCAGAGTTTACCTCTGATGGTGTCAACAATCTGTCTGGGTTCAGAGCCTCCTATGTTGCAGTAAACACCTCCACACTGACCAGTAAGAAGCAGTTTCATTTCCAGGTCAAACACTGAACCAAAACTGTTTCTGACCCATTTCTTCTCTCAGTCCAGGAGAAGCTCAGTTGCAGCTTTGAGCAGGGTTTCTGTTTCTGGAGGCAGACGCAAGAAAGTTTAGATACCTGGATTCGAACCAATGTCCCCACCTTTCCGCCGTTAACTGGACCAAACTTTGACCATACGTTTGGGAACAGTTCAGGTGCGTTCAGCTGATGACAAATGTGGAACTATGTCAATTAAGGACATTTTATGATTAATCACCATATTATGGTTTGTTTGGACCACACAGGCTACTATATAGTTACCTCCTTGAGCCCTGGCCAATGGCTGAAGAGCTTCATGATCAACAGCCTCCCTCTAGCTCCATCTTCACATCCCATGTGCTTAAGCTTCTGGTAAGCAACACATCTATGTTTTGAAAATTAAATAACTCACTGAGCCAGACAAAGTGAAAATATAACATGCACACACAGACAGCAATGAACAAGGCCAGTCAGGAAAAATCAGAAAACATGTTTGACTGATTATTTTTTAACTGTCTGTCCAGCTTGGCAAAAGCAAAGCATCTCAGAGAAGGAAGCAGTAGAAACTTTCATTTAAGCTTTTTTCATCAGTGGGGGCATGTTCTCAGGGTCATTCTACGATAAAGAAGCTGTTAAACTTTACTATTGTAGGCTGAATTAGTGCTTCAAAATCACACTTTCAAAACTAAATGTAAAACTAATCGGCAATGAAAATGTTAATTCTTTCAGGAGAGGTTTTCTTACAGACCCATGTCATATGAAGATTTTTCAGATAATGAAGGACATAAAGAACATTCATATTAAAATAACACTTCTGAGTATTTCTTTATTTATATCGTGGTATTTCAGAAACAGACACAAAATGCTGTTTGAAAGAGAGTGTAGTTGTGACATAAAATCTCCCTGCTCCTCTCCATTCTGATTAATCCACTTGCAGTTCAAATAGCTCCATGAACGTCTTTGTTTTCCTCATCTGAGCTGGAATCTGGATGAAACTGTACGGCGGGATAGTCCCATTATTGTTGCAGCGATAATGCCTGGTTCCCACTAGATGCGGTGTGGTATTGGCCATTTGGCCATGTTGGGGTTAAACCAGAGTCAAGGGAATGTCATGAAAGGAGGAACCACAAGGGGGAGCTGGCAAATTGTAGGTGAATTGGAGATTGTTGCGTGGGTGCTATGTTGGAAAATGGAGAATAAACTTCCTGTCTTCAGCACAGAACACCTCAGTTTTTTCTTGTAAAGCAATAACACAACAGCAGAAGCGCCCCAAAGCGTTGCAGAATGGAGGCCGTTTCCATTCGGCGCCCTTGTTAACCTATGGTGTGTTTCACACCAGGCGCGGAGCGCGGAAGGCTGGCGCCATGCAGCGATTGTTTTGGCATCTGCTCTATTTTATGTGCGAGCTGCAACCGATCCATTAAATTCTAGCAGGAAGTTACATCAAGATACATGAGAAAATCCGGTTAATTTTCAAAATATAACCAATTTCTCACAGTACACTGATTTCTCATCTACACTGATTATCTGGTTCAGGTGTGTTCAGCCAGTAAAAACACGCCAGAGCAGGGTATGTTGGAAAACATGCAAGAATGTAGCTGTCGAGGACCAGGGTTACCTACCCCTGATCTACACAGACTGTAGAGATGGAAATAAACCTGCAAACACAACACACACCCCTGCACTCCACTCCACTCCACTCTGCGTCTCAACAACAGATACATTAAAGTGTAGATTCACTAACTACTTGCTTCTCAGCAGAAACATGGGGTCATATTTTTAGGTTATTATTTTACCCATGATGGCAAAATAAGAAAAAAAGCTCTAGCTGAAGTGGCTGTCGACTGTCACGGAAAAATGTGCGTCTGCTGTAAATTGCAGGAGAGAACAAATGTCGCACATGTAGTGTTTTGCTATTCTTCCATGTCCAGTGTGAACCTAGCGTTAAGTTGGTGATGTTCGGGGCTGTAAGCTAGTATGAGGTGGGGTGGAGTAGGGGGTGGGGTTACTCTGGGTCAACATTCTGGCCACAACTCGGAGTTCAGTTTTTTAGTGAATTCCAACCACTCTGCAGAAATTATGTCCTAGAAAAAGACATATTTTTGGGTTTGTTTGTTGGCTAGAAATGGCATAATGATAATTAAAAGACCACTGGGACAGACTGGCGACCTGTCCAGGGTAAACCCTGCCCTCGCCCATCAGTCGCTGGGTTAGGCTCCGGCATCCCCCCGACCCCGAAAGGGATAAAGCGGACAAGAAGATGAATGAATGAATGACTGGGAACATATTGGAGAGAGATCAACGGATGACTGGAGCTGGACATTAAAGTTGAGTCATGGCATCTGGATTCAGCCTTCTCTTCTTGAAACTTTTCCCAATTTCCTCGACCTTCATCATTTTAAAATCTGGTTTGTGTTTGATACATTGTTAAGTCTTCCACTAGTCATTGTTGAAAAGTCTCTGTCACAATGGAAATCTTCCATGAAAACTGTCCATAGAAAAGCTGTGAGCTTTAGTCATGGAGATGTAAAGCTGTGCCCACTAAGCACCAGAACAATGCGATATGGACAGAATGAAAAGGCTTTTTAATCATTGGTCCTACAATGGAAATAATCTGAAGTGTTTATTGAACAGAAATATTAACATATCATGAAAAAATAGGAGAGAAAAAAGCAAACAACACTCACCATTCTCCATGTGCTATTGCTGTCATGTCTTAAAGGGGAAGGCATCCAGTGGAGGAAATACTAGCAGGACTCCACTCATGACCCAGGACTCAATAACTTCTTTCCACTCTTTTATTTAGATTCTGATTTCAGAATGGTGATTCTTTTTTCCAAATAGAGTTTTTCATTATTGTTAGCAAGCAAGGTGAATAATCTGTACACCGATATAAATATTATGAGTATTTTTCATTTCATAAATTTTATTTCATTGTTAAATAAGTAACTTTAAATAGTTATATTTCAAACAACATTACACAAAATTACATTAAAGAAATTAGAAACAGAATATATTCTACAGCGTGGATTCACAACCAAAACGTGTATTTAAACCTGTAAGAAACAGCTGATCGATAGAACACCCCGTTTATTTCCACATCTTACCGGCTGCCTCTCCACTTCTTTTTTTATATGCCCTGGAAAGTCTGGTGAACGACCCTATAGCTCGTTTCTGTCTGATGGCGTGTCAGATCAATGTTTTTCTCCAGAAAACACCCAAATCTCTATGTGCATGCAGGCGTGCTGACGTGTGACGCAACTTACTTGTGCTCACCTGACGCACTTGACCTACATTCATATTTCCTTTTTAAAATCTCAGATATCACAATTTACTTCTCAACTATTCTCTTTCTGTTGTAATCTTATTTTTTGGACTATCTATTACTATTTTTTGTATCTTAATTTATTTGTTTATTTTAATTTAATTATTTTATTTTATTTTATTTATTTAATTATTTTTCCCTTTACATGAAAGTTTTGGCCTAACACCTCCCACTTGGCATTCCTGTGGATACACTAAGGATGTCGCTAACTATTTTCAACAACGTTTACCAGATTTACTTTACGTTTGTTCTTCAACTGGTAACAAAACAACTAATCGTCGTACATCTCTGTGCAATGTGGTTGCTTTTTCTTTTTGCCCATCAAGTCCTGACAGACTTTTTTTCCATGGGTGTTTTTTTTTTGACCTCAAGTGGACAGTAACTTGGAGTGACCCTAACATTAACATCCCTGACCACACATGTGCTGTCCGGATTAGCGTAAACCACCCGACCCAACCTGAATTGTTCTCTCAAAGGATTTTGGTCACTTAACCACACAATGTCCCCTACAGTAACATTTCTCTGTGCGGTCCACCACGTGCTCCGCAGGAACAGGTTCCAGCCAACGAGTTGGCTCCACTCTCTCCAGAAAGTGTCCACATCAACTTGAATGGCTCTAAGTCTCTTGTAAGAATAGCTGGGGAAGTCAAATGTTCTAGGATCTCTTTCTGGAGATGCTCGGCCTAGTAGAAGATTGTTAGGTGTAATGTAAAAGATCCAATCCTCCCGGCTTTGTGTCCTCGTGTCGATTGGTCTCTCATTTGCCAGATTTGTTGCCAAATAGAGCACTGTCTGAAATTCCACATAAGTCAGTGAAGATCCTCTTCTGATGTTCTGCAGTTCCCTCTTCATGATACGGACAGCAGCTTCAGCAGCTCCATTCCTGTGTGGAGAATCCGCTAGATGGATTTTCCACACTCACACTTTCCCTCGTTCAGCTGACAGGTCTTCCAATCCTCCTTGTACATTTCTTTCAAAACTGGTTTAGCTCCAACAAAGTTAGTGCCGGGGTCTGACCAGATTTTTCTTGGATGTCCTCTAATTGCAGAGAATCTTTGGTAAGCAATTAGAAATCCTTCCATTGACAGGTCATTTGCGATTTCTGCATGAATAGCTCTGCTTGCCGTGCAGGAAAACAGATCTCCCCTGGCATTTTGTGTCACTCTTTTCTTGACATCATCTCTTACTTTGTAGGGTCCATAAAGGTCTACAGTTGTGAACTGGAATGGCGCAGCAGGTTCAGTCCTCTCTGGTGGTAACAAACTCATTATTTGTTGACATTTCTTTGATCTTTCTTTTCTGCAAATAAACAGTTATCAACAACTCGTTTGACAATTCTTCGACCTTTTATTACCCAAGCTTTGGTTCTCATTTTTAACAAAGTTGCAGCGATTCCTTCATGATTTTGATCATAGGCTTCTCTGGCTAGTAAAGTGGACACCCAGGCATCTTGTGGTAAGATCGGGATGCTTACTTTATTCTCTCTGAAACCCTGTATCCGACTACCACAAACCAGTATTCCAGAATCTTCATTTTTGTGGACTAATAATCTTTCAGTTGTGGTGGCAGGAAGGATCATGTCCTCTTGTTCTGCTAGGAAGATATCTCGAAGGGTATTTTCTCATTCTTTCACTGAGATAATTCCAGCCAATGGAACTGCCTCCCACTGTGGTTTTCCCATGGCTTTATTTTTTCCTCCAAATCCCTTTGCTGCCCTCCACATTCATGCAACAGTTTTGATTAAGCGAGACAAACAACTGAAGCGTTCAACTCAACATTCACAAGTTTTCTGATAGTTGAACCTGCAGATGGTCTTCCTAGGTTCAGTTGATCTTCATGTGGATTGTCTTTGCCTTCGCACTCCCTTGCTTGGTTCTTGTCAATAGAGCAATGAAGGATTTTTTCTGCAGCTTATTGACTTTTTCTTTTGCGGCCGCTGCTAGTTCTTTTGCTGACTTCAGAGGCCATTCCTCTTCTTATAAACTCAAAAATGTTGGGCCGTTTTGCCACTCAGAGCTTTTGTTGAGTTTTTTAGCCTCAGCGCTAAAGACTGTTTGACTTTTCAGAAGATGGTAGCACCTTCTAACTTTAATTAGACAGTGGTTTTCAAAATACACCTTGAGGTGGGATGCAAACACAGCTCCACATATTTCAGATTTCACAGTATCTCGTTTATGGTCCATTGGAGTTCACTTTGGACTCCACCAGTCTGATTGTTGGTCCTTGCTCCGTTTCCCACCTTAAGTACATTACTGCTCCATAGGCATGCTCACTCCATCACAGAACGTAACTGCTATAGGGACGCTGATGAAACTTTCAGGAGCCAGTGCTCTGGGAAACTTGATGTCGGCAAGTTGGACATATTTTTCAAAGAGGGATATTGCTTCTTCTTGAAGACCGTCTGAGAGTGCTATGTCCAAAGCTTCTTCAACTGAGCATTCCTTCTCTTTGGCCTCTTGAAAGGCTTTTCGCACCAGTATAGCACCCTTTTGGTTGACTGGTGTTCCCAAACCGACTGGATCATATATCTTAATATTTGGCTGAGTAGTTCCCTTCTTGTCAGAGCGTTTGGTGTGGATGCTCTGATTTCGTCTTGTGATGGTTCTGTGCAAGTCTCATTTTCATCTTCTTCTATGAAAAGTTTATTGTAGTCAAGATGCGAAGCTTGTCTTCTTTAACTTCATAACCCAGGCCCAGTGCTTTATTGTCACTCTGGCTTACTTGATTTGGCAAAATCATGGCTTTTGTTTCCAGTTTCACCACCTCATGGTTTTTATCTTGCCTCCCATCTTGACCAGAAAAGACCCATGGCTTGAGTTCAAAACCTCAGACTTTTAGGATTTGTTCCACGTTTTCTGTGATGGCTTTCAGTCATTCAGATCTATTGTGAGAGATGAATATGTCATCAACATAAGAATTGTGATGGATTACATAGCGCCCTTCTTCAAATTTTGTGAAAGCAGGTAAATTGGCAGTTTCGCGCATTGCTAGTTGTGCAATAGATCCTGCTGGCTTGTCACCCATATTTACTCTGGTGATTGCATATTCCTCCAGCTCTTGTTCTTCTGAGCCTCGCCAGAGGAATCAATGAAGATGCATTTCCTTGTCCTCCAACCAAACAGAGTTGTCCATTTTCCTGATGTCTCCTCAGGCAGCATAGACTCCACACCTAAACCTAAGGAGAACAGCACAAATGTGTTTGAGGACATCAGGGCCTTTCATCAGTAGAGTATTTAGACAGACCCCTTTGAACCTTTGACTGCTGTTCCATACGAGACGTATTGAAGTAGTAGCAGAGTGGGGGTTTGGTGCAACAAGATGACTGATGTACCAAACAGGTCCAGTCCAACCACTGATCATTTCGTTTGTCTGTTTCAGGGCTGCTTTTTGTTCAACCATGTCATTCACTTGAGCTGTAAAAGTGATTTTCCACTCTGGGTCTTTGTTTAGGTGTCTTTCTGTTTTGATTTTCAACACAGGGAAGTCCTTCTGGTACTGCTTGAAGCTCTCTTTCTTCAGCGAGTGTCATCTTTTTACCACCAGGATGACAGTTTCCACACTTAGAAACACATGCAGCACCAATACTATCCCACTTCCACCATTTGAGGAAGTCACAGGTGGAGGCTGCAGCACTTGACTTTAGTGGTCCTGACATGTTCTGGATACTGTGCGAAGAGTCTTTGAGCTTGCTGTGAACCACCTCTTCATATTTTGCAGCAGCCGTTCTGATCAATCTTGCCAAGTTTGTTTTTGACATGTGAGCAGACATGGTTAACTCTTCAAAGAGCTTCGGATGAGTTCCTCCAACTGTTTTCCCAAGAGGTCCATCCCACAACACAAGATCCCCAACAGATTTAACTTTTTGTGGTGCAAGTTGTCCCTCTCTGTGGCTAATTAGTAGGTGTATTTCCTTGGGCCTCTTAAGTTGAGCTAATTGAACATCTGGGAAGAAGCATATGAACTCATATGCCTCCTGGTTGCCATCTAGGTGCGTTGCAGCAAGACGTTCACACTCAGTTTCTTCAGAAAGACTGGACTCTTTAAGCCACCCACGCCCACACCCTGATGACTCCACCTCCTCCTGCCTCATTAGGTTCCCTAATAAAGCGCTTGTACTATTTGAAAATCTGTGGTTAATTCAACATGTCCATAGTTGTTGATAGGGTTTTTTGGAGGAGAGCTTTAATTTCTTTAAGCTTTGACTCACATTCATTTGAAGTTTTTGTTATGTCCGATTTTTGCTGTTCTGTTAACACATCATCTTCTGAAATGAGTCCCATGTCAACTTCATCTTCATCAGTGAGTTTATTGAATCTGTCCTTCAGTTCCTCTTCAATCATGTCTTTATCATTTCTGTATATGGAGTAGACAAGACGTGAGAATGATCTTTTTGCTATTGTTCTCTCAGTTGTTCAACAGATTTTTCAGTCATACATTTTGATTTGTATTTGGTTTGTTGGTCACTTAGGATTTGATATTCAATATCCTTTCACACACAGGCAGGAATTTCACTAATAAATGCTCCAGATTTTAGTTTTTCTTTTTCCACAGTTAGAAACCGGTTTTTCACTGTTACCCCACTTTGTAACATTAGATAAACTCCAACATTTTGAATGTCTATTGAATTTGAAAAATCAAATTTGACTTCTCTTATGCTAATAGAACAACCTTTTCTGATGTTTGACGCTCCCTTACACTGAAAGCGAACACCTTGTGCCTGACATCACTTTCAAAAATATGCTTGAGAGTAATTAGCATGGAATCAAGCCCTTTGTCCTCCACTCCAAATAAAAGGTCACAGAGAAATATCCTCGGGTCATCTTAGTATTTGTAACCCAGTTCATGACTCTGCTGTAAATGTGGGACAATGCAACCGTGGTGTATTTGAGATGATTAAAAGAAATGTATTTCTGGAGCTGCTGTTAGGATTTACAATGGTAAAATAGCACTTATTAACAAATGCAGAGCAGTAGTTATACCTTACATCCACATGGCAGCACACCAACAGGTCCTCATCTGCAGGTACCACATGTTTGGAGAGGATGTTCACCGCCTCAGAGTCCTCCTGCGTCCTCCTCAACCTGACTCAACTGAAGTTGTGCTGTTCCATAAAGAAGGGAACTTTGGAGACAACTGGAACTATGGACAGATCACCCTCAACCTGACGACAGACATGATGGTCTGTGAAGTCAGACTATAAACCTCTGATCCCGCAGGTACACAACTCAGCTCACTGATCATGTGACCTCTTCAGGTGGTTTTTGAAGCCCAGAAGGAGGGTGGCGTGCGAAACGACATTGCTCTTGATGACATTTCCCTGATATCTGAGGCCTGTGGACCCACCCCACCTGAACCAACAAATGTACCTCTTCCAACAACCTCCGCCCCCATACCAAGTAAGAAAGAACCTGCCATTTCACACCTGGTTAGAAACTGAACAGGTAAGACAACCACGATGACTCCAGCTACGATACATACCATGCCCCTCACCAGGTAAATGGAAAGTCACAGTCTTGGTCATGACCTTATGGTTCATGGTCACGTTGGTCCTTTAGCTAAAGAGACACTGGCCCTTTTTTGCAGGATGTGCCTTTGAGCAAGGCCAAAGGTGGTTCTGCGATTATACTATGAGCAGCAAAGTCTTCAGAAGACTGATGACTCTCAGAAAAAACCCCCGCATTCACCTGGTCATCCTCACAAAGACCAGGTGACGGGCCTACCTCACCCCGATTTTAAAATCCCTGCATTGGCTCCACATAAGCTTCAGGGTTGATTTTAAGATTCATTTAATGGTTTTTAAATGTCTTGACGGTCTTGCATCCTCTTATTTGTCTGATCTTTTAGTCAAATCTGAACCCTCGTGGATCCTGAGATCCTCTGGCTCTGGTCTTATAGTCATTCCTACAGTGAAACCAAAACTTATGGAGAGGCATCTTTTCAGGATTATGGAGCTTGTTTGCCAGAGGATCTGAGAACCGCAAAGAGCGTGGCTGCTTTTAAGAAAAGACTCCAAACCCATCTTTTTAACCAGGTTTTTAGATAATTTTGCTTCTTTGATCTAGTTTTTATGTATTCTATGTGTTAATCTATTTTATCATGTTATATGAATTTACAGTTATTTATTAAACATTTATCTTAATATCCCTTATTTTATTGTTTATTACTTTTACTTTTTATTCTCACTTTTAAATGTATTCATTCTTAAATTTCATATCCGGTTCTTCCTCATTTGGGACCTCTCTCTCTGGGTCGGCTGTTGTTCAGCCGTTGCGGCTCTGGATGGGGACCTGCATCACCTCCTAACTGTGGTGAGGCGGGACCCCGCCTGTGATGCTGCGTTTGGCTGGATTTGCAGCTGTTCATTGAGAGGGAGGTCCCAACTATTAATTTCCAACAATCAATTAAATGCTCAGCCTATTTTCCTTTTGTCTATTTCTATCAGTGGATGGTGAGAAAGGGGTGGAGGTGTTGGGGAAGGGGGCTTTATTTTAATTTTTGTGCCTGTTTATATATTATTTATACTGTTTTTCTTTTGTTGTAAAGCCCTTTGTGTTATTCTTTTATATGAAAAGTGCTATATAAATATAGATTGATTTGATTTGATCCTCGTGTTAGGCTATTTTGATTTGTTTCAATGCAAACTGAAGACATTTGAAAGGTGTTCCTTCAGCGTAAAAACTTCACTGAAGACAGAGAGGTCAGCTTTAGGATAGATGATGACACAAACTGATGGGATGAATCTTTTCATAGCAACACTGTCTTATGAACATAGTCATGCAATTAAACCATAAGAGGCATGACATCTGACTTCATCCATTCTGTTCTCTGATTGGTCCAGCTGACTGTGGAGGGCCTTTCGACCTCTGGGAGCCTAACTCAACATTTGTCTCTCCAAATTACCCACAGTCGTATGGGGATGGGGCTGAGTGTAAGTATCTGAACAGACTCAGTTTGATTCTAGATGTATTTAACTTTAACACCTGCAACCACTGTACCTCACATGAGATGGTTGCCATGGTTATTCACGTCTCAGACATCTAAAACTAACCACACATTTTTAGGCATTTTTATGAATTTCATGGCTAATTGAATATAAATCGGTGTGATATTATATGTACATGGATGGATGGATGGATGGATTGTGATGATGGATGGTGGGTGATGGATGATGAGTGGATGGATGGATGGATGGATGGATGGAACCCAAACTAAAGCAAAGGCTCTTCATGGTGGTCAGAAAAACATATAGAGCATCAGTTTCAAATGTGATCAAATGCAAATTTCTTGAGCAAAATTTAGATTACGTGCAAAAAAAAATGAGTCTTGCTGACATAAATTGCAGTGTGTTGAGGAGATTCATGGGAAATTTTAGAAGAAATATAACTAAATGTAGAAAACACCAAATTGTCATCTCAAAATCCTCTGAAATTACTTGATTTTATTTTAATTACACAAACACACATGGATGGAAAAAGCAGCTGGATGGCTCGGTTTTCTGCATCTAGAACAGGCGCATGGGAAGCAAGGATTTGTTTCCCAGTGCACAATGAGCCATGCTGGTCCCCAGCACACATAAAATACAGGGTTGTGTCAGAAAAGGGCATCCAGGGTAAAAAATCTCTGCCAAACCAAATGTGCAAATCAGCAAAAGCTAATTCGTTGTGGCAAAAAGTTGACAGCAAGCACTGTAATCCTTTCAAAACTGATGGCACTTTGTTTGCCATTTATCTATGTCTGAGTATTCGTGTTGATGCTTACCTCCGGGGTCATTAAAGTAAGTATTGCATGTCCTCAAAGGGTGCCTTGACTTTGTTTCCTTGGAACCGGCGGTAAGGCATTTTCTGTGGGTGTCACATCTCTATGTATGTCAAAGGTCCGGAGTGAGAAGGGTCATCTGTTATACTATTCAAAAATGTTTTTTGAACAAAATTTCTATTCCAGTTGTTAAACCACTGATGAAGTCCACTGGGATAATCTTGACAGTTCTGTTGTCAAATTGCTGCTTTGATTTTTGATGTTTACAAATGTCCACGCCTGTAATTACCCATGATTCTTTGCTGCAGGTCTGTGGACCCTGCATGCTGAGGAAGGTCAAAACATTCAGCTGCACTTCCTGGACTTTGATGTTGAGGCAACCTATGATGTGGTGGAGGTGCGAGACGGGGCGGGGCCTAACTCCACCTTACTGGGTGAGGAGGTGTTGTCAGCAGCGGCCTTTGGTGACCTCTGTCCTTATAGGTGACTCTAGATGTTCTTATTTCAGCTGTGCTCAGTGGCAGTCATGGCCCCGCACATGACCTTTACTCAACGGCCAATCAGATGACAGTGTGGTTCTACACAGACAGCAGCGGATCGGGCCAAGGTTTCAGAGCCAACTTCACCAGTGGGATGAATCTGGGGTCTCAAGGTGAACAGCGTCTTCTAGAGACTGTTTGTGTTCATGACTTGACTTCACTGACTTTGTTTCTTTTACCAACAGCTCCATGTCCAAATGGTCAGTTCCAGTGTCAGACAGGGGACTGTATCCATGGTGACCGTCAATGTGACGGTGTGGCAGATTGTCCTGATGGCTATGATGAAGCTGACTGTGGTATGAGTGTTTTCTCTGGGAACTCCTGCTTCCTCTCATAAACCAAATTAATCGAGAATCATACATTTTCTCCAAATGTGTGATTGTACATTTCTGTGTCGCCCTGTGATGGATTGTTGTCATCAGTAGCCGGACAGCACTGTGACTCCAAAAGAGATTCAACTGGTTTAGAAAATGGATGGATCGATGGGTTTAACAATATGGTTTGTTGAAGACTCGTCAGCTGACCTTTCCGGTGTGCTGAGAGAAGCTCAGGTGTGACAGGAGCGATTCCTCAAGTTCACCATCATTAACTGCTTGTGTTTGTGCATCAGTTGTGTTGCAGGTAAATGGTTCTCACCGACTCCACTTCCGGCTACTCCACTCTCTGCTAACTGTTTGTGCGGACACCTGGCATTCTCAGCTGTCTGACTTCACCTGTCAGTACCTGGGATACAGGTAAGTCTCAGAGCTCTCAGGTGCAGATTAGGGGTGTGTTTTAGCAGGAGCCTTACAATACAACAAGTATCCCAATATGTGTTTCACGATACAATATATATCCAGAGACTGTACCAGAACATTTTTATCTTATGAGAATGAATCTACCTCAATATTAATATGTCTTTCATTGTAATAAAATAGTAAAATTCATTTTATTTAATGATGACAACATCAAACACTGAAACTGTTTACTGATACTGGCAGCAACGTGGCACACGAGTTTCAGTTCAGTATCCATACCAAGTAAAAACTAAGTAGTACGTGTCTCATAAAGACAAAAACCACGAGGTTGACCGGACATTTAACACAAGCTTATTCTCGAGAGAATCCAAATTCTTCCCTCTCCTTTCCTCTTCATTTAGCCCTCCAAACGAAGAGTTAAGAAAAAATTCGTCTCATATGTCGAACGTCACTTTTGTTTGATGACGTCATCAATAATCGCCGGTCCGCCTGCTTTAGCGCAGAGCTTCCAGCGCTTGAATAGACGTAACAACAGTGGTTTTATAACTTTAAAAAGTCAAGCTACAACTTAATGTCATTACTTACAATTAAATGTAAACTTCTGTGGTTCAGAGTGCATCCACGTAAAGAAAAAAGCTTCTCAGCACAATGCAGTTTAGGCTTACAATGGAGGACTTGTTTACCCTCTGCTTCCAGGCTCCTTTTTTCCTTTTGGCTTTTCCCTTCAGGGGTCATCATAGCGAATCAGCTTCCACTATCTGTCCTCCATTCTCTAACACCATCCACTTTCATGTCTTCATTCTCTACATCCAGAAACCTCCTCTTTGGTCTTCCTCTAGACCTCTTTCCTGCAGCTCTAGACTCAGCATCCTTCTACCAATATCTTCACTGTCTCTCCTCTGAACATGTCCAAACCATCTCAGTCTGACTTTATCTCCAAAACCTCTAACATGTGCTGTCCCTCTGATGGATTCATTCCTGATCCTATCCATCCTGGTCACTCCCAAAGTGAACCTCAGCATCTTCAACCCTCTGCTTCCTGGCTGAAATATAAAAAATAAATTTCCCAAACACGACTTTCACTTAAACTGCCCCTTCAAATGGAGGGCAAGCGAGAAGGAAAGAATTCCGATTGGGCCTTGTTGTTTGGTCACACTTAACAGGCTAAGTGTGCTTCCACCTGGTGGTCAGGGGTTCAGCTTGAACGCAAAAATAAGATGCTAACAGATGCTCACAAATAGATAAATCTTGTCTTGTCAGCATCTTAAATCAATAGGAGTTTCGCCAAACAAAATATCGCAATATATCACCCAGTTGATCTCTAGTGATGATGGTCAAAAAAGAGAAGACTTCCACCTTAGAATTGGTTCTGACATCCTGCAGGTCTGGAGAGGAGTCGCTGCTGCCGGTTCTCCCTCAAGATTCAGCGTTTGCAGTCGTCACAGTGAGCAGTAATGGAACTCTGGCAACCCAAATCAGGTAAGCATCAATGATGACACTGTCTGATGGGTTACACTGGTTTGGTGACAGAACTATATAAAGTTGAATGTCGTCTGCATAGATGTGGTGGGAAACATTACTAGGGAGTGAAAGAGGTTGCCTGCACTGACTGATCATTTTTTTTCCAATTGCAAGATTTACATATAAAATTCATGTATATAAAAGAGTCAGAACACCTCATCATCAACACCACAACATCTTTGTAGCAGCTGAAAACATGTTTTGAGAAATGATTGGTAGAAGTGCCAGCGAGTGAAAGACTGACTGGACAAATACTGCTACTTTATTTGTGCATCAGTTCTACTGGATTTTTCTGGGTTTGTGTGATTGTGCTGACAGACCTCATGAGCAGAAGAGGTAGACAGAGAGAGAAAGAAGCTGAATGAGGATAACGGCAGAGGATCAGAACCAGCTGATGGCAAAGAGAAAGGTTTAACTCAGATTCTCAACGATGGTTATGGAGTGCAGCGTGCTGCAAAAAAGAAAACAGAATTTGTTGTAAAAATCAAAGTTTCTGCTGCATTTTTTTATGTTGAACTCTGATGATTTACAGTGAAACTTGCAGCAGTGGAGAAGTGGTTTCCCTGAACTGCAGCAACCAGCGTAAGTGAAGCTCTGCGATTCACTCACCTGTATTCAACTAACTGATATCATTTTAAAGACTCAGGAAAACAAAAGTTTTACTTAAAGCAATTCTGGTAAAGGGGTCTTTGAAGCATGGATTCTCCACTTGTGAGATCCAGAGGAACACGTGGATCAACAGAGCTGTGACCTCCAATGCACACAAATGTTACTATCTGTACTTAATTTACAGTCATACGGGGGTTGAAAAATGACATTTATCTAAATATTTTCTTGTTGTGAGAGTTGTTACTTCAGCAGTGATCTTTCAGAGCAAATACTAATAGACTAGCTAACTGTCAGTATCCAGAATGAAGTTCTGGAAAGTCAAATGATGCAGTTCCTGCAGCAGAAAGGAAGGTGAAGGAAGAACTGAGCTGTTGGAAACAGAAAAATGGTTGTATCTTTGTTTTAAAACATGTCAGCATTTAGTCTAATCTCTGGAGCTAAAGGACTGAACATAAATCATTGGATGTAGATAAACCAGGTTCTGAAGGATCAACAAGCTGCCAAACCCCATGAAATAATAATTTAAAAAAATTCTAACCTAAAGTGGCATGTTTTTGATGATAACATTAAAATTCCTCTTTTTGCCTCTCAGCATGTGGGCAACGACAAGTTTATAACCATGGTGACCAATCAGAGAACAGCATTGCACTCAATGGTAAGAAAAGAACAGTTGTTTTGTGTTGTGTTGTGTTGTGTTGTGTTGTGTTGTGTTGTGGTGTAGTTCTGTTCTGTTCTGTTCTGAGCAATGGTAGACATGGGGCCCTCTGCAGCAGCTGTATATACAGTATATTTTGTTTTAAGAAGTCCTTATAAGATAAAGTATTTATAATATTTCCTCCCTGGTTCACATTTAGGCAGCATCAGTGTCAAGAATCCAAATGTTTTGAAAGCTGTCTAAAACTAAAATCACAATTAAATGTTAAACAAATGTATTTTGCATGCATGACTTTTACTTGGGGGGGAAAAGCATTGAAATATGAAATGTCTTCATTTGTCTTTTTCTCAGCCAGCAAGACCAAGCGGGTCCCATATGGTTGAAAGGTGGACAGCAAATGGGGGCCCCACATTGGCCTAAGTGGGCACTCAGTGGGTTGGCTCGCTACGCCCACCAGCCACCGCATCACTACAGCGTAGCCCACTAGCTCACTATACCAAAGCATGCTAGCTCACTACAACAGAGCTTGCTAGCATGCTATGCCATCCACTGGGAGGCTGGCTAGCATAGCGACCCATCCCATTGAGTGCCCATTTAAGCCAATGTGGGCAAACACAGAAACTGCAGACAAACACAATCGGGGCCCACATTTTCTGCCCACTTTTAGACCATATGGGGGCAGCCGTGGTGTAGTGTTAGGGAGGTCTACTCCTGATTGGAAGATTACAGGCTCGATTTCCACCTTGTCCACCTTCTTGTTGAAGTATCTTTGGGCAAGACACTGAACCCCAAATTGCCTCTGGTGGACAGCTGGAGCCAGAGCGCAGCAGCAGAGCCGCCACCAGTGTGTGAATGTGTGAATCAGTCTGTGACTGTAAAACGCTTTGGGCCTTCGAGGACAGTAGAAAAGTACTATTTAAGTATACATCATTTACCACTTGGCCGTGCTGGCTGGGTTCTTTTCTGTGTTTTCTTCCTGCACAACAGTTTCATTGTTCTTTAACTTACATTGTTGGAGTTTTGAGATGTTTTCCTTAGTTTTCTTTTCTTTTATTGCATTAACAGTAGTATAATGATATAGCCACTCAGATAACGATGATTCATCTCACCACTTTGGTTTAACTCTTGGAGGCTTCTCTCTGCCCTCAAGCTGTTGGAATCCTAACAATCACTTTGCCTCATGGTGAGTCGGCCCCTGGTTCTGAGGGTAGATCCATCTTTACTGTCCTCCTTGATATTACAGGTCTGCCCAGAGTGGTGGGTGGGGTCAATGCTGAAAAGGGGGCGTGGCCATGGATGGTTTCTCTCCACTGGAGGGGACGTCATGCCTGTGGCGCCTCACTGATCAGCAGAGACTGGCTGCTGACTGCTGCACACTGTGTCTATGGGTTAGTTTTCCAAAAACAAATCATCTGTTGTAGAAATCACTAATCACTTTCTTCACAAAGTATAATTTTGTTGGCCAATCATCTTCACCACAGTCCTGACTGCCTTGTAGCTTCTAACAGCTTCAAGTTATGAAGCTGTTAAAGTGCATGATGTTCAAGCTCCACCGTGTTCTTCCTGATGTCCATCTTCAGATGGGACCTCTCCCAGTTTCTCTATCAGAGTCATCTGCAGACCACTCAAAGCGCATTTTACTCTTTCAAGCGTGGACATCTCTGTTGCTTCCACGGCCAGCAGGAGGCGCTGTTGATGAAAGATGTTTGTTTCTGCAGAAAGAACACTCACCTGCAGTACTGGTCAGCTGTTCTTGGCCTTCATGCTCAGAGCGCCATGAACTCACAGGAAGTTCAGGTCCGGCAGGTCGATCGCATTATCATCAACAAGAACTACGACAGAAGAACCAAAGAGGCAGACATCGCCATGATGCGCCTGCAGCAGCCTGTCAACTTCACCGGTCAGTGGCAATGCTCACAATACAAGCACTGTGTTCATGCAGGAGGGAGCATGGCTCCACACATCTGATGTGGTTGTGGGTCTGTAGTTGTCCTTTATTGTGGGTCTGTGCTTGTGTTTCAGAGTGGGTTGGGCCTGTGTGTTTGGCAGCTGAAGGTCAACATTTTCCAACTGGAAGAAGATGTTTTATTGCAGGGTGGGGTCGAGAAGCTGAAGGAGGTGAGACGCTTTCCTGTTCCTACTGACCTCACCTGAGCATCGCGTGACCACTGCGATCGAGGCCTATGCAGACCCATTTCCACTTTGAATCTAATTTTCACACTAAGAGGTTCAGCCAAATATGTATGCTTAATCCCTTTTGGGACCTATGGATGCTGGAGCCTATTCCAGCTGCTTACACAAAGGTGGGACACATATGGATGGGTCACCAGTCCATCACAGGGCCACACAGCCACACACACTTACAGTCACACCTAGGGACTATACTTGGATAGTCCCTAGGTTGTTCCTTCTTTCCCACTCCCCCTGTGGAGAGCGGGAGAGATTTCAGTTTCCAGGTGGCTCGTCTGTGTTCCTGTTCTTGGCAGTGGACCTCGCCTCTGGCACCTCTCGCATCCTCAGCTGTCCCCCAGCCCACCTAAATGAAGCCCATCTGCTACACTATTTGAACATGTATTGGTAGACTTAGATAAGCTAATTCTTCTTTAACAGTCCTGGTAAATCGCCTGTTCGTCCTGGGATAGGATTGCTCCTTTATGTGGGTATCCCTGAGGTTCCTTCTTTTTTTCCTGAATCAGGTTATTTTTAGGAGTTCTTCCTTACTGGGAAGGAGGATCTAAGGCAGGGATAACCAGTTTAATTTAGTCTTTTTAGTTTAGAAATCAGCCATTGTTTATGTTTTATGATCGACCTTCTGCTTTTGTAAAATTATCAGTATGAAGCCCAACGAGGCCTTTGTTTTTGTGATATTGGGCTATATAAATAACATTGAATTGAATTAGTTGACCTACAATGCATCTTTCTGGACGGTGGACTCCATAGTCTCTAGAGAAAACCCACATAGCTGCTTGAACCAGGGACTTCTTGCTGTGCGGCAATGGGGCTAAACACTCCCACTACAAAGTGTTTAAAACCTGTCTACCTCTCACTTGTCTGTCTCTTAGGGTCTCTACCCGACGTCCTACAGGAGGCTGAGGTTCCCCTGGTGGACCAGGAGGAGTGCCAGCGACTCTTACCGGAGTACACCTTCACCTCCAGCATGCTATGTGCTGGATATCCTGAAGGCGGAGTTGACGCCTGTCAGGTAACCCACACCTGGTCCAGTCACTCACAGCAGGTGTGACATCCAGAAGGCTCAGTGATTGTTGTCTGCAGGGTGACTCCGGAGGACCTCTGATGTGTTTAGAAGATGCACGCTGGACTCTGATTGGTCAGGAATACACACACCCACACACACAAACACAGGGTCAGCTCTACAGCAATGCCCTTCTCCAATTGCCTCACAGGTGTGACATCGTTTGGCGTCGGCTGCGCGCGTCCTGAGAGGCCTGGAGCTTATGCTCGAGTGTCCGCTTTCTCCTCATGGATTGCTGAGACCAGACGTTCTTCTTTCTCCGATCTGGGATGACTTCTGCTTGATCGCCTACAGACCCAAACACCTACCTTTGCAGTTTGACACAAACCTGGAACTTCCAAATATCCACCTCACTAAAATGAACTGTAGAGGCTGGTGGTAAAACCAAACACACAAAAAGATCTTATTTACTGAGTCAAACGTTTGTCTGATATTCATTGTTTTCTTTTCAATTACTGATTACATTGTTTTTGCTACACTGTTTTGATTTTATTGGAGCTCAAATTTTGGTATTATAGGGAGTGTGTTTATTGACTGACAAGAAGATGAACTCAGTAAAGGAGTCTGTCCCACTTAATGTTATTAATGTCATTGTTGAGGTTCATGTAGCAGTTTCCAGTCAATATGACCGATCAATCTCAAGCTACAAATCTGCTGTTCATTCTAAGCTTAAGCATGCAGTGTTTGTCTGTGGTCGTATCATTAAGTTTCTATGGTTTTAATGAGGAACTGCCTCTGATGTCGGATTTTTTTTTCCCCATTGCTCTGTTTTCATCTAAAATCTGCAACTTTTTGGACCAATCAGTTAATGGAGATTATGGCAGAAAAGGAACAAGAACCCGTTAACCCAATTCCCCAAACCATGTTACTGTACTACAACTGCCCTTACTCTGCTGAGGAGTGTCTTTGGTGGGCGGAACCAGAACCTTTGAGCATTCATACAGGGGCAGGTTCAGCCTGCCTCTCTTCTCAGGTCTTTCCTGTCTCTCTTCCTCTGAGGTTACGGAGGACAGAAAAGGTGTTACCTGGCAAAAGCAAGATTTCTCTGATCTGACCTGAAATGAAACGAAGACATTCTCATGGACGTACAGACACTCCATCCTTCTTTTTAAAGGGAGCAAACAACAGAACTGGGTTTCTAAGGTTCTCCACACAAAAAGTTTTGAGCTGGATTTTAAAAAGACGGCATTGCTGAAGGTGAGAAAAAGGACGTCTTCTATTTTGTTCTATTTTAATCAAAAAAGATTCACGACAATCAATGAAAATTGTTGTTTTTAACATGTTTTTGCTGCATTTTTCTCACATGTATAAAGAAAAATAAGATCACTGCATTCTGAGTCATCTTTATTCTTTCTAATTTCTTTATTATCATTTTGAATATGGAGCAGACAAAAAAATGTTTGACTGAACTAGTAGTTGCTATATACAAACTACAATTAGAGAGCCAAAGTCTCAGACTGATGCGTCCACTTACAGACAAATGAATGTCTTCATTTTCCTGGTCTGAGCTGGAATCTGGATCTAAACTGTACAGCCGGTTAGCTCTGATAATGCTTTGCATTTTCTTGCACCACAAATGTTAGATTGGAGGTTGAGGGTCTATAAGCTGGTGGGAGGGAGTGTTAACAAAGACTTGATGGGAAATCAGTGCAGCAACATTTTTGCCCACAACTCAGAGGCAAATCTCTGATGAACACCTGTTGCTCTGCAGAAACTATGTCTAAGAAAACTAGACTGTTTTTTGTTTTTTTCTTTAGCCATTAATGGCATAATCATAATTAAAAGATCAAAGCAAATTTCAAAGCAAATATTAAATATTTTTTTTCAAATACTTTACATTTTGCTTGCAACTTAGAAAATTTAGATCTCAAAACTGCGAATTTGGCTTGCAATATGCTGGGTCAAAAATCCCTCCATATGAATGAACCTTTAAGATTTCGTCGTACCCTGCACAGAATGACACCCTGTGCCAGATGCAGCAAAGCAGCTCCAGAACATAGAGCCTCACTGAAGACCTGTTCTTTTACTGATATGCTTCCTTTTTCTGTCTGTCTGTCCATTCCTAAAAGTTCATTGTTGTCTTATTTGTCCATAGGACATTCTCCTGTTAGCTTTGTGGCTGTTAACACATATTTGGTAAATTCAAGTTTGGCTTTTTTATGATTTGTTTTCAGCAATGATGTCCTCCTTGATCATCTCATTAAGTCCACTCTGTGTCAAGCAATGCCAGATGGTGCAATTTGACACGGATGTTCCTTGAGCTTGAAGTTCACATTTAATCCCTTTAGAGGTTTTTCTGGGCTCTTTTGTAACCATTTGTTTTATCCTTCTCTTCGATTTTTCATCAATTTTTCTCTTGCTGCCTCGACCAGGGAGGTTGACTACAGTCCCATAGTCACAAGAACATCAAGCTGCTTGGAAATGATCCTACAGCCTTTTCCTTCACATGCTTGTCAGTAATTTTCTTTCTAGTGTCCTAAGAAAGCTCTTTCCTTTGCTTCCTCAGGTCCATATTGAGTGTGGTATACATCATGTGACTAAACTTTATATAGGCCCATTGACTGATTATAGATTGTAGAAACCTATGATGGTAATTAGTGAAAACATATTGACTTAAAGCGGCCCTATCATGAACACTCTACTTTTTGGAGTGTTCACTCTACTTTTTTTTTTTTTTTTTTTTTTTTTTTAAAAACTCCAAAAAGTAGAGTGGCCCTATCATGAACACTCTACTTTTTGGAGTTTTAAATGCTTTATATCATTCATTCTTCACTATAAAGAACCCCAAAGCTGTATTTTGATCCGTTCATGCATTTAAGAAGAATGCTTTAAAAACCTGCACTGTCTGCAGCAGCTCCTCCCATACCAACGAAAACGAGCGGTTGGAAATGTGCTGATGTAAGATTTATGCCAACAGTTCCCTCCAGGAAGAGTCTGCTCTGACAGTTCCACCCCCAGACTACAACGAACGAACTGTGGCAGGAGATAACTACCTTGAACCACTCTCTGATCCATCTATCAGCGTGGTCTTGGTTTGTTTCCAATCGGACTGAACTTCGGTTCACTCTGAGATTCCTCAGTCTGAATATGAAACGAACCGAGAGCGGAACAACTGAACCTAAACAGCCACCGTACCCGACAGTCACGTCATGTAAACACAGTAGAAATTAGGTAATCAGTGAGACAAATGTAGAGCATTAACTGTCATGTTATCCAAAAGGAAATAATTGTTCCAACTGTTTACTTGTTAGAACGTTTATTTTAACACCGGTGAAAAACATAGAACTCTCTTTTCTGTGTCTCCTATGCGGTGCCGGCTGCTGCCGTGAAAGCTCTATTGTAGTTTCAACAGAATTCTCTTAAAAACAAACCATAAAACCACAACAAAGAGACACGGAAACTCATTAAATGTGGTTGGATGAATAAAAACAACTTTTAGCGTGGTCCACATTGATTCTACCGACACGTCTTTTAGCGTGTGTACCTATACCTCTTACCTGTGTGTACCTGTTACCTCCAGCAACCGTCATGCAGGATTCTTCCATGGTATCAAACCAGCAGTAAAAGTGTTGAATCTGGCCCTCATACAGATGCTCAAAATCCATCAGCAAAAAAAAAGTTTGAAAAAGGGAAAAATCCTGACAAGATTTTGCAGACCGCAGCGCATCCATCTTTAGTCATGTGGTTTTGTTTACAAAGTTTGCACATGCAGAGGCTCAGAGGCTGGCTCAAGGATGACGTCTTGAAATGGGCGGGACCTACAAGGATCGAAAAGCGGAGACTCAGAAATCCAGTTGTTTTACTTCCGGGTATTAAAACGGGCCACAAAAATGACTCATATTTCATAAATATATATATTTTTTTTAATGATCCCAATGTAATCATGGTAGGGCCCCTTTAATATATCCTTTTGGTAACAGTATTTCCATCTTTTTCTCCAGGCCCATTTTATAATTTGTTTTTTTTTTTATAATTCTGTTGAAGCATGGTTGAACACGATTGTCCTAATTGTTAAATTTCATAACATTTTTATTTATTGTTACTTCTGTCAGATTCAAGTTATTTCTGTGACCATTGTGAATTTTTCTTACATTAACCATATTGTACCAACAATTTTGTCCACGTGTGTTTATCCATGTATGAATAAAATACTAAAGTAAGCATTGTAAAAGTGTCACAATCAAGCTCTGGATTTAAAAATCATATTTCTAAATGCCATGTTTGCCTCTCCCCCCCTAACATCTTCATAAGCCCTCCACGAACTTTTGATGGATATGTCATGGCGAGGTTTGTTTAATTATATCTCCTCTAAATGTTTTCATTGTTTTTAACCGGCATTGTAATCGACAGGAAACCGCTGGGTCACATGGTTCCGGAAGAGGCGGAGGCTAGCTGCAGCCATACCCGGAAGTGACGCCAGAGAGCTAACCGGCTAGGCGCTGTTTTCAGGTGAGTCTGCGTTGTTTAGCTGTTGGTAGCTCGGAGCTGCCGCGTCACGTCTGGCTGTCGTGTCGTGGTGAGTGTCTGGAGTGGTTTGAGCGTTCCACGGTCATCGTTTAGACTCCGTACCGTTCTTTGACAGCTGGGGCGCGCGCACCGAACCTGACCCAGCAGCCGAACCGAGCGTGAGTGACATCACTGGGTTCTGCAGCCGACTTCAGTGCGGCTTCGCGTGGATCGTGCAGTCAGGTAAGGTGTAGAGAACAGGGTCTATGGGTCATGTGAAGGGTTCCGTGCTGACTTAACCTGCCGAACCTGTTTGTTAGACCGTCAGAATGAGCTGCCGGGAAGGCGGGGAGACCAGAGTCCAAGAGGAGGATTTCTACGACTGTCCGGAGACTCTGGAGGAGTGTGAGGAGCAGAGGAGGAAGACTCCGATCCCTCCAGAGGAGTCTGATCCCGGCGTGAAAACAGAGTCTCTCAGAGGAAACGAAGAGAACGAGACAGAAGAAGGAAAAGAAGCTGCAGAACTAGAGGATTCAGACTCTGAGCTGAAGGAGGAGGTCTGCACAGGAGCGGAGTTTGATGATGACTACCTGAGGGAGGTGGAGAAGGAGCTGACTGAGGAGGAAAAGGAGGTAACCTGCTGCCGTAGACAACAGCCCTGTTCTTTATAATCCATCACTGCTGAGTCATTAGTCAGGCAGGAAACGTTACTGTGGGATCTGTTCTGTTGTTTCAGAGTCGACGACAGCAGAGTTTTACTCTGAAAGAAACAGGAAACAGCCAGTTTAAAGAAAAAAGTGAGTGTGTGTGGCCTCTTTATGTGTTCACATGCACAATCCTTTTATGTGTTCAGGTGTAACCTCTTTGTGTGTTGATGCAGACTGGTCGGAGGCGGAGGACAGCTACTCCAAGGCTTTGGCGCTTTGTCCCGTTTGTTACAGCAGAGAGAGGGCGGTGCTGTTCTCCAACCGTGCTGCAGCAAGGCTGCATCTGGTACCACTCAGATAACACTGCTGTCACACTGACTCTATAAGAGAACTGGACTGAGTGAGTGTGACGTCAACCACAGAAAATTGTTCACTTCCGGCTCCAACCAAATGAAGTCTGTTTGTGCAATACAGACACCGCCATGTTAGAACCAGATGACGTCACTAAGCTGTGATTGGTCCAAATAAACATTTCCACAGCAACCACTCTTGCTAATCAGGTGTGAGCTTGTTGGAAGTCCACACCCCTTCATAAAATCTTTGAATTGAAACATTTGACCAGCTACTTTTATTGAGGCATCTGATTGGTCAAGTTTATTACTTGAATAACTTTCACTACAGAAACAAAATGAAAAAGAGGATTGTTAGTAAAATGTTAAAAATGTATCAAAAGAAGAATAGTTATTCTGACTGAGTGATAGCTGTTTATTTCTCTATCAATTCTAAAGGGTTTTGGCTTTTTGGAACCAGTAGGTACCTCCTGTTTACGCCAGGGTGTAAGTTCACTCAGTCCAGTTCTCTATGTAGTAACTACAGTCAACGGCTATTACACCATTAAAACACCAATAAAACATACCTATGACCACATATAATAGTCATTGTATCATAGTGCTCGGGCTGCACTAAATCTAACACAGATCTAACTATTGATATCTTATGCTATGCTAGCAGAACCAACAGCGAGCCGTCACACTGCTAGCACTTTGCCACCATCCATTCTTGCTAAATCCTTTCTGGGATTATGGGGCTGCTGGAGCCTATCCCGGCCATGTGTCAAAGTCGAGGCCCGGGGGCCAGATCTGGCCCTCCGGGGAATTCTATCCGGTCTGTCAGATCATTTTATTTTATTGTTATTAATGACCCAATGTTATCTTGCACTTATTTCTAACTTGTATAATTTTGAAAAAATATATTTTTATGGAGAGTAAAATATTGAAAGTTATTTAAGGTTTAAATTAATTTATTCTGGAATAATATTTCTGCATTTTTATAATGTATAATTATGTTAAAAAGTTATGGTTTTAAAGTTTTAAAAACAGGCATTTTGCTAGCTTTTTGGACTTTTATGGCATTTACTAAGTTAGTTTTTAGGCTATTTTGGAGTTTAGCTAATATTTCAGCAACATGCTAGCTGTTTTGGGTAACGTAAGTTGTTGTTTCTATTTTTTTTTTTTTTTTTTCTTTTCAGTTTTCTTAGAATAATTTGGAATTTTTCTAATATTTTAGCTGGCTATTAGCTTCAGTGATTTTTAGCTATCAATTTCAGCATCTTCAGCAGCCAAATTCCTCTTACAGCATTCACACCTGCATTATTGCAGGTAATACTATATATGTAGTTCATAATTATGTAAAGTTACATTTTTAAAGTTTTAAAAAATTTGTTTTATTGTGTTAAATAAACGTTTATGCTGTTCGGCCCGAGACCTAAGGTGTGTTTTGGATTTAGGCCCCCTAATCGTTTGATTTGACACCCTGTCAGGCAAAGGCGTGTACACCCTGAATTGGTCACCGGCCTGCAGCAGGGCCACACATGTCACACATTTAATCTATGAAGCATGTTTTTGGAATGTGAGAGGAAACTGGAGTGTGTGGAGAAAACCCATACATGCACGAGGAGAACATGCAAACTCTACACAAAAAACAGCTGAGATTTAAGCCACAGCCATCTCTCTGTGAGTCAAGAGTGCTAACCGCTACACCTCTGTGCAGTTCTCTTAGCCATCAATACCAGCTAAACACCAATCTGTGGATTTCTTTAGTTAGTTCTGCTGGGGTTTTTAATGGAGCACTGGCCTGTATCACTGAGCTAACTCGCGTCATCAGACTGATAACACCAAGAGGTTTCACAAATGTAAAGTTTACATCTAACATGTTTTCTGAGTCCTCGACTGTTTTCTAAACAACAAAAAGGAAGTGTACTGTGAGTGTTGAGATCTTTATTAGAAAGCTGTTTTTTTTGTTGCAGGACATGAAGGATCAGGCGATCTCGGACTGCAGCAGAGGTGAGGACCATCATCACTCCTGTACTGTGATGCCATTATGTACACTGTTACTCCCTCTGATTGAGGGATGGGGTTCTCTGGTTGCCATAGCGATAGATCTGGACCCAAACTACCTGCGGGCGCTGTTGAGAAGGGCAGAGCTTTACGAGCAGACGGAAAAGCTGGATGAGGCTCTGGAAGACTACAAGAAGGTTCTGGAGCGAGATCCAAGCCACAGCGGAGCCAGGCAGGCTTGTGTGGTGAGTTCACTGAATGTCCGGTCTTACCTGTCTGTCTAACCCTCACCTGAGTTGTACCTGTCTGTCTAACCCTCACCTGAGTTGTACCAGTCTGTCTAATCCTCACCTGAGTTGTACCTGTCTGTCTAACCCTCACCTGAGTTGTACCTGTCTGTCTAACCCTCACCTGAGTTGTACCTGTCTGTCTAATTCTCACCTGAGTTGTACCTGTCTGTCTAACCCTCACCTGAGTTGTACCTGTCTGTCTAACCCTCACCTGAGTTGTACCTGTCTGTTTAACCCTCACCCGTCTCTCTCCCAGAGGTTACCTCCGCTGATTCAGGAGAGAAACGAGAAGCTAAAGGAGGAGATGATTGGTAAGTGTCTCTTGTTAACAGACCACCTCTGTGATTTTGAAACTGATCACGTGCTGACTCACCTGTGCCATGTGCAGGTAAGCTGAAGGACCTGGGTAACATGGTCCTGAGGCCCTTTGGACTCTCCACCAACAACTTCCAGGTCAACCAGGATCCGAACAGCGGCTCCTACTCCATTAACTTTGTGCAGACCCCGAATAACAACAACAAATGACATCACAGAAGAGGCGTGTCCTTCAGGCTCATCCAGCTGCTCTCAGGGTGGACTCAGGGGGGACAGCTGGTTAACGGGTGAACATGAATTCAAGTATTCCCTTTGATCTTTGGGTCTTCTATTGGCTCAGCTGAGCTCCACAGCGTCCCATCGGATGGACCTTTGAGCTCCTGGACTCTGCAGCTTCCAGAGACTTCCTATATGAGTATTGCAGGCAGTCCACCAGAGCAGCTGCACGCACTACTTTAAGAAATACTCAAGTATTGAAAGTACTCCTGACAAATGTACTTTTACTGTGGATGAGTGCGGTGAATAAAGATGGGGGTGACTGTTTGTTGAAGACACTTTAATGCAAACAGCCTCATTCTAAATCAGGAGTCTCCAACCTGCAGCTCCAGATCCACATGGGTCTCTTTTATCTCTCCATTGTGGCTCCTTGATCAAATATAAAATAATTCATGGAGATGTTGATCCAGACATGTCGACCGTCTGAGTCAGCAGCTCTCTGATAATGGCTGCTTAACCAGAACTACCTAAAGAAAACAAAGCCTGTAAACTAAGACTAAGATCCAACCCCAAACTAAAATAACAAAACCCAGCAGTGGAAGACTGCTGAGGACAAAGGAGAAAAATTACAAAAAAAAGAAAAATAAAATAGGAATTTTTTTAAAGTAAGGATTATTTATTTAGATTATTAAAATTATAAATTGATGTCTGAGGTGCAGGTAGATGATAAACTATGTAGGTTTTTACATCCATGAACAGATTTTATATGCAAACGTTGGTCAAAAGTTTGATCTTTTAAGAGTTAAAAGCTCATATCTTATTCTGTTCAACCTTGGTTACCAGCTGCACTGAGATGATTTAGAACGAAATGTCTTTTTTTTATTTAGAAAAAGTTACTTGAGCTTCTGTCAAACGTCAAAACATAAATCCCATTTTAAGTGATGCTAGGTCTCCATGAAGTTGTGATGTTCACCAACTGACCCCATCACAGTTCGTTTGTTTGACCTTCATCTCACCTGAACCTTCCCATCTTCAGGAGACTCTTCACTCAAACACAATGGAGTGGGAGGGGCTTTATTGGGTTTACATGACACAAATAACAGATTACTGAGCTCTCCTGGACAGCAGCATCTCTCTGATGTTGTCCTCAGCCTCCTTCACGCTGCGCTCCAAGTACACCTTCTTCTGCTGCAACAGACCACAAACAGGCAGCAACAGTCAGGAAACATCCACAAACGCGACCTGCGAGCTGGAATGGAGCAGCCGTTCACACCTCCAGCTCCTTGATCTTCTCGTCCACCGTTTTCTGTTTGTCTGTCAGCATGTTGTTGATCTCCTCCCTGGACTGAAGGATGAACCTGAAACAACAATTTTCTGTCATCTCCTGGATCTGCAGCGCCCAAAGCTGCATTCAGATAGAGAGGTTATACAGATTGATCAGATTGTGGTGCATGTAAACGATCCGTTCTGAACGTGTGTGGTTACTGCACTGGATTTCAGGTCATGCATAGAGGGTAAAGAAGTCTTTGGAGCACGAACAGAACCGATCGGCTGCTCTCCGCGAGAGACGTGCTGGACTCTGGAAACCGCGTCTCTGAGCGGCCTTAGGACGGTATGTGGAGGTGTGGAAATGCTGCTTCGTGCTCAAACAGTCCTGAGAAATTGTGCAAAGAATTAGGTAAACTACTGTTTCCAATCACGCCCAGACAAAATAGAGGCTGATGTTATTCCTGCATAGTTCCATGCAGCCAAGATGCACATCGCTGCATTGCTGTACAGATTAAAAAAATTATGGGCGAACAGTCACTTAAAAATATCATCAATATAATGAAAGCAAGCTCAGGGTATCATCTCGCTCTACACAGCATCTCTGTTTGTTTACAACAGACTACAGCCCACGAGCCGGATCAGGCCCTCCTACACATTTAGCTCTTTCAGTTATTAAAATATTCAGCTCTATTCATGCTAGCTTTTTTGACTGTTTTGGCAGTTACTACGGATTTTTAGGCTATTTTGGGGATTATTTAATATTTTAGACACAGCCTAGCTGTGTCGCTTAATTTTGGATTTTCTTTTCATTTTTTTAGGCTAATTTGTAGCTTAGCTAATATTTCTGCGACATGCTAGCTTTTTTGGCTAAATTAGACATTTTTCCTGCTTTTTTTAGGTTACTTTGGCATTTAGCTAATATTTCAGCTTCAAGCTGTTTTGGCTAATTTATTTTTTCTTTTAGAATAATTTGGCATTTCGCTAATATTTTAGCGAGCTATCAGCACCAGCGTTTTCAGTTATTAGCTTCAGTGTTTTTAGTTATAAATTTCAGCATCTTCATCTGTCAGCGTTCATACTAGCATTATTCATTGTGGCATCCACAATGACAATAAAGGCATTCATTCATTCATTCATTATTGCAGCTAATGCTATATATATGTAATTTTTAAAATGTTGTGGTATTATTTTTTTTATTAAGATTACAGTGATGAATTATTCCAATTTTGGCTACGTGCGGCTTTCTGGAAAATTGTAAATGTTTAAGTTTAGGCTGTGATTGTTACACTTTTTCTGTTAGCCTACAAACCGACTCCGGCCCCCCATCAGAGAAGAAAGCAGTTATGCGGTCCTCGCAAGAAAAAGTTTGGGGACCCCTGGTTTACAACGGAACTCGCCATTTCTTCTTCTACGACTATTTCCAGCGTTTTACACAGTTCTGCACATGTCAAAATCATTAAATCCTATTAAACGTGAAGCGCATGTAGACGTTTGTTACAATCAGATTAAGTTTTTCAGGGCCATGTACACAGTTCTATTCTGTTCTATCATGTAAGCGCAGCTACTTCTACTCCTTAAAATAAATTTAATTTCTGTAGAAAGAGATTTCAACATAAGATGTGCATGGTTTCACAACTGTAGTAGAACTGTGAAGCACTGAGGTTTCCACATTACATTACAATGATGTCCTGTTTCTTTAGTGACTCAGCATTGATTAGACATACCAATAAATCCACTATAACATGTTACATTGAAATCAATGAACTAAAAGAAGAGAGGACTGCATGAAAGCAATAACTGTGCTTTTATAGGACATGCTCTATGCTTAATCCAAGCTCCGCCTTCAGGACATTGGTTCCAGGTGAGGAGGCACCTGCAGTAGACTCACATTCGGCCGACACCCTCGTATAGGCGCGTGTTGTCCGGCAGCGAGGAGATCTGAGTGTGCGTGAGCTTGGCGTGTTTCTGAACTCGCGTCAGCTGATCGATCTGGAGGTCGGCCAGCTTCACCTTCTGTTGTGTGTCGATCATCTTCAGCTGGAGCTCAGAGAAGGCCTGCGGAGACAGGAGGTATCACTCTGTTCAAAATCCAAAGGGAAACCAAGGAAGTGTCAGAAAAAAAAATTAATTTAAATCTTAACTCTATGACTTGAGCAAAGGAGTGAGAGCAGAGAAGACAAGGTTCATTCATTACCTCTCCCAACTTTGCTGCAAACGTAAATGTAGAAATCTTTACAACAAGCAGCACACTTCCTGCTGCATCATGCTAACATACCCCCCCCCCAACAATAATCCACAGGGCACTGGAATTTAAAGCAGAAAGACGTTCACAAGTATATCTGACATGACTTTATTCATCGTTTGGTTTCACCAAAAACCCATCAGTTTTCATCTGGGTGCTGGCGCCGCAAAGGATTGTGGGACTTTGCATATGGTCCACCCCATCAGAAATGATGCTCCGGGTTTCAAAGAGATCATAAAAAAATAGCTTTCAACCTCTTTTACTTCTCTAAGAGGTTAACACTTCTTATGTGGTACACGACGGTCCAGCTGCACTTGTCTGTTACTATGGTGACCGGTCAGCCGAATTTCACGAATCTGTGCGCGTGCCACGTTAAAGGCAGCTTGACTCCACTAATGATTAACATCATTACTGCTAATAACCGAACACCAGAGAGCATGCGCAACAGCGTGCGTGAGAGATACGATAAAGAATTGGCGTCCTGTAAATTACACACCTTTTTTAGTTCCAGGTCCACGGGCGCCGCCATCTTTACGTTAGGCTTCGATTGCGCATGCTCCAGAATG
Organism: Oryzias javanicus; assembly: GCA_003999625.1. Classification (NCBI taxonomy): domain Eukaryota; kingdom Metazoa; phylum Chordata; class Actinopteri; order Beloniformes; family Adrianichthyidae; genus Oryzias; species Oryzias javanicus. Next base: position 3,086,894 of record CM012450.1, read on the forward strand.
ACTTCTTCAGGCTCATTTTACACCAGCAGAAGGTTTACCCGCGGCGCCCCCCAGTGTCATAAAATAGAAACGACAAAAGCAGACTTTTTTTTTTTTTTTTTAAATTGAACATGACTTAAGGCAAAATGAAATGTGAAATAAAACAAGAGCCTATTGTTAGCATAGGAAAGAAACTAAAGTAGCAACCATAAAGAAGTTTGTTTAGAGATAAATTTTGCAGCTTCCCAGGAATTTAATGTTTTCATTGAGGAAAGATGATTTAAACTTATAGATAAAAAAAAAAAAAAAAAACATGGGAAGGATGGCTTTCTACTTCTCCACTTGCAAAAGTGAATATGGTACTTTCTAAAAGTAAAATGATATTAACAATCTTTGAGAAAGAATGTTCCATATTTTCCATGAACAAAAGTGCACCTGTAACACTAAAAAGGGAAAAAGCTCAGTTTTAGATTAATGTGAGTCCAGAAATCCTTGAAATGATTGCATGACGAAAAAAAAAACAAATGTTCAAAAGTTTCATTATTTTAGTTACAAAAAATACAAAGTTCCAAAAATGTAAATCTGTTACGATGAAATTCCTTTTTGTGTAGTTTAATGGCTGATGTCACACAGTATTAAGGTGCATTACCGCCACCTACTGGTATGGAGTATGGGTCAGAATGTCAACCCCCTAATTCCTCATATTTATTTTGTCTGCTTCAAAAAAGGATAACAGCAGGTGTTGCTCAAAATATCTGTTATTCCCCATTTTATTCTTTCTCTTCAAGACGTCCCTTCATCAACTTTCTCTGAACGGAGAATTTCCCACCATCCATCAACACGTGCTCTATCGTTTCCTGTGCAACACAGACATTTACCAGTACCACGTTTTCCAGTCTTAAAGAGATTATCATTAAATTGTGTTTGACCAAATCTAAGTCTGGACACAATTCTACTCTCCAGTTTATTTCATCCAACATACCCTCCACAAATCACCCTCCCATCTTTTTTGCCATTTTCCCTTCACCAGATGTTTCACCTCTTTTTCGCTAACAGCAACATGTATATCTACACTTGGCTTTTCAGCTGCTTGTTTTGCGTTTCTGTCCTCTAATTCATTTCCTGTAACTCCTATGTGTGCTGGAATCCACAGTAATGCAGCAGAGAGTCCTGCTGATTGTAAACTGTATAATGTCTGTCCTATTTCCATTAAAATATGAGGTCTGCTATCTGAAAAAACTGCTTTAAACACTAATCAATGATGCACTGGAATCAAGCATGTAAGGCTCTTAAGAGGCTTGACCTCCTCAATCCACTGCAGAGACAATAATATAGCTATCAGTTTCTTATTCAACGATATTGAATTCAGCAATAACAAACGGTGAACAAAAGAGAAAGATGGATGCGCTGCTGTTTGCAAAGGATTTCCAGGATTTTTCACTTATTCAAAATTTTTTTCTTTGCTGATGTATTTTAATCATCTGTATGAAGGCCAGATTCAACACTTTTACTGCAGCTTTGGTACCGCGGAGGAATCCTGCATGACGGTTACTGGAGACGCTACAGCTACAGGTACACACGCTAATAAGAGTTTGTGACATGTAGATTGTCGGTAGAATCAATGTGGAATCAAGGGCGGAGTGGGTAATCGGGAGAGTCGGGAGGATTCCTGGTGGGCCGCTTCATTCATTGGCCCATCAGTCGCTGTCATGGAAAAATAATCACGGTAGAACATGAATGAATCTTTGTAGTAGTGTTCACCCGTCCCTTTAACCTCGTGCTCTCTTATGGAGTCCAGATGACCCCACCCTGACTTCAAAGTGTTATCCCTTCCATGACAAAGGTGGACAAGACTTCCTGTCTGTCATTGGACACCAGTAAAGATCGACAATCATTGGAAAAAAAAAAAGTTCAGTCCAAATGACCCCACTTTTATGTAAACAGGCCTAGGAGAGGGTACGAGACAGCACTGTCAGAGTGGGAGCTACAATTTCAAACAAACACCCCTTTTTCTTTCTGACAGTTAGTCAAGTCCACCAGAGCTGCTTCTACCAAAAAGTCCAGGCCAAATGGAAGATTAGCGAGTATAAATGGTAGGAAGCAATAGCAGGAACGAGCAGTATGGGCGACTGGCGGGGCAGCAATTCAAAGGGGCTGCCAGCTCAAATAATGTTTTTCTATTATATGTTCTATCACAGTGTTTGGAACGGCCTAAAACCAACAAACTGGCGCCCCCTGCAGCTCCTGTCGGCTGAGGAGGCGCCGGAAAGGTGTGTAAAGAAAAGGGGAGGGGCGGAAGGAATAAGTTCAACTGCAGGTCTCTCCCAAATGAAGAAGACGGATGGGATCGGAAGGCGGGACGGTGGAATCTACTGCATAAAAGGTTTTTAAAATCAGTCATTCTGCAGCCCACATTTTGTCAATGTTTTTGGGTGACCCTAAATGTATGAGGATCATTTTTGTTTACTTCCGTCATGTTGGATTCTAAAATTAGTCATTGGAATTTTTAAAAATCTGTAGTGACAAAAGACAAATGTAACCAGTCATAACTGAAAATGTGCCAAGCATGGATCTTTTTTAAGGACAAACACCATTTAACTGGATTTTAACTGATTTTTCTTCTCTGATATGAAGATCAATATATTATATATTATGTTTTGTTAGGCGTCTTTGGTATCCAGTTCTCAATTGTAATCGAACTAAAACATGGCCTTTGGCATGAACAAACAAAATCCAGGAGTCACTTTAATTGGGTTGGGGAGGGGGCAATAGTATATAACAAAAGTTGTTATTAGGACTGCTTAAAGTCTGATGAGAGCGCCCCAGTGAGTACTTTACAGACAGGACAGTCCAGCTTCACAGTGGGTTAGGTTCAGAAAGTCCCCTCTTTGAACGCTCAGGTGAACCAGACATGGAACTTAGAAGCAGAACCTGCTGTTCTTGTAGACACTGTCATATACTGACACCATCTAACCTCTTCACATTCTTGTTGAGTCTTTTATCATCCCTAGTTTCATGTCAGAGAATCGTCTCCTTTCTGAAGGTCATTAAAAACAGGCTACGGAGCATGCTCAGTCAGGAGCACTTGGAGGTATTATGTTGATGTTTTTTCAAATGTTAATAAACTTCTATTGAGCCTTTCATACAGGGAAATATTTGTTAAACCACAAGTTTTTATTGTATTTGTTTTTCATTATCTTTTATTTATTATTTTTCCATGAATTTATTACATTTATATTACATTCTAAATTCTTGCCTAATTTTCCATGTGGCGAAAATGGGACCATTAAACTCCCGGGTACAGTTAGGAAGATGAAGGGTGGAGTTTGATGAAGAAGGCCTGGTCACAAGGATAAGAAATATGGTGATCAGCTCCCGTGAAAGTGTGGGAAACATAAGGGTGGGTTGCCATTCTTTTTTTTTTAAATTGGATGACAGATGAAGGATGGAGGAATGTTTAAGATCAGTAAAATACGTGGTTCCTTCATGTTCTCATCTGTCTTTCTTCCTATGGAGAGTGATTGCTTCCTCTTGTTGCTCCTCATGTTTTCCCCATTGTGAAAAAGATGTTTGATCCTTAGATGTACTTATGTTTTACATTATTCAACCAAATACTGAACCGAAAAAATAGGAAAACAGGATTAATTGTTTATTATAATTTACAGAAAAATAAGACCACGGGTTACAGGTGCTAGGACAACAACATACCCAAAAAGCAGCTTTTTTTTATTTTAGATATAATTTGTTTTATGGTAAGAAAATGTTTATGCAAATTTTCCTGAATAATATTTGTAAAATAGCATGTTTTATAAATATTTTCTCTTTAAAATTTCTTGATGTTTTTAATTATTTAATAAAATATTGAACCCAAAAATAGAAAACATTAATAATTTGTTAAGACCATGCTCCATTTATTACAATTTACATAAAAATTGGGCCAGGTTACAGCTGTTGAGTCTAAAAAAATACACAAAAAGCATTTTTTCCCCCCAATTTTAAATATTTTTTAATTGTAATGTTTATATTTTTGTATAAGAATTTTCCGAAAAAATATAACTGCTTTTTTTTATGACTTTTTATGCTGCTTTTAAAAGAAACAGAGCTTTCTCAAGACCAATTGATGGCATAACAAAAGAGCAAAACAGAAAAAGATGATTAACCTTTTAAATTTCCTGTAGTTTTTACTTTTTTAACCATATATTGAACCTAAAATATAGGAAAAACAGAATTATTTGGTGAAGATCTGCACTACTCATTGAAAGTTACATTAAAATAAAGCCAATTTATATGTGTTGAAACAAAAACATACCTGAAAAGCAGTTTTTATTTACTTTAAATATGTATTTTTTTATGTTGACAAATTTTTTAGTAAGATTTTTCCAAAAAATGTTTTGTTGAGGCCCTATGACAGGCTGAGAACCTGTTCAAGATGTACCTTGCTTTTTCCCATCAGTAGCTGGGTTACCCCGGGCTCACACCTCTAGCGTCAAAGCTCTGATGCATTGCGGGAGCGGTCTAGCTTCAACCGACGGCTCATATTAGCTGCTGGTCGAGATCTGTTGTTGGCAAGAGTATATTTACTACAGAAAAACAACGAAGGGAAGTGTCAAAATAGTATTTTGAAGAGACTACTGCAGCTTGTTGCGCCATTGCTGAACAAGAAATAGCCCCCCTTATTCCCCGTCCTCTGATTGGCTGATTTCTGATGACCCCTCCTCCCTGCAAATTAGTTTCATCACATATCTTCCACATAGGGGTGTGTCAAAGGTCAAAAACACTCAGAAACTCTGAAAATGTTTGTGTGAAACTCTTCTACAGAAGAAAATTGAAGCTACAAGTAAAGATTTCTTCAACACAGTTTTACAAGTTCTGTTTTTCCTCACAACCTCAAGTTAAATCTTGTGTGTGTGTGATTTTTATTCACATGTAACATTTTTACACACAAGTTAAGGTTTTTGTCAAGCAAGTTCTCACATTATATTCCGCAAGTACACATTTTTCTCACATGTACCTCTTTTTCCTGCAACTTCACATTCAGTTTTACATGTGTGTGTGATTCTCGCTCGAGTGTGTATTATTTACGCTTGGATGTTTTGGCACATATTAACCTTCTAACTTTTTGCTGATTGCGGTTGCTATAAATAGATTAAAATGCATAAATTGCTAAAATTGTATAAAGTGCTTAAATTGCCTACATTTGCATAAATTGTGTAAAAATATCCTGGAACTAGAACTGAAACTGTCTTATAATACCAAACGGACCTGTCTCTCGTGCACATTCTGTAAAATCTCGTACATGTAAAATGTATTGAACGTGCTGAACATTTTGATACCAAGATTTTATGGAGTAATATTTGTGCCACCATATTGCAAGCAAAAGTCATAGTTTTGAGATCAAAATTTTTCAAGTTGCAAACAAAATGTTAAGTTTTGCAAATAAAAAATTTTTTTTTTGCTTTGCAAAATTGTTTTTTTGCTCTCAAAAAATATATTTTTGCTTGCAACTTTTTTTTTTTGCTTGCAATTTTTTTTTTTTGCGTTTGCAACTTTTTTTTTTTTGTACTGTGACAAAAAACAAAAGTTGCGAACAAACGTTTTTAGATGCGTAGTGGCTCATCTTCCATTCACCCCATCTTTGGCTTTGCGTTTAACTTTTTTTCTCAGTGTTACATTTGTGCCAGCCTCCTGATTGGTCTAGATTCTATCCAATAAAGTGCCGTGCATTCAATGGGTCTCTAGGTAGAAAGGACCCCGACCGGCAGAGACCGCTGCCTTGTTAAACCGTCAATGTAGCGCAAGAACGGGGGGTCACCCGGAAGTAGTTTGCCAAGATTATTGTTGTGAAAACAGCTGCATTGCTCGGTCAATGAGCGTAGCGCAAGAATCGTGTTTCTGTCTCGGCTCAGAATGAGGTGAACTTTGGACTTAGTTTCAAGTTGTTAGACCTAAGAAAGTGACGTCATTAGCCTGGAATGTCTTCAGAAATGGAACCCCACAACTCACAACGATCACACGTAAGTTGTATTTGCACATTTTTAATTGGCTGGTTTTGTAGTAGTATGTTTTTTATGTAGTATGTTTTAGACATTTTCACCTTTTGTCAACTGTAGTTGCGTTGCTAACGCAAGTAGCCTACACAGCGTTTAAGTTGGTTTCGGATCCATTGCTTCTCTCAAAAAAGTAATCAGATAAACATAACTGCATTGTTTACTCTTGATCATAATTTTTTTACTGAGGCTTTAAACGGTATCCATAAATATAGTTGGAGCATACTTCTCTTTCAGTGAGTTTAGCTTGAGGTAACTAAATAATCTTTATTGTTATTATTATTGTCTCGATTAAAATTATATATAAAAAAATGTTCCCTCCATTCTCTCTTTGTTTGCCGGTCTGCAAGCAACACCGGCTCTTGTAAAGCAAAAACACACTGTGTTGTTTAGCGAGAAAGAAAGCTCCGCCGTTCTTGGTGTCAACATGGGAGACTGAAGTTCGCCTTTTCAGCGTTGCGGGGTGAGCTAGAAAGCTCTCGGCATTAGCTTTCCCTCAAGAGACCTTGCTCTCCTGACCTGGCCGATAAAGGGAAACTCCCTCCTGTGATGAAACAGATGAATACACAAATCAGTATGCTAAACGCTGTTATAAATAGGAAAATTACAAAACAAAAAACAAAAAAAAAACAACTAACATATTAAACATAACATTATGAGGTGGGTGGGTTGACTAATTTGTTTGTATCTATTCATTTACCTTACAAAAGAAAAGTGTTAGAAATAATGATCGTCACAATAGGTTCAATAAAACATCAGTTCATAGAGAAAGTTCATGTTTTACCGTTTGTTTTTGGATAGATGATGTATATAATATGTAGATAACGTTTGTTATAAAGAAGCAATAGAATTTGAGCTATATGACTGAAATTTATTTAGGTGTGGTATATCACTGTGGGATATGAGCAGAAGAGGATAGATGGAAAATTAAAACAAAATTTAAAAAAAAATCAAATAATAAAACATGCAACAATTTATTACTAAAATACTCTGATAATGATTTAGTCAAATTTGCTAATTGCAATTTCTTTTTATTAAAGTGCTGTCTGTTTTTTTTTTTTTTTTCTCCCCAGGACACATTGAGGCAGTTGCTGATAGAGAGGCTTCTTCATAAACTTGAATCTGTTGTTAATCAACAGCCACTAAATTTAAATTATCTGGAGTTTGTCACTCGCCATGAACTCATAGTCTTCAACTCATTCTCTGATCAAACAGGCGATGTATCAGAGATTGTGTCAGCACTCCAGAGCCTCCTTTACCTTGTCCAACAAGAAATGAATGAAAGTACCTTTCACATTGAACTTGAGCAAAGTTCTTGTTCTGGCCAATCTAAGATTGTAATTGAAAGAGAAAAGCTAAAAGATTTGTTAGACACACATCTGCCCGTTGGATTCATAGCTAAATGCCTTGGAGTTTCCCGAAGGACAGTGTACAGGAGGATGCAAGAGTATGGGTTTTCTGTCAGAGGCTCATACAGCATTATGACTGACCAAGAATTGGACGGAATTATATCATCTCTTAAAAGTCATATGCCAAATGCTGGTTATCGAATGGTTCACGGACATTTAATTTCAATGGGACTGCGCGTTCAGTGGTGGAGGATGAAAGCATCTATGCATCGTGTTGATGCAGCAGGGATCTTCTCACGGCTCACAGAAGTAGGATGTGTTGTCAAAAGATGTTACTCTGTGCGAGGTCCACTATCACTTGTTCACATTGACACAAACCACAAGCTCATAAGGTAAATAAAAGAACACCTCAGCTTCAATTGCAACAGTTAAGAACGGTCTCAAAATTGTTTTGCTCATTATGCTATTGTGCATACATTAGTGAACATTTGCCCAAAATGAACCCAGACCCACTTTTAGTTTAAAAAAAAAAATTATATATGGAAAATAATGTAGAAAGTGCCACAAATCAAGTTGATCACAGACACATTTCTAAAGTTTTTCTGTTAAACTGATATTACAATGAGTTCTTATTTAAATATGTCTTTGAAACGATTTCTGAAATGGTATTTGTTACTTGCAATATCCTTATTAACAATTAAAAACAAAGCAGATCAACATTTCTTTCTTTTTTACAGGTACAATATAGTGATATTTGGTGGAGTGGATGGCTATTCAAGAAAGGTTTTTTTTTGTAATCTTCATGTGTTTTAACAAAATGTATATAATGTTTAGAGTTAACATTTTTATATCATTAGTTTTTTAATCATGTTTGTCTTACCTAGCATTAAAAGCTATTATTAAATTGTTATATTATTTTTAGTCATTTCACAACTGATTGTTTACTAAACAACATACTTCCATTCTCTCACATGAAGAAATGTTACAAAATCCTGTAAGAATTTAATGTGGTTTATTTGGTTTTATTGCAGGTTTTGTACTTGAATGCTACCACAAATAACAAAGCAGAAACAGCCTTCTCCTTCTTTTTAAGAGCCTCTGAACTTCATGGTGTACCATCAAGGTACTCTAAGCTAATGCAAATTGATCTGTATAAGGTTTTAAGAAAAACTATTAATGAAACATTTGTTTGTGTCAGGGTAAGGGCCGATCAAGGTGTGGAAAACCTCGACATTGCACATTTCATGTTTGCCACACAGGGAACAGGGAGAGGAAGTTTCATCTCAGGGAAGAGTGTCCACAATCAGAGGTTGACCTTTCTTGTTATACCTACCTAATTTTTTAAATGTATTTTAAATAAAAGTGCTGTTTATGTTTTTTTTTTTTTTTAATATTTATGTATTTATGTTTTTACAGAGTAGAGCGACTTTGGCGAGATGTTTGGACTGCAGTCACCAGCAAACATTATGATGTTCTTCACGCTCTGGAGGAAGATGGACTGCTCGACATCTCTGATGCAACTCTTCTGTTTGGTGTGCACTACATCTTCCTTCCTCGGCTCCAGGCAGATCTGGACATGTTCGCTAAAGGATGGAACAATCATCCTTTAAGGACAGAAGGTGGTCTCACCCCTGAACAGCTGTGGCATATTGGCCACATGCAAGACCTGGATGAGAGCAAAAGACTTCAGGTACTGCTATAAAAGTATTCAATAAACATTTATGAGCAGCTGTTTGCTCTGCAAAAGTTAATTTAGCTACTACTGCCATTAACAATAATTCTCATATCGAATTCTTTCATATTACATTGCTAAAACCTCAAGTTTGCTGGTTATTGTTCTACAAAAACCATAACATACTCTACATATATTTATGTAAAATTTTAAAATCTTGTAACTCTGTGAGAAACTGCTCATACCTTTCCATCAGTCAAAATTATTGTGTTTTACATCCTGCTTTGATGCTGTTGTCTGTCTTCTTAAGAGTGACACAAGCATGTTTTCAATTATAAAATTTTTTTGAAGTCAATGAAAAAATCAAAGTAATGGTCAAAGGTTTATTCAAAGTCCCCCTCTGAGGAAAATCATGTTTTTTGAGTTTTTAACATGCCTGTGTGGCATTTTTCTTACGAAAGAGAACAAATCTAATAAGATATCATGTTTTTCCATTTCTTATTATTTCTCCTTTTAAATCACTTTACAAAACAAACTTTAAGACAGTATGTTAACATTTCCATTTGGTTACTGCTGAAGTGACTATTTAATAATTTTTGCTATCTTACGGAATTTTAAAGGATCTACAGGAACCAGGTGTTAACTGGGAGGGTGTTGTGCTCCAAGAAGATCCTGACAGTGGAGTTGTAGTTCCTGAAGTGGAATGCCCCCTGAATGAAGAAACCCTGGAAGTTCTAACAAGAAGCATAAACCCTCTGGAACACTCCAACTCAAATGGTTATGACCTTTATTTACGATTTCTGCAACATGTGTCAAACCATTAACATTCAAGAGAAACCATTGCAAACACAGTTTATACATTGACTAAAAACAAACCCTGCAGAAAGAACGTCGACAATGCTGTGGTAAATGCATTCAAACTTTACATTCATTCTGTTCATGTTGTAATAAAAGAGTAGAACATAAAATATAAGTTAAATAAATGTCCTGAACTGAAAGGCCTTGCTTCAAAAATAAAGATCAATCTAAAAAGAAATTTAATTTGTATGGCTTTCTTGGCATTCTATATATTGAAACTTATTTTTGAAATTGTTTTTATGAAAAAAAAAAAAATGGTTGAAAGAATTTAAACCCTGTGGAATCCACCACCATATCGAATTGCTTCCCTCATGAGTCTGACAAACTCTGCATAAGTGCTCAGATGCTGTACAGGAAATGTCACAGTTTTTGTGCACGCACTAACAATCGGGTAGCATATCGAGTGGTTTCCAAATCGTTCACTGCAGTTGTGATCAAAATCACAAATTATTTTGAAATGTCTTTTTTTCATCAGGGAGGATGGGGATGTGTGATTGCCCAGTTAACCACTGCAGCACATCCTTGATTCCCACAGCTTCAGCTTCATTTCCTGGGTCAATTCTTTCACCTGTGGTGGGAATGTTTTAAAATTAAAAACAAAAAAATAATTCAGCAAGTAAAGGCATTTAAGAATAAAAAAAAACCAAACATATTTTACCATAATATTTTCATGTTTACTTATAAAGAGCCATCATTCCAAATTCAGATATCTCTCTATTGTAATTAACAATGGATGAGATAAGTTACCAGCATTATGCATGTATTTGTCACAAACTATACATGTAAATGCCATTTTTTATTTGGAGGTTTAAGAGTGTAAAAGGAAAATTTTCCTTCAAGAGGCCATATCACAAAAATTCTACTTTTTGAGCTTTTAAGTGTTTCACTGTTCATTCCTCTCTACAAAAAACCTCAAAGCAATATTTTGATCCGTTCATACATTTAAGAGTAGCCCTGCACTGTCTGCAGCAGCCCCTCCCTTACCCACAAAAACAAGCGGGTCCTCATGATCTGACATCACAAGCTGAGAACCGCCCATCCAGGAAGAGTCTGCAACGCCCTCAGGCTAAGACACTAGCAGCTCAAGTTTGCAACCCCAACATGCTGATGCGGACTGTCCATGCTATGAGCTTGTGAAGCTTACCAAGACACACTCATTTGGTTTAGTGTTTAAACTTCGTGCGGTAGTATAGGATCATACGGGCTGTTGAGGTATCTGTACATGTTGTAATGAACTAAACGTATCTGAGGCAAGCGCAAAAAGACAGGGATACTTGGAAGACGGAATGGGAGAAGAGAGCAGACTATTTCCTGGTGGAATAGGCAGATGATGAATCGAAAGAACTGATTTAAATGTGGATTATTGAGGAACGGCAGACAGCTAAAATCAATCCACATTAGAGTGACGAGGAGTTGAAATGTTCATCAGGTGTTGTCTGCATTTTTCAACCTCGTCTCAGTGAAATGCGTACATATTCCACGGCTTTGTATGGAAGCGTATGTGTCACAAAAATAAAAATAAAAGTAAATACTGGAAATGCTATTTCATTTTCAAAATGTACCTGCATTATTTGTCTCTTAAATGAAATTAAAAAGCAATTCTTAGAACTGCTTTCTCATTTTCCTCTTCAACACTGCTCATTCTATAACTTAATTAAAATAATAAAGACAATGGCAATTGACATTTCATTTTCAAAAAGTTCTATGGTAAATCTGTAACAAAATTCAATCAGAAATATTAAACTTGAAAATTAAAATGCATAAACAGAAATGCTATTTCATTTTCAAAATGTACCAGCATTTTTTGTCTCTTGAATCAAATGAAAAAGCAATTCTCAGAACTGCTTTCTCGTTTTCTTCTTCAACTCCACTCATTCTGTGACAGAATTAAAATGACAAAGCCAATGGAGATTGCTTTTTCGCTTTAACATTCTGCCGCGCAATAAGTGTAACAAAAATCTAATGGGTACTGGAACGTCCCAAGGGCGCACGACGATGACGTCAGAGCTCCTCCTCTGGTTTGGTTTGTTCTGTCTGGAACAGCTACAAGCCGTTCTCGTTGATTTATAAAGAGAAAAAAATGAAGAAAGAGGAGGAAAAACGAGCTCAGAGCTGAGATTCATCATTACTGATGAACTTGTGTTTTTTTAAACCTTAAAGACAGAAAAGCGGGATACACTGTGGATAGTTTGACAGTCTGTTACTCCCGCCGCCTCTCTGGCTGCTGCGGGGCTCACGGGCTGAATGTGCCGGCAGACAGACAGCAATGCTGGGGCTGGATCATGCTTTAGCCTCCAAAACTTTGGGATATTTTGCATATTTTCGCTTAGCGAAAGAGGGACAGGCCACACACTCAAAGCTGAGATTTATTTTTTCTTCTTAAAATAACTGGCGTTTCTCAAAAAAGAAAAATAATAATTAATTAAAACATCCCCCGGTGCGCCTATTGTGGGGAACGTCACTGGCCTGCAGCTCGCAGGACGCGGCGCCGAACGTGAGTCGGAACGTCACTGTACCGGCTCGCGTCCCGCGAGCTGCAGGATAGCCCCAGCATAGCTGTCTGTCTGCCGGCACATTCAGCCCGTGAGCCCCGCTGGACATGTCAGCTGTATCGGGCAGCAGCCAGAGAGGCGGCGGGAGTGACAGAATTATGAATTAATTATTATTAAAGAATTATGAATTAAATATTAAAGGCATCACCTGCGAAAATGTTGGTGTGAATCCTGTAAGCTGAGTTTGACTGCTGAAGACGAGTGCTGAAAGATGAATTTTAATAAAGAATAAAAAAATGTCTGAATAGTGAGATTCTCTCTTGACCCCTTCAGCTTTCAAGAATCATTAAAACTTGGAGTCTATTGATCTTATGGCTCAATAGTAATTATTATTTATTTATTATTATTAGTTAGCCTCCATGTTTAACCTGCAGCTGGATTCTTTACAGCAACAACATTTTGTGATCTGTTCGTGACATGCAGACATCTAGTGGAGCATTTATCCGGAATAATTAGATTGAAATATAAAGCGCTGATCATGATAAGAATGAATGAAATATCCGATACTGATCGGGGGACAACTCCTGATTGCAATTGAGTCATCAATCATGTGATCAGCCCCAATTTCCGATCATGCAATTGGATCAGGACATCCCTACTCAGAAAGACTTCAAAAATCATGGTATGGCCCATTTAAAATCAAAAAATTGTCATAAACATGTACTTTATAGAATGATAGCTCATTAAAATAATTTTAATATTTTACAGTGAGTAAAAACATTTTTTTTAATTTGCTATTTGCTTTATGTGTGTCATTTTACATCTTGGTACCTGATGTTTCAGTCTCCTGGCAGAAATCTTGAAGGAAGTTCAGGATTCTTCTCTCAGACCTTTCTCTGGATGTTCCCCTTTCACTAAATTGCGCCTCGCAGCGCATCATGATGAAATCGGCATCCGGCTGTCATCATTCAAAAAATAAACAAAGTGGAAGAACGACATTCTTAATTTGATAAGGCAGTAAAAAAAATGTAAAAGTAGCAGAAAAAGAATGACCACTAGATTAGTAAAAATAAAAACTGTCAATTATTGCCCACCATAACAATGTTTCCGGGAACAAACAGTGGATGGCATGCGTCAGGATACATCTCCATTTGCTTCACCAAACCATAAAGCTCCATGCCCTTTCTTAGCTGCTGGAGCATTGGGATGAGCCTTGTTGTTGAATGGAGGATTATAGCACTTTTAAAAGACAAACAAGTCAGATTCGGTCTGAAAAGTTTTAAACTCAAGAAAGAAAAACAAGTTCAAACCGAATTATGCTTTTTTTAGTTTCTGGCTTGATGTGGCTCGTGTATCCACAGTCGCTAATGTCATCTGCCAAAAGCATCAGAGATTGTGCATCAGCTGCATCCTCCACCTGTGAATCAAAGTTTTTTTCACTGAATTTTAAAGTAGTCTAGGCAAATATCTGGAGTAAGAAGAAAGTACACATATTGGAAAAAACACCCATAATATTAAACAAAATAGAAAACTGAGGGAAATAACAACATATAAAATACAAATAGAAAAACTGTAAAAACTAAACTAAATAATTGAAAATCAGTGTCTGTTTAGTAATAAAATGGCCTGGCCCAGCATACATATCAATGTGGGCCCCATATGGTTTACCTTTGAGCTGAATTGGTGTCTCTCAGGTGGGTTTGTCCCTGGGTTCTATGGTGACCTCTTCTGTGTTTGCCTACACTGGCTTGAATGAGCACACAGACTCAGTAGTCTGTCTCGCAGGACAGCGGAGCTCACCAACTCGCTACGCTGTCTGCCAGGCAGCTTGTTTGCTTGCTACGCTGTTCACCGGGCGGCTGGTTAGTGTAGGGCAGGGATGTCAAACTCATTTTGGTTTGGGGGCCGCATTCAACCCGTCTGATCTTAAGTGGGCCGGACCAGAAACACAACAGCAAAATAACCTTTGTTTAACGTGTTATCTTTAGCTTTATTTTTCTTTTGTTTATTTCTTAGTTGCAAAAACAACCTAATAGTCTAATCACTTATTATTACATTTTCATTCACTGAGTCCAAAGTATTTCAAATAAAATAGATTTCACTAAATAAAAAAAAAAATAAAAAAAGGTTATTTAATTTTATACAGACTGAATGTTTTACATCTGACATTAAAGTAATCCCGATAGCAAACTAAAGAGGGGGCTACGGAAAAAATATAAATGTTTTAATCAATGAAAAATCAAACTAAATGAACCCTCTGGAACCGACGGACGCCCTCAGACGTCCTGCTGTGCAGCTGTGAGATCAACGTGATAAAATAAACGTTTTTATGTTCTGGAACTGATATTTTATTGAATTAAAGCCAAAATATGGCCTTTATTTTTCGTCTTTGGACAAAAACAATCTTTGATTTTAATAAATAAGGCGGAAGACGAACTTTGATCAGACGGCTGCAATGCAGGTCAGCTCACCTGCATTGGGGGGCGGAGCCAACCAGAGCTGTCCGGTATTAGAAACCCCACGAGGAGGAATGTGATCTTAATTTTGCTTTGGCTTTGAGTTTTCTACAACATCAACAACCACCTGTGTTGTCAAAAAATCACGAAAATTCTGTTTCTCTGCGAAAGTCCTGCAGACAGAGCAGACAGACACGCCCCCACCTGAGAGCAGATTCCAGCTGAACCGATCTGAAGTCCAGCTGGATCAAACTTCTCCCTAAAACCTTTTTATTATTCCTCACAAACTCAACTGGCAAAGCTTATGATGAAAAAAATGTAAAAGAAAAGAGAGAAAAATAGATTTCCATGAAACATCAAATGGACAGCTGAGCTCTTAGGAGAGAAATTCTTATTTTTTGGGCTGCCTGGAAGCTGAAGCCTCACAGACAGACTGAAGTACTATTACTGTCTGTATGACAACATAGAAAGGTCACATCATAGAGCTGTGAGGTCTGTCATGTTCCTCTACCAACACATACTCTTCAGATTTTTGGCCCAAAATAGGAATATATTTTTTTTTATTTTCAGTAAAAAATGTGTTGATTAGTTTGTTGACTAAATTTAGTTTAGTTGTTTTTATGAAATCACACCCAAAACTTTCATTTTATGTTGTAAAAACAGTTTGTTAAACATTTTGGGGGTTTCCACAGCAAAATGAATCTTATTTTTCCAGTTGGAATTTACTGTTTTTGCATGATTTTATGTTTGATGTGTGAATAGAACATGGAAAAATTACTTTAAAAAACGCAGTGTCACATAGATAGGGTTGTGCTGATTAAAATTATATCAAATAAGCATGTTAAATTGAAAATACGGAGGTAAATTCAAAAATAAACAAAAACAGAGCTTTAGGTCCTTGGTTCCATTGGGTTAAACTTGCAAAAATTTTGGTCCCTTTGTCTCCCAAAACTAGGGAAGTTTGTTTATTTCTTTATCTCTTGAGTTGTCTTTGCTCCCCCTAGTGGTTAAATTGCGCATTGCATCCATTTCTTAAAAGAACCATAACTCGCCACAGGAGTGGGCTAGAAACTTGCTTTCTTTTTGGAAAATTCTTATATATTTTTTTTCTTCATAACTGGGCCGGATTAAATCATCTAGCGGGCCGGACACGGCCCGCGGGCCGTATGTTTGACACCCCTGGTGTAGGGACTCAGACCACTCAGTCCCCACCTAGGCCACTGTAAACAAACACTTCCTTTGGAACCCAGGGACAAACCGACCTGGGGCCCACCAATTCAGCCCAAAGGTAAACCATATGGGGCCCACATTGAGATTTAGGCTGTAATGCTACATGTGATCACATACATGAGATTTCAGTTGCCACTGTTTAAATTGCTCTTTTATAATTATTTAATTATTGCCTTTTCAACATGTTTTCAAACAAACGTTTATTTAAAGATGAAAAACATGTACATTGTATCATTGTAATAAATATATGCTTCCAGAAAGTTTAACCTTTGTTAGATGTGCCCGGAGAGATAGACTTATGACCAGATTAGTGACAGGTTTAAAAAGACAATTTTTAAAAAACACTTTACAAGACCAAAATCCTCTGTTGTATGGAACTTCAAAAGATGG
Source organism: Oryzias javanicus (assembly GCA_003999625.1). Taxonomy (NCBI): domain Eukaryota; kingdom Metazoa; phylum Chordata; class Actinopteri; order Beloniformes; family Adrianichthyidae; genus Oryzias; species Oryzias javanicus. The sequence continues at coordinate 3,103,367 of CM012450.1, forward strand.
ATGTTAAGTTAAAGATCTATTTCTCTAAAGTTCTTGATAGAACATTTGGAATTGTTGACCAATTGAGATAAAGTGCTACTGTCTGAAACATTGTTTGTAATAGTTTGAAAAATCTCATGTACTCCATTAAGAAAATATTCATTCAGTCTAGCTACAAGAATACTGGGTTCAAGTATCAGTTTAATATTAAATTTTAGTTAAATTCGTTTGCCATTCCATCTTTTCGGTTGACTAATCAGATTATTAGTGTTTTCTCGAAGATTTTACAGTTTCTACTAATGTCATCTATCATTGCAATAAATACATTTTCCTTTTTTTGTACGGCCTGCTCAACCTTATATCTGCCTAGAATAATATTTAATCTTTCAGTTTGAAGGCCAGATTTAAGCATTTTTTTAAAGGAATTTATATTCACTATTAAACCAGGGTAATGAATTTGTTCATTTTCCGTTATTTCCCTTTTTAAAACTGAAGAATAACTAGTGAAGCTGAAAGATCACAAAATTCATCAGTGTCATTAACATGAACAAACAAATCAAAATTGTATAAGGCCATATAATTGTTTTTGATAAAAACATTTCTAGGTTTTCAGGAAATAAAAATGGATGAGGGATCTGACAGACCATAAAAGTTAGAGGTTTGTGTGATTTTTTTTTTTTTTTTTAAAATAACACAAACACGTATCTATTCTTGTTTCAGGACAAGTTGTTATCCTAGTTGGATCTCTGATCATATGTTTTAAGACTAAAATAATCTGTTTGCAAAGTCCCTTAATTTTTTTTTAGAAATGTTGGTAATCTTGATAAACAAACTCCCTTGAGACAAAAGAAAATGTTCAATGGTTAATAAAAGCTCAAGCGAATTATAGTAAAAGTATTATGACATGCTGCTGGATACTTACTCTTGTGATGAGGAAAGAAGATTCCCGATCCGTCACATCTTTCTTTGACAAAGAGCCGAGATCAATCTCTCCGTGACAAAGAAATCTGTAGCACCACTCTTTAAGGAACGCAGGAGCTGGACCACCTTGCGCTATGCTGACTGCCATTATTTCACCAACAGTCCTGTGTTAGAAAATTCAAAGAAATATTGTGCATAAAGGTTTTTTTATGTTTGAAATTTTATGATATGAAGGAGCCATCTGTGTCAAACCTGAAATTTTCATTGTCGAGGTCTGTCAGCGAGTACTTAGGATTTTTACCCTGGGTTTCAGCTCCTTCAAAAAATCTGTTCTCAATACCTGAAATCATATCTGGTGCAAAACAAGGAGACTTAAGTTGCAGTTTATACACAAAGCTTTTTGTTTGTGCAAATTGGGTTGTAGATTACTCACCCGTCAAAAATTCTCTTTTCATTGCTCCTGTATCAACACCTGCCTCCCCAATGTACACAACTTTCAAGGTACCAGCAGGGGATGAAGATTTTTTCCTTTGCCATTGCAGAATGCCTCTGTCTGGAAGTCCCTCTCTGTCCACACACAGTTTAAATTCCATATTCTTGTTGACTTGTTTTGAAAGGTGATGCAATACATCTTCCGTTCTTTAAGACAAAACCACATGAACATGTAATTTTAAATATCTGTAACAATAAAATCATTTTAAAAGTATATACTAAATACAAAGTGAATTAAGTGACTTAGAAAAACTATTTAATAAATACTTTCAGGTCCAATCCAAAGTCTTCTCCCTACTCCTACATTTAGCCTTCCAAACGGATAGTGCTACTAAACATCTATGTTATCATCAATATTTGCTGGTCATCTACATTTTAGCTGCTGGCTCTAAGAATATACATTACATCTTTAGTTTAATAACTTTAAAAAGTAATGCAAGTCATTACTTTATTAAATGTAAACTTTTGTGCTTCAGAACACTCACGTAAAGAAATGCACTTCTTTTTGGACAACACTAAAGGGTCAAATGCCTCTCCAGTTTGAAGGGAATGGAATCTGGAGGGGTAGGGCAAAATTTCAATTTGACCTTAATCTTCCTAATTTAAAAACTAACCTTTGTGGTGTCTGTACTCTGGCCTCTAAAGAAGAGTCTTGGTCCCCTGCTGCAAGCATTTCCTGTTCTGAGCTGTGGATAGTCAACATTGCAATGACATATCTAATCAAAAACAGTTTTACCTCCCTACATGCATAAAGAAGAAAGACAAAATCTCACCTCTCTCCACAGAGACCTGCATGCACTTCAATGTCTTGTTCAGAAAAGTTCTTGGAACAAATTGGGCAAACCACCTGAAGCATGGAAATAAAGGTAAATGTGGAAAAAGCTATTGTAGTTGCAAAAAACATTTGTAAACTTCAGATTTAATAAATATTATATTTACCTCACATTTGTTCTCTACGATGGACAAGTCAGGGTCCTGTAAATTTGAGAAAAGCAATATTTAGTAGAAAAAAAAATTCTTTGAACTTCATTGCATTTTATCTCACCTCCTCCTCCTCCTCCGCATTGGTCTCATCTGAAGCAAATTTTCCACTGCATGTTTTAATGTGCACTGCAAGCATCTGAAGCGGCATTACTTCATTACACTGGTAACAAGTCATCTTTGGCATCTTTGAAAAATGTTGTGAGTCAGGAGGCAAAGGAGAAGTGTCTAAAGTTTCCTGAAGAGGCATAATGTATAATGTGGTTTTTCCACCACCTGATGAAGTTTTGAGAGCTTTGGCAGTGTACCCCTCTGCTTCAGGTGGTATAACACTGAGCTTTCGCTGACCATTTCCTCCTTAATTTGGAAAGTAAACAGAAACCTGTTAGTCGATTATTAAAAATGCATGACCCATATGTAACATAACACTGGTATTGTTTGACAATTTCATATTTAAGTTTTCCTACAGTAACGTGTTGTAGTACAGTTAAAAAAAACTCCACAAAAATGGTAGTTAATGTAAACTTCTTTAATTTTTTTTTTTTCTACAAACCTGGCGCTTTATGTAAAAGCCATCCTCCACAAAGATCTGCCATTTTTGGGAAGGCTTCAACCAGTAACTTCAAAATCTGTAATTATAACAAGTAATAACATATTTCTCTAAATACAATTAAAGAGACAACTTAGCAACATAAAAAAGAAGGATAACTATACCTCTGTATGATTAGAGTCCTCTGGGAGACACACACTTTGCCTCCCCATGCCAGCTTGAAGGAGTTCAAGTTCCTCAGAGGGCAGAGGTGTGTAAGAGGTGTTTTTTGGGTAGTAAATAAAAACTAAGTGATACCATCTTGCTTGGTTTCTTTAGATAAACTTTAGGAGTCAGACATCTCTTTTTTCCACGAGCAAATGCCGGCTTAAAGTATCCTGGAAAAGATCTGTGAAAAAAAATTAGTAAACACAAATTGTGAAATTAAATATCAATTAGATGCAATAAATGATTAAGGTGATTAACTTTTTTAGATACATTTTTTTTAAAGGAATATATTGACATTTATAGAACTCAAAAAAGGAAATATATATATATATATATATATATATATATATTATATAATATTATATATATATATATATATATATATATTATTATTATTATTATTATTATTTATTTATTTTTTTTGACTAGCATTGACAAACCTCGTCATCTCTTGCTGGATAGAGACATTTTGGTGCTCTTGCGGTCTTGCCTCTAGCCTTGGTGGGCCATTAGTAGCCATTGAGTTATGCAACAGGCTAATGAGATTTCTTACTGCTGACTCCACTCCACCAAGACCCTTGATCATTAATAATTTGAACAGTTAGTGATCAAAACCACAACAACTGTAGAGGTTGTACAAACAAAATCTGAAGTTGGCTTTAGCATAATTTAGAATGAGGTCATTAGCTCTGATTTAAGTTTAAGATAATAAATTAACGTTATCGTCTTCAACATTTGATTTGTATAGTTCATTCGAAAGCATTAATAAATAACATAACTTTTTTTTTTTAATTGCTAACCTGGCTAGATGATTGTGTCGCTGTATTTTCGTTGTTCACATCTCCAATGATGATATTCCGCTGGTTTTTTTTCTTCTGAAAATGCAGAAAATTTCTAATGGAAATCGTTTATCGCTGACTTAATATATATATACATTTTTTTCTTTTTTAAAGTACACATAAGAAAGTATAAACGACATACAGTATTAATTAAAAAGATACTTACTTTCCGTTCTTGCGCTACGCTCATTGACCGTTTAAAATGGCCGCGGTCTCTGCCGGTCGGGGTTCTGTCTACCTAGAGACCCATTGAATGCACGGCACTTTATTGGATAGAATCTAGACCAATCAGGAGGCTGGCACAAATGTAACACTGAGAAAAAAAGTTAAACGCAAAGCCAAAGATGGGGTGAATGGAAGATGAGCCACTACGCATCTAAAAACGTTTGTTCGCAACTTTTTTTTTGTCACAGTACAAAAAAAAAAAAAAAGTTGCAAACGCAAAAAAAAATTGCAAGCAAAAAAAAAAGTTGCAAGCAAAAATATATTTTTTGAGAGCAAAAAAAAAAGTTTGCAAAGCAAAAAAAAATTTTTTATTTGCAAAACTTAACATTTTGTTTGCAACTTGAAAAATTTTGATCTCAAAACTATGACTTTTGCTTGCAATATGGTGGCACAAATATTACTCCATAAGATTTTTGCCAATCGATTTAAAAATATGTAAACTGAATATATAAATGAGCTGAATTTATTCCAAACGTTTGTAAAGAACACAGTGAATAAAAAAATGCATGTCCTTGAAAGCATCAAAGGTCCCCTGGAATACAACAAAGCCTGTATCAGTGTGTCTGTGAGTATGTGTGTGCGTTATGTCTCTGGGTTGTAGCTTATATACAATTTGCAATAATCCAAGCAAACAAATCTGAAGAATTCTTTTATAATTTAATTCTCTGCCTCTGAAAAACATATATGATGTTGTGGTTAGGTTGACTTTTACACGTCATAACTGTGTTGTTTTATTTTCATTTTCTCACATTTGTTTTATAATCTTATTTTGTATTTAATATTTAAATTAGTTCAATCAAATTTATTGTATTTTATTGCAATTATTTATTTTATGGACCAGCCTCCCAAAGATCCGTAGAAGGTGATCATGTTTTTAAACGAAGGCTCAAAACATTACTTTTTAAACAGGCTTTTAATTAAAAATAGAAACTTTTTGATATTTTCATTGTTTTATGCTCTATTTTTATTTATATTTTTTATTTACTTTTACTGATTTACTTGTCTGCTTATTTATATCTTTGTTTGTTTGTTTATTTATTATTATGTAGCAGCAGTCTGTGCAGCTGCACTCAATCTCCTAATCACTGACTACCTAAGGCAGGGGTCTCAAACTCGCGGCCCGCGGGCAATCTGCGGCCCGCAGGATGATAATTTGCGGCCCCCGTCTTCACATGAAAGATTACTGAGAGTGCAGCCCGCAAGGCTGATATGAATGACAGTTGTTGTGTGCAGAGCTGAACGAACCAATTACGGTAAGGTATATGGCTCTGGAGGGCGGGACATCAGCGGGCTGTCCAGAGCCTCCTCACTCATGAATTCATTCCTCCGGTCAGCTGGACGGAGGAGGAGCCATGAAGCTGTGAAGTGCTTTCTCACTGAACGTGATTCGCGAGCCCCGCTCCTCTTTCTCCACGTGACAACACGTGATACACAGCCTGCCGCTTGTCAAAAAGCGTGTTCCTGACGCCACGCGACAATCCGCGCACGCATCAAATATTCCGCGCGGACAAATCAGACTCTCGCGAGCGTTTTTTCCTCCTACTTCCGCGTGCGTGAGTGATGCCCGCGAGCGAGCAGAATCTTCAAAGGTGCTTTCACACCGGCCGCATGTCTGCGCAGGTTTATGAACGCACGCTCAGCAGGTGGTATCCACACCGGAGCAGCGCGGTCACGCACGCAGCAGCAGAGAGGAGATTCTTCTTCTATGGTGTTTTTACCGTTCATTAGCGCTGCTGCGACTGTGCGTGAATTATTGAACCGGGTTGAAGACTCAGCGCGCGCTCAGTGCGTGCACGATTTGTGCGTAGAGCCTGTAGTAGCCTTGAGAAGTTAAAACCATACGTAGCAACGCGCGCTCCCGACGCGGAGGCCAGGAATTCTGACGCGCAGCGTTTGCATTGAGCTTTCAGGCCATGTCCACACGTAGCCGGGTATTTCTACAAACGCATATCTGCCGACCTCCGTTTTATAAAAACGGTTGCGTCCACACGTGATCGTTTTAAAAATAAATCCGTCCACACGTCCCCGCATACTTGCGCTGTTGGGTGATGTAATGAGCATGCCAGAACAGTAGTTGGCAGTGTTTTCCTAAAAGTCAGTGAAAATCTCCGACGGCGTCTTTCACGAGTGGCATGCCTTCGAGGAGCAGGAGGAAGGGATATTTGTTGTAAAATAGCCGACTGCAAAGCGCTTATTCTCCTTTGTTCCTCGACAAAAAGCAGTAATTGTGTTTGTAAAAAAAAGCAAGTATGAAGCATCTGTACCAGCGTAATAATTAACACACTCCTCTGGTCCATACTGAACACTGTAAACAGCGGCGCATCTATGACGTGTATGCACTAATTGTCGCAAAGAGTGACGTTTCAAAATGTAGATCTCTCCGGTTATGCATGCCACACGCAGACGCAAAAACTGAGTTTTCCAAAATCTTCACTTTAGCTGGAGTTTTCCAAAAGCTCCGTTTTCATTGACTTAAATATTCGGTTACGTGTGGACGATAGGCCGAAACGGATAAAAATATATGCGTTTTAGCAGATACCCGGCTACGTGTGGACAGGGCCTCAGTGAACACGCTGCTCTCAGCTCAGAAATGAAGGAGGTGCTGTAAATACAGACGTTTGAAACTGAATAAAAATTGTTTTCTTTTTTTTTTTTTTTTTTTTTTTTTTTTTAATTTATTTTTAATTCCAAATATGACAACACAAACAACAACAATCCCTCTCCCACCCCACCCTCAGGCAACCTACGAAACAAAAAATCATCAATACATGCACAGAAAATAAAAATAAATAAATAAAAATAATAAAAAAAAAATCAATTAAAAAAAAAAAAAAAACATACACGACAACAGCAAAGCAGAATACAAATGTTCCAAGTCGTGACCTTCACTTATGAACTAAAGGAATGCCTTGTCCCATTAAAAGTAGATCCCTTAAGTCAGCAGGCAGGTAATTTAAAAACGGAGCCCAAGTTAACAAAAACATTTCTTCTTTTCCTTTTACAACTGCATGCAATCTCTCATGAGGAAGTATACTAAAGACTTCTCTGTACCACAGAGTGACAGTGGGAGGCGACTCTCTGATCCAATTTATTAAAATACACTTCCGAGCAATTAAGAGTAGTTTTTCCAGGAGCAATAGGTATTGTTTAGGGATTTGTAACTCCTTTGAAGGGAGGCCCAGCAGGAAGACACCTGGATCCTTCTTGATTTTTAATTTAAAGATCCCACTGACTACTGAAGAAATATGTGACCAAAAGCTAGAAATTTTGTGACATTCCCAGAAACAATGAAAATATGTTCCTCTCTCCAAGTGGCATTTCAAACATAGTGGGGATACAGAGCGGTTAAATTTATGCAAGACCACAGGTGTTATGTGGAGTCTGTGTATTATCTTATATTGAGTTTCTCTTAGTCTGTTACATGTAAATGTGGATTTGATCAAGTGCAATACTATTTGCCAGTCATCTTCTATGTATTGAGAGTCTAAGTCTGTTTCCCATTTACGGGAAATCTCTGGAAGCATGTATGAACCCAAAGAGTTAAGAAGAGAGTAAAACGATCCAGTAAGGTGTCTCCTATCTCCACGAGTCCGCAAAAAATTTTCTATGTCATGTTCAGTAGGCGGAGTGAAGTGGAAAGAAATGAAATGTCTCAGTTGGAGAAATCCAAAAAAATGCTTTTGGGGAACATCAAATTTGGTTTGTACCTGTTGAAAGGACATCACCACATTGTCTTTAATCAGATCACCAATTACATGTATCCCCAAATTGCGCCAGGAGAGAACACAGATGGGCCACGCCTGCAGGAAAATCAGGATTATGAGTTATAGGGGTAAGGATTTTACTTTTTGTCCATCCCAGATGTTTTAAAATATCGCGCCAAACCTTGATACTATTATAAATAATAGGATTTTTTTTAACAGTCAGTGGGATTTTGGTCACGTCACAGGTAATTAGCCCCCAAGGAGAATGAGGAGAACATGCCCATGAATCAATACATGTTTCCATTTTAAGATATGTATGTAACCATAGCCAGTAATGATGAGCATGGCAGGCCCAGTTATAGAAAATTATATTTGGAACGGAGAGACCCCCCGTATCTGAACTCAACTGCAAAATTTTAAGCTTCTGTCTTGGTTTCTTCCCAGACCATATAAAGTTGGTAAATATCTTTTCCAGAACTTTGTTATTTTTCTGTGTTATATACATTGGAAGCATCTGCATAGGGTACAAAAGACGTGGAAGAACATTCATTTTAAGAAGACTAATCCGGCCCATCATGGACAATGGGAGTTTATGCCATCTCTGTAGATCCCTCTTTATTTGGGTACATACGGGGTGAAAATTCAGTTTCCACATATCCTTCAGATCTGACGAAACCTTTATCCCAAGGTACAAAAAACCACTAACAGTCCATTTAAATGGAAAGTCCTTAAGAACATCAGCCTTCGTAAGGCCCCCTAATGGCATGGCTTCTGATTTGGTGAAATTAATTTTGTAACCAGACATTAAACTAAATTTATTAAAAGTTTTTAGAACATTAGGAATTGATTTAATCGGTGACCTCAAAAATAAGATTATGTCATCAGCATACAGGGCTATTTTATGCTCCACATTCCCCAGCAGAATTCCCTTAATCTCATTTTGGGCACGTATACTTTCAGCTAGTGGTTCTAATGCTAAAGCAAAAAGAAGTGGGCTAAGAGGGCAGCCTTGGCGAACACCTCTTTCTAGCACAAATGAATCAGAGCAGCGCCCATTAGTCAGCACAGCCGCCTTAGGTGAATGGTATATGGACTGTATCCATCGGAGAAAATTCCCACCCAGTCCGAACCTATGGAGAACATCAAAAAGGTACTCCCACTCAATCCGATCGAATGCTTTTTCAGCATCGAGAGAGATAACTAGCGCTTTCTGTTTCCTATCAGAGGAAAACTGTATAAGATTCAGCAGCCTTCTCATGTTGCTAAGTGAGAACCGACCCGGCACAAACCCTGTCTGGTCCGGGTTGACAAGGATTGGGATAAGGTTATGCAGCCGACGAGCAAGAAGTTTTGAGAGCACCTTGCTATCGACAGAAATGAGACTAATAGGTCGATAAGACCCACATACCTCAGCTGGCTTATCCTTTTTTAATATCACATGTATATGTGCACTGTTTAACGTAGGGGGGAGGGAGCCTCTTTCAAATGAATCCAAAAACATATCTGTAATTGTATATAATTGTTTTCTGTAGTCTAGTGTTTCTCAGGTATTTACTCTTAGACACCCCCCCCACCACACACACACAACTTTCAGCTGTAAACATCATTAGTATCAGTTAATTTGCTCAAGTTAAACGTATATCTCCTCAAAATATTGTACTTTTATTATCATTAAAGAATGATTTAAAAAAACTTATTGATAATCCATTTTATTAATTGTTCTTTTTCTGTTTTTAGAATACTTCCAAAACTTCCAGACAAAGTAAAAACAAGTCTTTCCTTGTTTCCCTCCACAGTAGTGATGGAATTCTGTCTTTTCTCAGAGATTCAGTTCTTCTGCATTGGTTCACAGCAGCTCTTTCTGCTACCAAATTGATTTTTAGGTTGTTTTTGCTATATTTAATTTATCATCAACTACTATGTAGGATTATGCACGGTATCCATCACTAATGTAAACATGTTTTTATTCGCATTCTCTCCAGGGGGGCGCGCCCCATTTGAGAAACACTGCTATAGTTAGTCAGTCAATATGTGGTTTCAGTCATCTGTGTCTGCTGTATGGTCACTGTTATTATTTTAATTTTAATTATTAATGATTGATTTTTGGATTCATTTTTTTAAACTAATTCATTCATTCATTCATTATTTTGTGTTAAAAATAAAGATATTTGAGAACATTGGAATGTTTTATCAGCGATTTTCTTGTGGAAATCCTGATGCGGCCCGGCCTCACCCAGACTCCGCCTCCAGCGGCCTTCAGCTGAATTGAGTTTGAGACCCCTGACCTAAGGAAAGAGTATAAAAAAGGGTTTGGCCCACCTTCTGGGGATCTGATTGCATGGTGCCCAGCCCAACCTATTTCCTGGTTGTCAGCTCTCTGCTTGTTTGGGCACTCCACTACCTGGAGCAGCTAACATGGATTACGGGCGCATTGTTTGAATCCTTTCCCTCCAGCAATTCAGGTGCAGAATGGTTTTGGTGTTCCTTTTTTTTTTTGTTCCTTTTATTTTTGGAAGGCTTCTGTTTCTGTGCTGTGCAGAGAAATAAAAGTTCTGCCAGCCTGCGAGCCCCCTGCTTCAGGCTTCCTGCTTCAGGCCCCCGGCGAGCCCCCTGCTTCAGGCCTCCGGCTTCAGGCCCCTGGCGAGCCCCCCAGGCTTCAGGCCCCCGGTGAGCCCTGAGACTGTATGGACGGTTGCCTTTACTTTTTTTAATTTTTTGCTTGTTTAATTTGATTATCTTTTAGGTGAGAGTGTGTAGGTGTGTGGTTTATGGGTCAGCATTTCTTCTTTTAACTTGTTTTTATCTGCTGACGACGCTACTTACTCTTTTATTTTTCTTTCTAGGGTGAAGTGCTTGCAGAGCGTGTTGGGCGACGACGGTGGAGGCCGGTTTGTGTGCATGCTCTGGTGTTGGTCCAATTCCTTTCATGAGTGTGTGCATGTCACTTTGGGGTGTGTCCAGTTTAGTTTTTTTCTTTGTCCTTCCCTCGTCTGCCCAGCGTTCTGCCGGTAAGCCTTCCCTGAGTTAGTTTTTTATTTTAACTGCTACTGTTTTAATTCATTTTATCTTGTAATAAAACTATTTATTGAAACTGGAACCACGTCTTGGCCTGTTGGTAAGAATCTACGTGTCCTTTGTCAGGACTGCATTTGGGTTCCCCGGACCCTGTACTCCGGGGTGGCGTTGTTTCGTTTTGGGGGTATCGCATCAGCAGCCCCCACCACTTTGCCACAATTATGTTGTTTATTTGATCTTTTTTACTCTTCTTATGTATGGAGTCTCGAAAGAGCCAAAATGAAATAAATATATAAACCATTAAATAAATGTGGCATTAAATAAATGTTGACATAAATAAATAAATGTTGAAATAAATAAATGTGGCATTAAAATATTAAAATAGCCATTAAAAAGCAATTTTTAACAATTCATAATTATTTATTTCATGACACATTTCATAAAAAGGAAGTGAACACACCATGAAAATGCAATCTGTCAGAGTCTCTCGTCTAACTCAGTGGGCGGGCCTTACTCTCATCGTCTCTGCTCTGTTGCTCTGGCCTGGTGCAAAGTTTTTGTCTGAGTCCTCACTCACATACACGCTGTAAACATTGTTTTGGTGAAACAAAGAACTTTTGTTCGGGTCACCAAATAAAAAATGTATTCTCCGCCCACTTCATGCATTAAGGGTTATTTGGCGAGCTCCGTTCCCAGCCCGGGAGTCTCCCATGCCGTACAAAAGCGGAAACTCCGCGGGGAAAACAATGCTGCCGCGGAAGTGGATGGAGAATACATTTGGATTTAGCGACCCTAACAAAGTTCTTTTTTTCACCAAAACAATGTTTACAGCCGACACATTCTCACTCCCGACTCATCGCTTATCGACTCATGGTTAAAGTCTGTCCTTGTGGAAACTCGAAGCTTTGGGGGGACCCTTCTGTCAAAATGTACCGATTTGGCTGGTCCAATTAGATCAAAGCGCAACCGCAGACCCGCAGCTGAAGCGGGACCCGACCCGAATAAATTAAACTTTATTTGTATTGCACTTTTCTGAAATGCATGTTTTTCAAAGGGCTTTACATAAAAACATAATCAAATTAAATTAGAAATAAAATGTCACTAAAATAGCGGAGAGTAGAAGTCTTGCTTTATACTGAAGTGGGGAAACAACATTTTATGGACGTGTCCACATCAGTGACTCCCCATTCAATTTTACGGAATACGCTACCACAGGACTCCCCAGATCTAAGCCAAGACCTAAACCAGGGAGATCCCACTGCAGCGACCCTGTTCACTGAGAAGGGTCAATCACTGATGTGGAGGATCCCTCTGGGGAAAACACTGGAGTTAAATATGAACGTAAGTATGGAGTCTCGAAAGAGCCAAAATGAAATAAATATATACACCATTAAATAAATAAATAAATAAATGTTGCATTAAATTAATAAATGTTGACATAAATAAATAAATAAATGAAATAAATAAATAAATGTTGAAATAAATGTGGCATTAAAATATTAAAAGAGCACATTTAAGTATTTCATTACATATTTATTTATGTCATTGTCCCTTCTAGGTTAAAAGAGCCAAATTGAAATAAATATATTTAATATGAAATAAATAAATAAATGTGGCGTTAAGTAAATACTCGAAACTCTAAGCTTTGAGGGAACCCTTCTCGTCAAAATGTACCGAGTTGGCTGGTCCAATTAGATCACAGCACTGAAAGCGCAACCGCAGACCCGCAGCTGAAGCGGGACCGACCTGGACGGAGTGATGCTCGGTCAAAAATGAGAGGAGCCGGCGGATCTAATTGAATCAAGCCTCCGGGACGGGGAGCGCGTCACCCTCAATTCACTCTGGACGCGGAAGCGCTGCGAAGCGGCATCTCTCTGCATCTCTTTTTTTCTCCCCAAAACCAGCAGCCCCGCTCCAGAGTCCGCTCACTACGTTGATCTGTGCCATAGACATAATATATAATTAGACGAATCATCTCTGACGTTACCCATTGACTTCCACAGTCACCAAAATGAAGCCTGAATATTCAGCTCATGGCCGCAGCCATATTGGCTGGTGTTAACTCCGCCTCACACGGACGTTCCAAATATGGGGAAACGGGGCGGGACCAAGTTGACTCTCTTTCCCCCCGGATTGTTTTAGTTCACGCCCACAGCTCCTGCCGCTGTACGCGATTCCTCGATGCTAACGGCTGACAGCTTCTTCAGCAAAGCAGCGTTATTTACATCATGAATCTTTACAGATAAGTGATTACTGTTTTACACACAATATGTAAAGCGGTGGAAGTGACTTTTAGACAACAGTGAAAACGTATTTTCCCATGGTACGTGTTTAGTATAAACTGAGCATCCACTCGTTTGAACATGTTATTTCTGTGGCCCTAAGCTATCTTATTGTAGTCTTTATATACATATTGTTTTTTTAAAAATGCACCACAAGAGTAATATATGATTGTGTAAAATGTAGTTTTTGTCTAATGTTAAATCAAATTGTTGGCATATGATCACATAATGCTGTGATTACAATATGAGTATTTCTTTAGTCTTTCTTTAGTGAAGTTAATCATGTCAACTTCTTTAAGCTGGAGCTAATAGTTAAGTTAATTCTTTCCTACACACAGTCACAGACTCCAGTGAAGCAGAATGAACTACTGTGGTAATATTAGTCAGAATGTGATGGACGTCAGGAGCGAAGAGGTTAAACATGACTGATGGTTCTTCTGCTGACAATCCAAACTGAAGACTGTGATGTTCTTTCAAAGATAAACTCATTTTCTTAAAAGATTTTGTTTAAAGATATTTGCATGTATTGTGAGCATAAACTAGATGAAATATTTTCTTTTATTTAATTAACACATCTTTGCAAAACAGCTCATGTACAGATATTTTTGAGTGAAATCTTGTCCTTCCAATTACAGTTTGGATTAATGATGACGTCATTCCCAGAAAGGACAGTTAAACAAAACAACCACAGCGACATGAGCTCGGCAGAGATCCTCATCTCCTGGTTCAGCTGAGGCAGACGGTGGTGGAGCTTCTTTATTTTCTTACAAGGAAGAGCAGCTCCTGGTTCTCTCATCACTGTAGAGGACGTGAACAGACGACGTCTGGATTCTGGAGCTGGTCATTGTGATCCGAGAGAACGTCCAGCAGCTGCAGTGTTACACCCAGAACTAAACAATTTTTTCTTTCTTGTCTTACCGAAATGTTTTTCAGTAGACATAAATGTACTATTTAGGATCATTTATTCTGTTCTTTAAATATAAAAAAACAGGCAGTATTATCATAGATGATGCTTTCTAACCATGACATGTTTAATGAGCTCCCTACTTTAAATGAAGGGAATCAATTTCTGAATTATCAATGATTAATGCTTGTGACGTTTTAAATAATTAAATACATTTTGTACAGATTTTCCTTTTGTCTTACTTATATGCTAAAACAATGTGAATAAACAGAAGAGAAAGGTCACTCAAATGTGTTAAAGATGATTTTATTGAATTACGCACATCAGCAAAAGTCATCTTCACATGTTAGAATTAGAATTTTACAGCCTTAAAATCCAAATGCTGGATTGTTTTGGATTATAAACCCACTCACCACCACCAGAAGCAGACCTGAAGAGGAACATACAAGAGAAACATGAGATTAAATTAAATTAAAATCAGAATCACTTGATAAAGCAAAAAATAAAACATTATAAATATATGATTATATTATATTATATTATATTATATTATATTATATTATATTATATTATATTATATTATATTATATTATATTATATTATATTATATTATATCATATCAGTGGTGGGCCGTCAGGGCCTGCAAGGCCTTCTCTGCTGGCCTAAAAATATCTGAATCACAGACTGATATTAATGATATTTTGTCCATGAATAAGTATTCAATAATTCCAAATTGTCTGTCCGCTTCCTTTCATTGCTAGCCCCCTGGTTGCGCTGCTTCCAGACGTGTATTTTCATATGTAAGCATTTAGCCAATCACATTTCAGCAACATTTGTTGCTAGGGTCAAAGAAATCTGCCTGGAAGCCTTCACAATCAATTCTGCGGGCCCTGTAGCATAAAATAAATGTTGAGCAAACAGTTGATTCAACCAATCAGATTTGGAGTTGGCGACACCAAGGCTCTCTAGCAGGCGTACGGAAACGTCAGCATTTTCACACGCGTTGATTGGATAGTCAGAGAGCGTACCAGCCAGAGCTAGCAAACTGAATCTGTAGCGAGCTGTACGAACAAACAGTGGATTTGATAGCTGTTTTGTCAACCCACAATGGATGAAGGAGGAGAAGAAATGGATTTGGTGGCAGACTTGCTGTCAAAACCATTTTCAAGGCGGACTTTTCAAGAAAAGCTGGAAATTGTTAAACAAGGTCGGGCAACTCCGAAGCTAGCAAGCCTGTCACAACCGGGGAAAGGATTTGTCCGCCACTTTCAGTCCACTAACTACGAGCGGTACTCCTGGCTCACAGGCTCCCAGGAACGCTGTAAATTGTATTTCTGGGAGTGCTTGTTATTTGCCACTGATCAACATGGTGTTTGGAGCCACACTGGATTTGTAAATTTGTTTTGCCTTACCAAGGCAGCAACGAGTCATCAGCGCACCACCGGACATTTACAAGCAACGGTGCTCTCCAAAACTTTTGGGGAAACCAGAGTGGATCTACAGCTGAGTGAGCACGCGCGCAGGGAAACGGAGCTGCACAACGAAAAGGTGAAGAAAAATATGGAAATTTTGAAAAAATGATAGACTGTCATTTTTATTGGGCAAGCAGGAACTTTCATTTAGGGGACATGATGAGAGCACTAGATCCACAAACAGAGGAAACTATTGCCTTATTTCTACCGAGCGGTCCATAGCGGACTGGATCGTACTCGAAAATTCCTGGCATTTTCAGTGAGCATTTCTGAGGATTGGACCATGAAAGCCCATACGGGTGTAGACTGATGACGTAGCTGCGTGTCAAAACAGTGAACGAGAAGCTGTAACAGCTGACTCAGAAATGAGAAGCTGTAACAGCTGACTCAGAAACGTAGTGATTATTTAAAAAAACATCCCTTACGCCCCATTCACACTGGACGCGAAAGCGCCGCGAAGCGCCGCGGAACGGAGTCCGCTTCCATTCGGCGCCCTTGTTATCCTATGGCGTCGTCCACACAAGGCGCGGAGTGGAGCGGAGCGGCGCGGAGGGCCCGCGGGGTGCAGCGGATCGTTTCCGCGTCTGACCTATTTTGTGCGCGAGCCGCGAGCGTTCCGCGTCAATTCTGGCCGGAAGTTGCTTCAAGATACATGAGAAAATCCGGTTTCTTTTCAAAAATATAACCAGTTTTTTTTCACATAAAATGCCGCGATTGACAAATGTGATCATGTTTTTGTATCTAAATAGATGGTAGACACCGATTTAAACATACAATCACATCACAAACGTGCGCGCGAGAGCACAGAGACACACAAAACAGACAGACACGCACACTTTTTTTTTTTCTTTTTTCACAGACACGTACACACGCAGATCAACGTGGATAAACTCCGGTGCGGGGTGAGAAGTTTCGGGAGTTAATAAAACGAAAACAGAGAGACAGAGAGCAGCTCATCTTAGCAGAAACAGGGGGTAATATTTATAAAATACACACAACACAGACACGGGCGCGCACAGATCAACGCAGTGAGCCGACTCCGGAGCGAGTGGGCGGGGCTGCGGGATTTTGGGAGAGAAAAAAGAGATGCAGTGAGCTGCTCCTCTTAGCAGAAATATGGGTTGATAATTGTAGTTTATTAATTTACCCACACACACACCTGCGAGCGCGTGCGCACAGACACACACAAAACAGAGATGCACACGCGCGCGCACACAGATCAGTACAGTGGGCCGACAGAGCGGGTGGGCGGGGTTTTGAGAGAGCAGTTTTTCTTGGCAGGAACATGCGTTAATGTCTTTAGGCTATGAAATTATCAACCATGATGGCAAAAACAAAAAAAGCTCTAGCAGAAGCGCCTGTGGACCGCCGCGGAAAAATGCCCGTCTGGTGTGAACTACAGAGCGGAGCGGAAGCGGCGCGGACTCCGCTCCGCTTCGCGGCGCTTCCGCGTCCAGTGTGACCCCGGCGTTATGTTCCTCCTCTCGGGTTAATGCGGGACAGTCTTCATCCCAGTCACAGAAACAGCTGAAGCCCCCCCGGTCACGGCCAGACGAATGATTAGCGAGTAAGAATGGGGAGAGAGCAATAGTGGTTATAGAAACGAGCGGGACGGGCCGCTGCGCGCGGCAGAGGAGTCGCAAACGCAGTGCCTCATGGTGGAAAAAAAGCACAATTAATGTTTTCCTATTTCTGTTATATTATGGTGGTTGGAAGCGCCTAAAACCAAGAATGGGTGCTCCCTGCTGGTGCACGCGCTCAGCCGACAGACAGACAGCTGACCACGGGTCCGGTCCTCCGCCCGCCGAGGCTGCCGCTCTGCCTTCTGCGGATGAGAGGGTCTGCTGCTGCTGCGGCGGGTGGGCTACACGCGCGAACACGAAGTGCACTTTCTCCCCTGTTTTCCGCATTGAGGAAGTGAAAGTTTCCTCGCGCGCTCCTCCACCTGACAAGTGAAAGCGTGCGCGAGGCAGAGCGGCCGCGAGCAAAAAGATCCGAGCTGTGTCTGCAAGTACTGATCCATATGCAGACAGAACTCTGCTTTTAATGTAACATGACATAGTTTGTGAGATCGGTAACAGCAGTAACCGGTCCAAACCCGATCGGAATTAAAGAAGTGAAATAGAAATCCATTCCGACTTTCTTTGTCATGTTTGTGCGTGTCGCTCTGTGTGCAGACAGCCTCCATTCAGCGGGGTTTGCTCGCTTCACAAGCCGGGGGAGAGAGATGTGCTGCAGGGAGCGGGCAGCGCGGGCAACCTGCTTAACTAATAGTGTGTAGTGTGTACTTAAAAAGACAGCGGGAGCAAAACTGAGTTTGGTTGTGCTTTATTGGCACATCCATAATCACTTTTTTTTTCCAAGCATTGATCAATCAAACCCATCAAAGTCCTCATCCTCTGTGTCTGAATTGAACAGCTGAGCTAGATCTTTGATCATCTAACGCACTAGGTTCACTCTCGTCAGTCTCGGAGTCCGTCTCGTTTCCGTGCGGCTCTTCGGAAATGATGCCGGCTTTTCTGAACGCTCGAACCACAGTGCAAGCTGAGATGTTTGCCCAAGCATCCACAATCCATTCACAAATTGTGGCATAACTCGCCCGGCGCTGCCTCCCAGTCTTTGTGAAACTGTGTTCACCATCGGTCATTCATCGCTTCCACGCCGTTCGCAGCCTTGCTTTAAATGCTCTGTTTATACCGATGTCCAGCTGTTGGAGTTCCTTTGTCAGGCCTCCCGAGCTCCGAGTTTGTTTGCTGCACTAGTTTTTTCACAGCGGCTGTGAGATGAGCACGCATGGAGTCATAGATCAAGAGGGACGGTGATGTGTGGAAAAAACCACCTGGTCTCTTTATATACACCTCACTCAGCCATTCTTTTATCATGTCCTCGTCCATCCAGCCCTTTTCATTTGCCTTAATGGTGACTCCGGTTGGAAACTTTTCTTTCGGCAAAGTCTCTCTCTTGAAAATCACCATAGGTGGCAATTTCTGCCCATTAGCATGGCAGCCAAGCACAAGTGTGAAAGCGGACTTTTCGTGCCCCGTTGTTCGAATCCCCACCGTGCTGGTCCCCGTCTTCTCGACTGTGTGACTCACCGGGATGTCAAAAGTGAGCGGCACCTCGTCCATGTTCGTGATGTGGCTGGCCTGGATGTGTTTGCCCGCAATCTTGTTGCCGCAGTAGGAGCGGAAGGCTGCCAGCTTTTCCTTGTAATCTGCTGGAAGTTGTTGCGCCACCGTGGTCCTGGCCCGGATGGAAAGATGACGCCGTTTCATGAAGCGAAAGCACCAAGACGGACCTCCTTGAAAATGTTCAATTTTCATTTCTTCCGCTAGCGATAAAGCCTTTAGTCGTATGGTGACTGTAGAGACGCTCCTCCCTGCTGTCCTTTGACTGGCAATCCATTGCTCGAGTCGGTCTTCCAACTCAGGCCACTTCGCGTTGCGTCCACAGAAACTCTGCTGCGTCTTCTTCACCTGTTGCAGCTCGTTTTCCATCTTCCTCCACTTGCGAACCATGGATTCATTGATGTTATATTCCCTTGCGGCTGCTCGATTACCATGGTCCACAGCATAACTAAAATAAATAAAATTTATGATTCACTCTTTAAGGTTCTCATCTACCAGTAGTCTTCTATTACGTCCGCATTACAATAACAACGCACACATTACGCTTCAACGTTCTCCTGTTGTTCTCTATTACGTCCGATTTACCACATCGAGAGGCACGCCGTTGTTACGCAATCCGCCTTCCAAAAAAAAATAAAAAAACAACACAATAGGCGCATTGCTGTAATAGGCGCATTGCTGTAATAGGCGCATTGCTGTAATAGGCGCGCAGCACATTTTGGAGAGAATTTTAGACTTTTAGGTGCGCCCTTTGGTCATGAAAATACGGTACATTAAGTGTACACAGTGTAATCAGTGAGTGTAATGTCGTGCAAATGCATCCAGGCAACGCCCTCAGTCTAGGAGGGGGTGGCCAGAAAGGTGTGACATTCCAGCGTAATGACTTGATCAAAACAAACTTTGACTAGAGTAAAACTTTAAATTTAACTTAAATACTACTTAAACTTATCAAAATGTTTCTTTTGATTTATGTCTGTCTTTTTTATTTGTGTCTCCTGCTTTTTTTTGGCAAAAAAAAAACAATATTCTTGGCATATCTTCTTTTACAGCGCTAGATAAGCAAGCCAGATGTGAGCAGCATGTAGCAGTCTTCAGTCATGCATCTGCAGGCAGTGCAAAACACCTTCTCTTATCAAGTTGAAGCCTAAAAACCACGCTTGGTTAGGTGATTCTGCGTTGGATCTTTGAAAATAATCAGACCCAAGCAACACGTGCTGTTCAGAATGGATTATTTACAAGAATCCAACCTGTTTCATTCTGTTTTCAGTGCATTCTTTATGAGCGTAAGGACTTTTTCTCTGCTAAAGAAATATTTTTTTCTCTATTATTCTATTTGTTTTATTTTCTAAATATTTTCCTTTTTTTACCCCACAATTCATCACTATTTTGACCTTGTGTGTCTTAAATTTGTCCACCTTTCTATATGATTTTGCATTGTCACACTCAACTTTAAATTTAACTTAAATACTACTTAAACTTATCAAAATGTCTCTCTTTTTTTGTGTCTGTCTTTTTTTCAATGTGTCTCCTGCTTTGTTTTTTGGCAAAAAAAAACAATATTCTTGGCATATCTTCTTTTACAGCGCTAGATAAGCAAGCCAGATGTCTGACTGTCTGACCGGCTGGTGTGTGCAGGGGGAGGGTCCCTGCATGCGTGAGCGTGTTCCTCCGCATGCCGTGGGCCTACGTGGACTGTCCATTGTGTGGCACGAGGCTTAAGTGCCTGAGTGATGCCCAGCGCCACTACCAACGTGTCCACTTCCCCTGGCACATTTACTTTGCCTGCACCAAGTGCTCCAGGCTGTGCCCCTCGTTGCAGAGTGGCAGAACCCATGTGGCTGCGTGCACGGGTTAAAAACACCTGTCTGCCTATGCTGCAGTAGGGGGGTACAAGTGTGGACACTGCGGTGTGGGCTTTGGCTCCCAGAGGGGGCTGACAAACCACATCAGGAAGGCGCACCCGGTCCTCTTTGAGAGAAACAAGGAGGAGAGGGAGAGATCAAGAGGAGGCGTGCCAAGGCTGCTCCTTCTTCTTCCTCTTCTGCTCCTTCCGCCTCAGTGGCTGTCGCTGCTGCCTTCGATACTTCTGACCTTGAGAATGCCCTTTCCCGAGTACCGGTCGAGCCCATCCCACCAGACGTGGATCTGCTTCGCGGGCCTTTGAGGGGTTTACTCGAGACTGTCCGTGTGAGGTCCTGGAAGACAGGGGAGCTTATGGGGTCCTTTAGGGACCTTAGCAAGCTCACTCTTAGGATACAGCGCAACCTGGCCAAGCTCTGTGTCTCGTCCGTGCAGAGGAGGGCGGCGTGTCACTGGCCTGTGATTCGGCGCCGTGCAGGCGCGGGGGGTGTTGTCCCTGAAGCGCTCCTGAGGCGTCACCGCTACAGGAACCTTCAGAGGCTGTTGTTGCGCAAGCCTAAAGACGCCAGCTTGTGTATCCTGGATGGCAGGTAGGCGACCACTTGTCCTGTCGAGCTCAATGTCATCCGTGAGACGTACAGGAACGTGTGGTCCCGTGCTGACTGCTTCCGGGGTCTGGGGTGCTTTGGAGGTTTGCCGGCAGCTGACAACGCTCCCCTGCAGCCGACCTTCTCTCAGAGTGAGGTTCTTGGGGCACTGAGACATATCAAGGCATACAGCGCTGCCGGAGCAGACGGCGTGAAGAGGAGCGCCCTGCTGCGATGGGACCGTACTGGAACCGTACTGGGTTGAAGCTAGCCCACTTCTTCAACTTGTTCATTTTTCATCGCCGTCTGCCCGGGTGTCTTAAGAGGAGCCGCATGACCCTGATCCCGAAGACTCGGACGTGGGGAAGCTGGGTGACATCAGGCAGTGGAGGCCGCTCACCTTGGGGCCGATGCTGCTACGTGTTCTCTCTTCCATCATGCACGCGCGTCTCTCTGCGGCGTGTCCCACCCATGCTGCGCAGAGGGGCTTTTTGAGGGACAGGGTTGTGCTGAGGACATCATGGTTCTTGAGGGGCTGCTTGCGTCCTGCAAGGTGCGCCGGTCGCCTCTGGCGTTGGTCTTCATTGACCTCGTCAGGGCGTTTGACTCGGTGTCCCACGGGCTGATTGGTGAGGTGTTGGCCAGACGGTCAGTTGACGTGTCGTGGCGTGAGTTCATCGCGGACTCGTATAGAGGCTGCAAGACGTCGATACGCTCGGCTGACGGGACCAGCACCGGAGCCATTCGCATCAATGTGGGTGTGAAGCAGGGCGACCCACTATCGCCGCTCCTCTTCAACTTGAGTCTCAACCCGCTCCTGGCGGCACTTGAGAGGCACGGTGTGGGCTTCCGTGCCTTTCAGCGAGACTTCACCTCCCTCACCTATGCGGACGACCTGGTGGTCGTCAGCGACTCCTGGGCGGGCATGGCGAGGAATCTGGCCATCCTTCAAGCCTTCCTGGAGTGTACTGGCCTTCACACCAACCCCCTGAAGTGCCGGGGCTTCCTCCTGGAGAGTACAAGGAATGGGACCAGGTTGAACAGGTGCCCGCCTTGGCTCTTGGAGGGCACGGCTATCCCATGTCTGGGTGCGACGGAGTCCGTGCTCTATCTCAGGGTTGACTTCAAACCCTCTGAGTGGGGTGGTGCCTTGTGACCTCTTAGGCATGACCACCACCCTAATAGACCGGATTTCCAGTGCTCCCCTTAAGCCGACGTAGCGTCTCCAGATCTGGAATGTGACCTGGAACTTATATGCAGCGCCCAGGCTGTCTTTTGCGGCACAGCTGACCTGCTCATCTAAGGTGCTTCTGCGCAGAGTGGATTCTAAGATCAAGGGTGCCGTCAAGAAGTGGCTTCATTTGGAGCCCTTCACCACTGACAGCCTCCTGTACTTTAGCCGCAGAGACGGTGGCCTGGGCGTTGTCCAGCTGGAGGCGAGCGTCCAAGCGGCCAGACTCGGGAGGCTTTTGAAGCTGCTCGAGTCCAGCAGTGAGCGTACCAGCGACATAGCCTCCTGCGTGTATGACGTTAACTACGTCTGGAAGCGCTGGACGCATTACCTTAAGACGCTGTGTCAGACGGTCGTAGGCTGTGTGGGCTTGGGGAGCATTCGCGAGGCCATGCTGACCTCCAAAGCCTGGAGAGGCTTTGAATTTGAGCGTTGGTGCGGCCAGGTTTACCAGGGGGTGGGCACGAGGGTCTTTAAGAACGACCCCGTGTCTAATGGCTGGCTCTCCCTGTCTTCCAGGACTTCGATGCGGCAGTCTAAGTTCACCCTGGCTGTCAAGGCTCGTAGCCTCACGGTACCCACGGCTAACCTCAAGATGGATGGCAATGCAGGTCGGCGTCCTCAGGTGCCGTGTCGAGTCTGCCACGCGCACCTGGAGACGTTTCCGCACATTGTCGGCAAATGTGGGGATCTGGTGAGAAACAGGATGTTGGGATGTTGGGAATGTGGCCTCCAGGGAGGGATGGTGCGTCACGGCAGAGCCAAGAGTTCGCCTGCCAGACGGTAGCACCCTGGTGCCCGATCTGGTGATAGGAAGGGGCGATGAGGCTATCGTCCTGGACGTCACCATTTGTTTCGAAAGGCACGGCGGCACACTTTCTGAGGCATGTCAGCGGAAGAGGGAGAAGTACGCTCCTCTTAAGGAGATCATCCTGGCCAAAAATGAGGACATCAAGAGGGTCACCATAGATGGCTTTCCTCTGGGTGCGCGGGGGAAGTGGGATGCACACAACTCCAGCATCTTGTTGAAACTGGGTCTCTCCAGGAGAGCGGTCAACGACGTGGCCAGGACTCTCTCCAGACGTGCTTTGCTCCTGACATTGGACACCTATAAGGCCTTCAGGAAGGTCGTTCGCTCTGGTGGCCCGAGGAGCTAGCCGTCTTCCTCCACGTCATCGTCGTCTGCTTCCTGGAGGTGTGAATGTGACTCGCTCCTGACTGGTCAACTGATGCTGGGACTGTGCACTTTATTTCTTTCTTTCTTTCTTTCTTGTATATATCTGTTGTTATTGAGTGCTCTGGAGAGCTCTTTTCTTTCTTTAATGAATTTACAAATGTGTTATTTAATTGAGTTAACTAGTAATGTGATATGTTGTATTTATTCGTGTTCTTGTGTGAATGAAATAGAGTTTGTAATGGATGATGTGACTATGATGTGTGTTAATACTTTGATTAATTTTCTAGATGTACTTACATAATGTTTAATTTAATCACTTATTCAATCAACTAGCCATTCATCCCCTGTGTTCTTTCTTAGGTGTGGGGCTAATTTAGTATATTTATGTGACTATTTGAATCGGATCTTAGATGTTACTATGACTTTTTGTTTTGTTGTGATGTTAATGAATTTCCTTGCTAATACCCTTTTGAATGAATACTTGTAAATACTTCCACTTGCTCACTTGTTGTTGAAATTATAATCGTTGTAGTTATTATTAGTATTTCTTTGTGTGGGATATTTGATTGGCATATATTTAGATTGTGTTGTCATTGTGAGGTTGGTGTATGGCTTGGACGATTTCTCTGTGTTTTCATAATTAAATCCGTAGCCAACCTGAGGAACGTGTATGTTGTCTTTGTTTTGGGATTTGGTTCTTTTTTTGGGGCAGGGCTCAGGTCATGAGTCTTGGGTGTGTGTTGGATGACGTTTGGCTATATCAATGCAGCCATTTTGTGGGGGTTCATCTGGCTGGCTGCCTACACTGATGACTATCTCTTCATTGGGCCTGGAGTGCATACGACGAATGCGCAGGTTGTTGGTCTGAAATATTGGCCCGAGGCTGGATAGTCTCCCTGTGTCATTTAGCAACTCAAGGTGAATGCTTATGTTTTGTGTGTTCATGTTGTGTTTTGAAGCTAAGTTGACTTTGGCTATGTGATTGACTCTATGAGGTTGGCCCTGATTTAATTGATGGCTTTAATCTTTTAATTCCTCTACTTCTGACCTTGGGCTCCTTTTGTGTGTGTCTTTGAGTGGGCTGACCTGGATATTGACCTATACTGCTGTTTTTGAATCAGTGTTTGTGTGTTGTTTGCTTATGCAAGTTAGGTGATGTTGAGTTTGATCTGCTAGGTGTCTGTTGCCTTTGACCTCTCTTTATTAGGTTGTTCACCACGGGGTTTTGGGTGCCATAAACGAATGCTCGGGTTGCTGACCTGAAACACTGGTCCGAGGCTGGACAGCCTCTCTGTGTCATTTAGCAGCTCAAAGTGAGTGCCTCTTGCGTGGATTGCTTTATTGCTATGCTGTGAGGTGATGGTTGCCATACCAATATATCTGTTGTGGTCTGTCTCCCTGTTGGTGGTCCCTGGGGTCCCATGTGGGTATTGGACTCTTGTGAGCCCACAGTTGTTGTCCGTGCTACAGGTATGAAGTGGTTATGCTAGTGTATGCCTTTACGTGATGATGACCTTTCTTGAACGATGAGACATTATCCCCTTACATTTTCTGTTTGTGCACTGGTGCTGATCTGCTTGTGTGCTGGGTTATCCATGGGCTATCACAGAATGTGTTAGTATCCAAGTTTGTTGGCTTGGATTGTGGAGAACCATGTGCCGCCATCCATTGGATTGAGTATTTTGTTGGCTATATGTTTTTGTTGACTGAATTGTTTCAGGTTCCATCCACGAGGTCTGAGAGCCATCGACGAATGCACAGGTTGTGGATCTGAAACATTGGTCCGAGGCGGAATAGCCTCCCTGTGTCATTTTGCAACTCAAGGTGAGTTGCATGAGTTTTGGTTTGTATAAGCGGATCATAGTTGAGACAGCCTGACTATGGTCTGCTCTATGCTGTTCACGCTGAATGCTAAAGGTGGTTAACCTCACTTATGTGTGTCCTTGTTATTCTGATGTGGAGCTCCTGTCACTCATACACACACATGTGCTTTGATTTGATACTTGTGACGCTGTGTGCCATGGCTCAGAGATGGTGCTCTGAGCTCACTTTGTCCAAGTATGTTGTAAGCTGTCGAGGTTGCCAGGATCTTTCTGTCTGGCTATCATGATATATGATTTTGTCCTTTATGGAAGGATGAATAGTTGATTTCGCTGTATGTTGGATTGTAGGCTGTTTGGGTGCTCAAATAGTCTTAGTCTGTTTGAGTGCTGATCGGAACTAGGGCAATGTTGGAGCTGTTGTGTGAGTGCCTTTTGGGTCTTGAGTGAGGGCTTGGATGTGATGGTTGTCACACTGGTAGTCTATTACTGTCTGTCTCCCTGCTGGGTACATTAGGGTACCATGCAGATATTAGATCCTTGTCTTTTAACAGGTGCTTTGCATGTTCGAGATGTCCCCTATGTTCCAGTCCTGCAGTGAAAGGAGCTTGTGATGGGGGCTTCTGGTTCTGGAGATGCTTTCAGAGCTGAGGTTGGAGTAAAAGCGGAGCTGGTGGTCCATGCTGGATTCAATCAGCCTGATGACCGGGCCAGGTGCTGGTAAGGTATAAGTGTGACTAACATATGGAAGGTTGTGTGTGAGCGGTTTTGAGTGTTGGGGGTGTGTCTTTTAGGCGAGAATGTGCTGCCCAAGTTTAAATTTCAGACCAGGTGGAGGAGGAATGCTGGCTTATGTGGCGGCCAAGCGTTAATAGCGACGTCGCTTTTTGATCCTTCGATGTCGGCTCTTCCTATCATTGTGAAGCAGAATTCACCAAGCGTTGGATTGTTCACCCACTAATAGGGAACTTGAGCTGGGTTTAGACCGTCGTGAGACAGGTTAGTTTTACCCTACTGATGATGTGTTGTTGCAATGGTAATCCTGCTCAGTACGAGAGGAACCGCAGGTTCAGACACTTGGTGCGTGTACTTGGCTGAGGAGCCAATGGTGCGAAGCTACCATCTGTGGGATTATGACTGAATGCCTCTAAGTCTTTTGGGATCCCTTTCGGTTAGGCTGTGAGTGGAGTGCTTTGGTGGCCTCACCAATTACACAGCTGCCTCCAATCACCTGCTTAAGCCTCCAGTATAAAGACCCAGCTTCTGCTTCCACTCTCTGCCTGATTGTTTGTGCTCTTAGCCCAGCCTCAAGCCAGCCTGTCTGCTCAGCTCCAGCCTCAAGCCAGCCTGTCTGCTCAGCTCCCACGCTTTCACCTCACCTCTCTACAATAAACCAAACTAAAGTCCCTTTATCTGTGTCTGCTACATTGATCCTCCAGTCTCGCTCTTCATCCCAACAAAGTCAGAATCCCGCCTAGACGTAACGATACCGTAGCGCTGCGGACCTTCGGTTGGCCCGGAATAGCCGGCTCC
This sequence comes from Oryzias javanicus, assembly GCA_003999625.1. NCBI lineage: Eukaryota > Metazoa > Chordata > Actinopteri > Beloniformes > Adrianichthyidae > Oryzias > Oryzias javanicus. The sequence goes on from CM012450.1 coordinate 3,130,274, forward strand.
GGCCGGTGCAGAGAGCCATTCGTGACGGGGCTGGGGCGCGGCCCGAAAGCGGTCGCCCCTCTCCCATTGCGCACTGCATGTTTGTGGAGAACCTGGTGCTAAATCACTTGTAGACGACCTGATTCTGGGTCAGGGTTTCGTGCGTAGCAGAGCAGCTCCCTCGCTGCGATCTATTGAAAGTCATCCCTCGATCCAAGCTTTTGTCTGTGGCTTCGGCGCGGGCCGGACCTCCCCCCCACCCTCTCCCCCTCCCTACGCCTCCGGGTACCAGGGCCCGCTGCCCTCCGTCTGTCTAGGAGGCAGGCAATGGCAAAGTGCCGTGCTACCAGCGGTGAGATGAGCAATCAGGAGAAAGGACAAAGTGTCAGAGAGCCTTGGTACCAGCGTCACCAGAGGCAGTGGTCAGGTGAAAAATGACAAAGTGTCAGAGAGCCTTGGTACCAGCGTCACCAGAGGCAGTGGTCAGGTGAAAAATGATAAAGTGTCAGAGAGCCATGGTGCCAGCGTCACCAAAAGCTTTTTGGTGGTACCAGCGTCACCAGGAGCTTTTTGGTGGAACCAGCGTCACGTAGGCCTGCTGCGGGTACCCGACTTCTGGATCCCAGGGAGGGGTGCTTAAGAGTGGGTCAGCAGGTTCGCCTGGAGAGCAGGGCACCTGGGGGTTCCAGCAGCTGGGGTGTGTCTGAGGCTCTCTGCCCGTGGCTGGCGGGAGGGAGGGAGGGAGGACTGGGCAATAAAAAACAATATTCTTGGCATATCTTCTTTTACAGCGCTAGATAACCAAGCCAGATGTGAGCAGCATGTAGCAGTCTTCAGTCATGCATCTGCAGGTAGTCCAAAACACCTTCTCTTATCAAGTTGAAGCCTAAAAACCAAGCTTGGTTAGGTGATTCTGCGTTGGATCTTTGAAAATAATCAGACCCAAGCAACACGTGCTGTTCAGAATGGATTATTTACAAGAATCCAACCTGTGTCATTCTGTTTTCAGTACATTCTTTATAAGCGTAGGGAATTTTTTTCTGCTAAAGAAACATTTTTTTCTCTATTATTCTATCTGTTTTATTTTCTTTTTTTACCCCACAATTCATCACTATTTTGACCTTGTGTGTCTTAAATTTGTCCACCTTTCTATATGATTTTGCATTGTCACACTCAACTTTAAATTTAACTTAAATACAACTTAAACTTATCAAAATGCTTCTCTTTTTTTGTGTCTGTCTTTTTTTCAATGTGTCACCTGCTTTTTTTTTGGCAAAAAAAAACAATATTCTTGGCATATCTTCTTTTACAGCGCTAGATAAGCAAGCCAGATGTCTGACTGTCTGGCCCCGTCGTCTGTCTTCTTCCTTAGCCTGTGGAAGAACTGGCGTGCGGCTGGTCTGTGCAAAGGGAGGGTCCCTGCTTGCGTGAGCGTGTGCCTCCGCATGCCATGGGCCGACGCTGACTGTCCCCTATATGGTACGAAGCTTAAGTGCCTGAGTGATGTCCAACGCCACTACCAGCGTGTCCACTTCCCCTGGCATATATACTTCGCTTGCACCTAGTGCTCCAGGTTGTGTCCCTCTTTGCAAAGAGGCAGAACCCATGTGGCTGCGTGCACGGACTCTAAACACCTGCCTGCCTATGCTGCAGTAGTAGCGTACAAGTGTGGACACTGTGATGCGGGCTTTGGTTCTCAGAGGGGTTTGACGAACCATATACGGAAAGCTCCCTGTCTTTGAGAGGAACAAGGAGGAGAGGGAGAGACGTCTGGTCATGAGGAGGCGTGCCAAGACTTCTTCACCTTCTTCTTCTGCCCTGGCCGCGTCACTGGGGGATTCTGCTGCCGTTGACTCTGACGCCATGGTGTCTTCCGGCCTTGAGTGTGCCCTTTCCCGAGCACCGGTTGAGCCCATCCCACCAGCAGTCGATTTGATTACCGGGCCTCTGAGGGGTGTACTCGAGGCTGCCTGTGTGCACTGTAAAAAAAACCAACTTCAATTTTTTAGGATTAAAAATAATTATAAGTTGTTAAAAATGTTACATTTACGTTTTACTCATAAGGTGGAATAATTTAAGTTAGTCCGAAAAATCTAAGTAGTTGTTTGCTTCAACATTATTTTATGAGTTTTCAGAACTTATGTCTTGTAGTTTGAGTTCTCCACTACTTGCCAAAGTTCTGCTAACTTTCATGCTTTTGTTGTGAAGTGCGGGAAATCCAACTTTCGGAGTTGGCTTTGAAGTAGTCTCAGTATCAGCTTGTGGTGGACGGACGTTAGCAAGCCCGCCCAGGTAAGTGCTTTTTCGTACTTATTATGTTTCAAATAATACTGGAAATCAATTCTTCGCATGTTTCTATGCTATATGAAGGTAAACACACATCAGACGACTTTAAAACTTTATTACACGTTTTTTAGAGACGGTCGAGAAGTAATCTATCCCTCGAAAAAAATGTGTGCGTGTCCCCCCAACTACGTAGTGTCTTAATTATAGTATTTAATCATATATGACAGAGGTATTTCATTTTTTATAATCCTCTGAAACCGATGGGGGCCCTCGTGCAGCTGAGATTAGCATAATAAAACTCAGTCTAAATAAACTTAAACTCATTTTGATATTCTGTGAGTGCAATTTATCAAATTAAAGAGATAATATGGAATCTGTTTGTAGTTTTTGACCGAAAAGAAAAAAAGATAATTTATCTTTAACAAATTAGGTGGACGACAAACATATTTAACCCTGCTGCTATACAGTGCGGATGTCTCGCTGTGTGGGCCTGAGCCGAACCAAGCTGTCTGTTAGAAACCCAATGAGAGAGTTGACCATCGTTCGCTTTGGAAATGAGGGCTGTAATGAACTATAAGCTAAGTATTGTATTCTTTCAAATCAGTGTTAATTTCGTAGACGAAAAATCTTCGTCATCGTCTTCATCAACGACATTTTTCACCCAACGAAAACGAAACTAAAAGTCTGTCTCCTACATGAAAACTTTAACTAAACTTGATAGACATAATCGTCAACGAATAAAAACGAAACGAAAATGCTGTTCGAAGACAACATCCAATCAGAACGACTGTTAGTGGGAAGTGGCGGGAGCAAATGCACAGCAATCCAATCAGAACACCGAGCCCTGCAGCTCGCCTGGGTAGACGGTGTTTCAGTGAACTGTCTGTGATTTAGGTTAAGGTCTACTCCAGGTTGAAAAAGAAGAGTACATAAAAGGACAAATGTTACTTTTAACACGACTCTCAACAAGATGTTTTGTGAAGCGACCGTCAACTGCAAAAACACAACAAACTTGAAGCGCCGTTTGCAGATAATCCACCCTGAAATCCACGCAAAGGTAAAGGTGCAAACACGATTATTTAGAATATTGAGTGTACTGGAATGAGTCCAAATTCTCCCTCTACCCTTGTAACTATTGTGGCATTTTAAAGGATAGGATTATCTGAAAAAGTTTTTTGAAGGTGTTACCCTCGCCAAGCTAAATATTGCCGGTGCGGCACGGCGGAGCAGCTCTTTTCTTCACGTGGATGCGCTCTGAAGCTCAGAGGTTTATGTTTAAATGCAAGTGATGCTTTTTTGTTTTTGAATGACGTTTGTAAAGTTATAAACCGATGTTGTTGTGCATTTCCGAGCGCTAGCGGCTCCGCTGTTTCTTCAGGCCCACATTCACTGGTTTAATCTCCAAATTCATCACGGTTTACATGACAACATCTCCCTCTATTGGCTGGCGGCGGTTTTACAATAAAACCACATATGGTGTTCATAGCAAATGACATGAGTTAGGAGGAAAGTGTCCTCCCTAGTGAGGGTTTTTTAATACATTTTTTGCTCTTGACTACCTCTTAAATACAAATTTTTTATGTTCAGACATTTATCACAAATGGGATGAAATTATAATTTATTCTTGAATGTGTTTTAAGTTGTTGAGACTGAATTTGCTGAAATGACAAGTTTAGAAGCAAAGTGAAGTAAAATGTTTTGTTCTTTTTTACAGTTTAGTAAAATCTCTGTGTTATTCATACTTATTAAATGTCATAAAAATGTTTTACTTATACTGTATATTTTTGTCAACTAAATATCTACTGTAATTTAGTCGACTAAAATTTGACTAAAATCAATAGAATCAACATGACTAAATTGTGACTAAACTAAATCTTATTTTAGTCAAAAGACTATGACTAAAACTAAATTAAAATTTCCTGTCAAAAATAACACTGTTTCAAATACCTAACTGCATAATTGTATCATTTTATTTTAGCCCTAAGGATTGAAGGAAAGTTCCAAAGACGCCATTCACCAGTAGGCTGCAGATCAGACGCTGTGCATTCGGATAGTGGATTTGGACACCGGCAGACGATTGGTAAGTTCCCACGTAGCAACAGGTCCAAACATTGGAATTTAGATTGAAAAAAATTTAACTTGTGTTTCCTGCTTTGCTCATTTCCATTAAATTATTCCTTTTGTCTTTTAGAATAAAATGAATGCAGTGTAAATTCTGTAAATTCACCCATACCCTTGAGGCTGTTCTACTGAAACACTACCGCCTTCATCACAGGAGTACCACCTGGCCATGTATCTACACAGACTGCTATATGCACCTTTAATACAGTTGGTGCTTTGAAATCTCATCTCTCAAGATAACACAGGACTGTTCAGAGACAAGAGAACTTAACATTTCATTGCTGGTTGTGTGATTTGAAAGACATTTGTTTTAAAAAGAAAATATTGTTACATTTGAACCATCACCTTAGAAATAGAGAAATTGTACATTGTCCATTCTTGGGTTGCAGCTTCCAAACAAATATCCTTAACAGCTTTTCAGGCCATATATCTCGTAAGCATAAAAATGATGAAATAAGAGATTTTAGGGGGTCAGTTGGGGTTGTTCATGATAATTTGTCTGATAACACAAATGATTTTCTTGAAGATGGGAATGAACTTGGATTTTTAGAGTCCAGTTGTCCTGCATCAAGTTTCACAGTACAAAATGAAGGTAACTGCATAGAAAATGTAGATTCAGAAATATTAGAGCACCGTTTAGCATCTCTTTTTCTTTGTATGCAATGTCTGTTACATGTTTCTAAACATGCAATACAGACAATCATAGAAGAATTTAATGAGATTTTGTCCTTTTCCAAGTTTACTACATCTGCAGTGATAAAATATATTTTTGCAAAGCATAATATTGTTGTTGAGGACAATATTGTTCAGGAGATATGTAATACTGTCATAGAAAAAAATCCAATACTTCTAACCACATCAGAAAAAGGTACCTTATCAACTAATTATAGAAGAAATAAATATTTTAGAGAGCAGTTCTCTGTTATTGAACCAACTGAGTTTTGATATGACAGATGTTCAAAAAAAATCATTTGTGTATGTGTCCATAAATCGGGTCATTGACATCTTACTAAATAGATCAGAGTTTTTGGAAAAGATTGTCTTCAGTGGAGAGTCAACACAAGGATATTACAAGTCTTTTCAAGATGGCCAGTGTTTTAAATTAAATAAATTTTTTGGGGAACAAGAGCGGTCTATTGCATTAGGTCTATATATAGATGATCTTGAAATATGTAATCCATTAGGCACATAAAAAAAAAATTCACAAGATTACTGCAGTGTATTGGGTGATTCTCAATCTGCCTGTAAAGTTTGAAGACCTTATTTCTACCTCAAACACTTAAGGGTTATTCATCCTTAAAATTTCCCTACCCCATTACTTTGCTGTATTCGTGATTGGGGTGAAATGGCGGAAACGGTTATCATTTTGCTTTTTTGTCCCACCTAAACTTTTTCCTGTATTGGCTGTAGTCTTTCTAATAAACTGTACTAGGGTCTAATCTATGAGATAAAATATTATTTGTCTGGTTTCTCTATGATTTTCTTGAAAAAACTGGCTGAAAATTAAAAAAGGGGTAAATTTTACGCTTTTTGCGATGTTATGTAACATTTTGACCCCTGTTGACCTTAAAAAGGAACTAATTTGCATAAACTGGATATCAAAAAAGAGAGAACATCAAAATACAAATTTTGAGCTATAGATCAAAATTCTAGCTCAAACATTGACGAAGTTATGGATTTTTTAAGTTGTCCTATCCCATTAATTTGCGGTATTTGTAATTCTGGCGAAAAGAGAGAAAAGGGTTAATCCTGGCTTCATGCCCTGGCTGGGGCGCGCCAGCAGTCCTGTTCTGAAAGCCCCATGGGATACCCTTTTCAGAAATACCCATGAAAGACTCTGTCACTTACCGCAAATAAACAGGCTCCAGCTCTCCATCTAAAGATTTAAAGACACTTGAAGAAACAGGAGTATTTATTCAAGCTCTTGACAGTTATTTAAAAGGTTCTGTGTTTTGTGTCTGTGCAGATAATTTGGCAGCTCATGGACTTGCTGGCTTTCAGAAGAGCTTTTCTGTGAACAATTTCTGTAGGTTTTGTCTGACAAATCGAAACGAAATACCATTCACTGCAATATCTGATTTTCAGCTGAGGTCCAGAGAACAGCATGATGCATGTCTGGTGCAACTTCAAAATGGGGACAAACCCCAAGTAAATGGTGTTAAAAGTTACTGTGTTCTAAGTGAACATCTTTCATATTTTCACCCTGTCACTGGTTTTCCTCCAGACACACTACATGACTTTTTTGAAGGTGTGATTCCAGTAGAGTTATTATTGTGTCTCAGCAAGTTGATTTCAAAATGATTTATTACATTAGACAGACTTAACGCACAGATTACTACATTTTCTTATAAATACTCTGACAGGGTGAATAAACCAAAGACAATTACAAAGGCAAGTTTAGAAAAGGGCAATATAGGGGGCAATGGACACGAAAACTGGGCCCTGTTACGATTTCTCCCTCTTTTTTTTGGAAGGAGCATACCAGAATTGGAACCTTCATGGGAGATATTAATGGACCTCAAAGAAATTGTTGAGATTGTTCTTTCTCCAATTTTTACGGAGGAGAAATTGCACTACTTGGAGATCAAGTTGTCAGACCACAAACAGTTGTTCACAGATACTTTTCCTGGTTTTCGTTTGCGGCCAAAGCACCACTTTGAAGAACATTATCCTCACCTCATCCGTTGCTTTGGCCCGTTGTTGGAACTATGGACAATGAGATTCGAATCATAGCATAGCTTTTTCAAGAAAACAGTACATGACATTCATAACTTTAAAAACGTGTTACTCACGTTGTCCTCCAAACACCAGGAGATGATGGCATGCCATTTTGATAGTCAAAGTCTATTTAAACCAATGTTACATGTGGAAAAAATGACCAATATCAGACCATCTGCTTTGGATTTTCCTTTGCGTATGGTGATTAACAGACAGTACCCACATATTGAAACTCTACCCCTCTCTAAAGACATTCATTTGTATGGGACTCGATACACAGAGGGTATGATTCTGTCAGCTGGACATAACAGCGGACTGCCGATTTTTTATACCATTGTGAATATTGTCATTACCACTGAAAAAGTTGCATTTGTTTGCAAAAAGCTTTCATCTTGGTACCTGGAACATTTTAGGTCGTTTGAGGTTGTCGAGGACATCTACGCAGAACCTCAGATTTTTGCTCTGGAGGATCTCAACCACCATCTTCCATTGGTTGCCTACACAGTTGCAGAGAAGAATCTAGTGACACCAAAAGTGTGCTTGCTCCATTGACGTCACATAAGATAGTAAGAATATTTGAAATATTTTCAGGCACTAATTTGTTGTTGACATTGTATACCCTTGTGTATTTTTATGTTTTTCTTATATCAACCAGGCTGGATTGCTCCTGTTGGTGAAGGTCTCCCCAAGAATGACTCGAAAAGTTTCTCTACCGGAAGTACCTGAATCTGTTGAACACTTGGAAAACGTCATTTGTGAAAATTTGCAACTTCAAGGGAGTTTCACACTTCAGTATGAGGACCCAGACTTTAATAATGCTCTCTGTAACTTGATGGATATGAATGAGCTGCCACATGAACGTGCTATCTTGCATGTTCTTTGGGAGGAGTCATCTAGGTCTGTTCAGCAAGACTCCTATGATTCAGGGTCTTCCCTGGACACAGCCAGTGTATCGACCGTAGAATCACCCCCAAGCCCATCAGTTTTCATTAACAAGTATTTGCAAAGTGTGTCTGAGTGGCCTTCACCATTTCCCATTCCAACCTTTTCTTATAATGTTGAGCTGAAACTACGTAAAGGGAAGGAAGAATTTGTAAAGACAAAGAAAGGTGTAAACATATCAAGAGACATGAAGATGGACATTTTGGACAAGATTGCTCAAGCAGTTTTTGACATAAAAGCCTATCCTGACCAAGACCAGATTGAATCAGTAGCTTCTGCTCTTGTCACCAAACATCGTTGCCTTCAAGATCCAGGCAGTGGAACAGGTTATGATGGATGGAAGATGAGCATTAAATACAAACTTGGTAATTACAGGTCTAAGTTGCGTCAGGCAGGCTGTAATGAGCTCAGCATCAACAGGAAAAGAAAAAGCAACGAAGACGTTGACATAAGTCCTTCCTTGAAAAAAGCCAAACGAGGAAAAATCAACTTCGTCCCTGATCATCCAGATAACCACAATGATGACTCTTTGGAAGAGGAAAGACTGGCTCTACTTGAGGAATCGCAAAAGAGGAGTAAAGATCTTGTGCTCATAAAAGAGAAGATGGAGCTGACTTTCTCCCTGAGGCGGAAGGAGATTGTGGAAATGGAGCCTATGATGACAGAAATCATGGAACGATGGCCTGCTTTGTTTAGTGAGGCAGAGGTAAGCAGTTGATTATCAGTATAAAACTAATTGTGTAAAAATATATAGTGTCTGATTGTGGCTTGTAAACTAGTAAGTCACGGATGAAGAAAAAAATGCATGCATTGAATATCCATCTGGGGTAGCTGTGAAGCAGCAGTAGAGCAGTTGACAGCTGATTGCAGGTCGCAGATTTGATTCCTGGCATCTCCAGCCACATTTTAACTTCGGCAAGACACTGAACCCCACATTTTTCCTGATGCCCTGGTTAGTGCCAGTGCATTGCAGCTCTGCTTGTCAGAGTGTGAATGTGTGTTGGTGAATAAGTATGACTATAAAGCATTTTGGACTATGAAGAAGATAGAACATCTCCAAATAAACAGATTTCATTTATCTTTTTTCTTTACTCTCATATTAGAATCCAGGATCATGGAGGGCAGTGTCTACCTCTAGCTGTTACAGGGTGAAAGACAGGTCACACCTGGACAGGTCACCAGTCCACCTCAATGCCACACAGAGACAGTCATTGCCACTCTTACACAAACCAGGGGCTAATTTTGTGTTGCCATTCGACTTATGTTGAATATTTTTGGACCGTGGGATGAACCTGCGGTCCTCTGAGAAAAAACACGCATGAACAGGCATAGGTTGCTGCATTCAAAATGACTATTTGTCAAAAAAATTAAAATGAATAAATATGCACTGTTTCGCTCATTTAACAGATCAGAGGAGAGTTCCATCGAATCACCAACAAGGACCTGATGGACAACTTCAGAGCAGGCCTCAGTCAGCACACATCTCGGCTCCTTAAACTCTATCGGGCAAGAAGGACAGCTTTTCCTGCTGAAATGGGTCATCTCCTCAGCAGGCTGGATGAAGAGGTGAAATTTAAAATAAATCATCTTATTGTCTGAGCCATTGTGGATTTAATTAGAATTACATATTGCCATTAATAACATTTTAAAGCCTGTGATAAAACTGACCATTTGCCATAGTGTAACTCCCCCTTTTCCCAATGACTGCTGAAGATGGGCACTGGCCCCCATGACCCTGAACAGGAACAAGTGGGTGTAGCAGATGCATTATTAATATACCAGTTAAAGCAGTTAAAAATTTGTTTCTCATTGGCAGAACTACCGTATTTTCACAACCATAAGGCGCACCGTGTGATAAGGCGCAGTCTCCGTTTTGTGTCCCATTTTTGTATTTAACACACACATAAGGTGCACCGTACGAAAGGTGCAGCCTACACTAGGGCTGCCACGACTTGTCGGCGATTAGTCGACTAATCGACGACTAATCGACTACTAAAATAGTCAACAACTAATTTAATAGTCGATTAGTCGTTACTTTATATTATATGGACTCAGAGTGTAGCAAAGTATAGCATTCTGCTAACTTTTTGGACTATTTAGGAATTCATTAAGATGTTTAGGCTATTTTGGAGTTTAGCTAATATTTCTGCGAAATGCTGTTTTGGCTAATTTAGACTTTTTTGTTTTTCAGTCTTTTTGGAGTTTAGTCATTATTTCAGCAACATGCTAGCTGTTTTGGCTAACTATTTTTAGGCTAATTTGGATCTTTAACTATCAACTTCAGCCTTCTTTGTTCTCTTAACCCCACTCTTTTATCTCCCCCCCCCCCCCCCCCCGTTTCCGTCCGGTCCAACAAAAAAAGAAAAAGATACAACATAATTAAAATAAATAAAGTTTAGCATGAAATACAACAGGGGTTTATACTTAATAAACCCCTGTTGGGACAATAAAATCTGTCCAACGCAAGAGGCTCTCAGCCCGTATCTGCTTGCTCAGCTGTTGGACAGGACAAGTTAGAAAAAGAAAAAAAAAAAAAACTTCAACCTTTTCAACTATCAATTTCAGCATCTTCAGCTGTCGTCACAAGCATCCTCTGCTGCCAAATTCGGTTTACAGCATTCACAATAGCACTTTTGCAGATAATGGTTGTGTGAATATATCAAATTTAAAGTTAATGATTGTTAAGATGTGTGTTCTACATCCACTTTGTGAATGACCCGATTAGTCGACTAATCAGAAAAAATAATCGGTGATTAGTCGACTATGAAAATAATCGTTTGTGGCTGCACTAGTCTATACACACATGTGGCGCACCGCCTTACAACAACACACACACACAAGCATACAAGTGTGCGTATGTAAAAATAGAGCCGGAGCAAAACTGAGTTTGATCGTGCTTTATTTAAGTATTTATTACAAAGTACTAACATTTTTCAAGTCACCAATGAATAATCAAAAATTAAAACAAGCACATTACGGATAATCGTCATTAATCAAACCCAGTTTCTGAATTAAATAGCTGCGCTAAATGAAATCTGCCAGTTCCACTTTCTTCGCTGTCAGAGTCACTTCGATTCCAACTTTTACGAAAGCTCAAACAACAAACAAACAAACAACAGAGCCAGCAGACACGTTAGCCCACGCATCTACAATCCATCTAAAATCCATCTACAATCATACCTTGATTAAAAATGATGAGGATATTCTTTTCAAATTATAAAAATTATACAGAATATTAAAAAGCAATAATTATTTTACAGAACATTTCTGAATATTTTATATTTTTGTTGACTTTTTATTTGTTTCTATCCCATTTTATACTTTATTTGTTCTTGTTTCAGACATCTGACCTCACACTGCATTGACAAACTGCTGCTTTGATGGGCCTTCCAATCTATCTCCGTGACAGTCATGAGAAGCTCTTCAGGAACTGTTTGGTGAGTACTGTGTAAATATGCCATGCATTTACTCTAATTCCTCCGTCATTTGGATAATGTCGACTATCACTTTTCTCGAATGTTGTCTGTGATCATTTTATTCCAATGTCAAGACTTTAGAGCCTTCAAAAGCTCACCTACACTCAATAAAACTGATGGTGGACATTAAATACATATGTTTTTGGTTATAGGGTTTAAGGTAGGGGTGGGCGATATGACGATATAAAACCGCGATATGATCTCCAAAGCTGACGATCTGTCATTTTTGAGAGATCGTTTTATCGCGATCTTCTACGAAAGTTGCCAGAGCGAGACGGCAAAAGCTTGTTGACTGCCTGTGACTTTAAATCCGAGCTCTTCCTCCTCCTCCCCCGTGTTTTTAAGTAAGTCACGTGACATATGGCGTGACAGACGTGCGGCGCCGGCGTCAGTATGCGTTGAGTGCTCTAGAGTAAATAAATGGCGGAGGTCCGAAAAAATACGAAAAGAAGCACAAAAGGCAACGGTGTTTTGCAATCGATTTAAAAACCTCAAATAATCCGATGGAGAGGAATCATCACATGACGGCAATCACATTTTAGTAGAGATAAATTAGGCTGAACTGTGTGCTAAAGTGGGTGCTGGCAACTCACAGATCGCATGTTAGCTTGGTTATTCGACGTATATTTTTTATTAATGTTTCATGTTTTAAAACATGGCGGATGTTAATCGCTTGTATTTACGTTCAACCTGCACAAAAACGGATGGAAATTCATGCTGGAAACACGTAAAATATGCGGTCAAAATGAACATTGCTGCATTGTTATGCTAGCTCGTAGCTAGCTACTTTAAGAGAATAAATCTTGTTGTCAGTCGCACTTTCTTTGTTTTGTCTTTGTAAGAAGTATAAGTGAGTTCGCACATAATTTTTTAATCCGTGCCGTCACGATTGATCTTTTTTCTTGGTCAACAGACCGGAGAAAGCCCGGCCGGAAGATACAGCGCTAATGCTAATGCTAGCTTTCTGCTTAGTGACATAAACACCGCAGAGAGAAGATGTTAGGGAAGGAGCTGAGACCGTAAACTTTAACCTGAAACACCGTTTACTGCTATCATCACTGTGTTTTGAATCTGAACAGTTTGGCAGATGTATTTGATGTTATGATCAAAGTTAATATTATTATTATTATTTGTATCAGTTAACGATGCTAGCTGGAGCCTTTTTCTCAAAGTACAATGAAATCGGCTATTTGAAGGTAAATCCTGAAACAATTGAGATTTATTTACCATATATGTAATACAAAAATAATAAAAGTTGTAGTTTCATTTGAAAATATGGTAAAATGGTGTTTTTATTATTATTATTTACCACTTTGAGATGTTTTTAACAGGGAAAGGACTTCCCTAAACTGTATCAGTCATTCATGCTATTAAACTTCATCAATCTCCCTCATTTCTGGTCTTGAGTGAAAAGCATTTACAAGCTCTGTTTTATGTATTTTAGCACAGAGGCAAAATAAAAAATCATGAGTATCAAGAAGCTGTTCATTTGACATCAATGCCTTTTCTGTAGCAGTAGAATGCACAATTCTTGCTCTATTTACAGCTTGATCTTAATAGATAATAAATATTTAAATATACCAAAAGATCAATTATTTTCTAAGCTTCAATTTGAGCCATATTTTTAAAAAATCAGTTGAGAAATGAAGGAGCGATTGATGTCTGCCTGTCCTCCATTGAAACAGCTGTGTTCTGCTGCCATGAATCAATTCATGATGATGGCGCATGAGCGCGCACGTCTCTGTCTATAGGCATGTAGGCAAGGGCCAATCCAGAAATATATATCAATGCTTGTAATGCATTTGAAATTAAATTTGGAAAAAATCTAAATATTTGTTCAACATTTGTTTACTTCTTTCAACTAAAATCATAATTCAATTTTTGTCAATGTGAATTTATTTTAAAAAAAAATCGTGATAAAATCGAAATCGTGAAATAAAATTGAAAAAATCGTGATTTTCTTTTGTTGCCATATCGCCCAGCCCTAGTTTAAGGTGGAAATGTTCAATTTAAAATAGACTTTTGTCATATGAACCCATTACCAAGTGATGAGTCATTACATTTTTTAAGGATTATTTTAAGGTTTATAGGTGATTTGGAGACATTAACAAGTGTTTACAATGCCTACACGAGATTTAAAGAACATTATTTTTCCTGTTATGTTGCTAAAATTAATTGAGAAATAATTTATCTTTTCACAGCCTGGGTTAAATTTGAAACTGATGCTTGTTTCCATGTTCAAACGTCATAAGGTTAATGAGTCTGTTCTCCTTACAATTAGATCTCTATGGAGGAACATCGAGAGTGACCAAGAAAGTCAATTTAGTGACACATTGAGGGATATTTCAGAAGAAAATTAACAGGAAAATGAAACGTCAGACTCTGACCATTTAGAGGTTTAACTGGACCACAGAGAAGTTTAACTTCTTTAGTTCCTGCAGCTCATCTTGTCTGCAAGTCTGAATCTATTGCCCTTTTAGCAATGTAACTAAATACATTCTGAATGGATAGCTCCTAAAATGTAATCAATTGTTCATCAACCAATTAAAAACACTTTGAGAATTTGATGGAAATTCATCAGTTTATTTTTGAGCTATGCTGATAACCATCAGTCAGATGCTCTCCATCCATGAGACACACATATAAGCAGTTTACTTCTGGAAAAAAAAGAAAGGAATAGCTCCACAAACGATTTGTACTTCTGAGTATGTGCTGAATAAGAATAAAGCATTTTACAAACTTAAATTAAACTATAGTATAACAAGCAGGTAGCCTGTGTGCGAGTATAGGCGGACAACCTAAGAGCTGTGGTAAAGCAGGACGTCGCTTTTCTCTTCATTGTGGTCCAGTTAAAACCTCTAACTGTGAAGCTCAGACACTGACGTTTAATGTCCTGTTCATTTTCTTCAGAAATTTGCGGTTTGTCACTAAATTGGCTGTTTTGGTTATTCTCCATGTTCCTTCCTAGAATAATAATAATAAATAATAATAAATTTTATTTATATGGCGCCTTTCTTGGCACTCAAGGTCGCCTCACGGTACATAAATAAAAGCGTAAAAATACAGCAATAGCATAAAAACAAAACCATTAAATAACAGTCAACAGCTAAAATCAAAGGTTGAATGCACTGTGAAAGAGGTGAGTTTTCAGGTGTTTGGAGAATTGATGAAGTGAGTCCCTATTTTGAAGATCAGAAGGGAGGGAGTTCCAGAGTTGTGGGGTAGAGGTGCTGAATGCTCTACCCCCCATGGTGACGAGATGTGATCTTGGAGGAACCAGTCGGAGGGAGGAAGAGGATCTGAGGGAACGGGTGGGAGCAGCGACAGTCAGGAGCTCTGAAAGATACGGAGGGGCGAGGTTGTGGAGGGCTTTGAAAGTTAAGATTAGGATTTTGTAGGTGATCCGGTGAGGCACTGGTAGCCAACGAAGCTGCTGTAGGACAGGTGTAATATGCTGAATGGAGGGGGTTTGGGTTATTATTCGAGCAGCTGAGTTTTGAACCAGTTGAAGCTTACGGAGGGTTTTTTGTGGAAGTCCAGAGAGAAGGGAATTACAGTAGTCGATCCGAGAGGTGATGAGACTGTGGACCAGGACAGCTGTGGAGTGAGGGGTGAGAGAGGGACGGAGACGACGGATGTTGCGGAGATGGAAGTAAGCGGTCCGGGTGATTGTAAGGAGAACAGACTCGCCAAATGATGTTTCACCATGGCAATGATGACCAATTTTGTTTTTGAGGTCAAATTATGATGAGACATTTTTCATCCAACAGTTTTACACAGTAAATCGTTCTAAAAAAAAAGAACTGTATTCTTTTCTTGTAGTACAACACAACAGTGTTGGCCTCAAAGGCATATTCCCGTTACATTGAGTCCATGTATTGTGTCTGATAAAAAGTTTGTAAGTGATGTTCAGCCAGTTATGCGAGTTGTATGTCACTCATCCCATTAGTCAGAATTCTGTACTTATGCGTAAGATAATTTGAGCAGTGGTCTCATCTGATGGTTCGGATGGGTCTTCACCAGTCTTTTGGATTTGTTAGCCATTTTTTACATTGTCTTTTTTTTTAACTAATGTTAACTGTCAATGCACAGCAAAGCTCAAGAGCTCAACTTAGTGTAGTTTAATAAACATACCCAACTTTGTATGTTTGATGGGATGGAACTAAAAAGTTCATTTAATAAAAAAGTTATTGAACTTAATTGCCGCATGTGATTTTTTTTTGTAACTTTTGCTGGGAATGTTCAGTTCAAAAAACATGTTTCACTTTGAACTGGGCTGAACATTTTTTAATGTATAATATCGTTAGCTATAACACATGGTAACTGAACACTATTGGTTTGTTTAAAGATATAACAAATTGAACTTCAGTTTGAGAAAGTCCAAATTAAAAAATAATGTAATGTAAAATTTTAAGTTATTGCAACTTATATTGGAGTTACAAATAATCAGAATTTAAAATTGACACCATTTACAATTTTAAGTTTCTACAATCTACAGTAGGGTAAGAAGAACTTGGGATTCAAAGTTAGTATAACGTAATATTTTAATTCATATTTTTATTCAAAGTTGCTACAGTTAAAAATTTTAAGTCTATACAACTTTTATGTGAGTTACAAAAACTTAGAATTGAGAGTTAGACAAACTTAAAAGGATAACGGAAAATGTTGAGTTTAAGTGCTCAACTCAAAAGTCTCCTGAAGTTTGTTGCCTTACAATTTTGAGTTTGCCCAACTTTTTTTTTTTTACAGTGTGGGGACCTGGAGGACGGGGGAGCTCATGGGGTCCTTTAGGGACCTTCGCAGGCTCACTCTGAGGATTCAGCGCAACTTGGCCAAGCTCTCTGCCTCGTCTATGCAGAGGAGGACGGCGTGTCACTGGCCTGTGATTCGGCGCCGTGCAGGCGCGGGGGGTGCTGTCCCTGAAGCGCTCCTGAGGCGTCATCGCTACAGGAACCTTCAGAGGCTGTTGTTGCACAAACCTAAAGACACCAGCCTCTGTATCCTGGATGGCAGGGAGGCGACCACATGTCCTGTAGATCTCAGTGTCGTCCGTGAGACGTACAGGTCCCGTACAGACTGCTTCCGGGGTTTTGGATGCTTTGGGGCTTCGCCGGCGGCTGACAACGCTCCCCTGCAGCCGGCCTTCTCTCCGAGTGAGGTGCTTGGAGCAGTGAAACACATAAGGCCAGACAGCGGACGGCGTGAAGAAGAGCGCCCTGCTGCGATGGGACCGTAGTGGGGCGAAGCTGTCCCACCTCTGTAACCTCTTTCTTTTCTATCGCCGTCTGCCTGGTTGTCTTAAGAGGAGCCGCACGACCCTGATCCCAAAGACGTCGAATGTGGAGAAGCTGAGTGACATTAGGTAGTGGCGGCCGCTCACTTTGTGGCCGATGCCGCTACGTGTCCTCTCCTCCATTATGCACGTGCGTCTCTCTGCGGCGTGTCCCACCCATGCTGCGCAGAGGGGTTTTGTGCGGAGAATCTCATGGTTCTCGAGAGGCTGCTCACGTCCTGTAAGGCGCGCCGGTCGCCTCCGGCGTTAGTTTTCATTGACCTCGCCAGGGCGTTCGATTCGGTGTCCCACGGGCTGATTGGAAAGGAATTGGCCAGACGTTCAGTCGACGTGTCGTGGCGTGAGTTTATCGCTGACTCTTATAGAGACTGCGAGACGGCGTTATGCTCGGCTGATGGGGCCAGGACGGTGCCATTCAAATCAACTTGGGAGTGAAGCAGGGCGATCTGCTATCGCCGCTTCTCTTCAATCTAAGCCTTGATCCGCTCCTGGCTGCACTGGAGAGGCACGGGTGGGCTTTCGTGCCTTCAAGCGGGACTTCACGTCCCTCGCCTACGCAGACGACTTGGTGGTCGTCAGCAGCTCCTGGGCGGGCATGGTGAGGAACCCGGCCATTCTGCAGGCTTTCCTGGAGTGAACCGGCCTTCACGCCAACCCCCTAAAGTGCCGGGGTTTCCTCCTGGAGAGCATGAGGAATGGGACCAGGCTGAACAGGTGTGCGCCTTGGCTTCTGGAGGGCACAGCTGTTCCCTTTCTGGGCGCGACGGAGTCCGTGCGTTATCTCGGGTTGATTTCAACCCCCTGAGTGGGGTGGTTCTATTCAATCTCTTGGGCATGGACACTGCCCTAATCGACCGGATCTCCAGTGCTCCCTTTAAGCCCACACAACACAGTGTCTCCAGACCTAGAACTTATATGCGGCGCCCAGGCTGTCCTTTCCGGCACAGATGACCTGTTCATCCAAGGCGCTGCTGCCCAGGGTGGATGCTAAGATCAAGGCTGCCGTCAAGAAGTGGCTTCACTTGGAACCCTTCAGTACTGACAGCCTCCTTTACTCGAGTCGCAGGGATGGTGGTCTGGGCGTTGTCCGGCTGGAGGCGAGCGTCCAAGCGGCCAGACTCAGGAGGTTGTTGAAGCTGCAGTCCAGCTGCGAGCGTACCAGCGACATAGCCTCCTGCGTGTATGACTTGAACTACGTCTGGAAGCGCTGCACGCACTACCTCAAGACGCTTCGTCAGAAAGTCGTGGGCCGTGTAGGCTTGGGGAGTATTCGCGGGGCCATGCTGACCGCCAAGGCCTGGAGGGGCTTTGAGTTTGAGCGGTGGTGCGCCCAGGTGTATCAGGGTGTGGGGGTCTTTAAGAACGACCCCGTGTCTAATGGCTGGCTCTCCCTGTCTTCCAGGACTCCTATGCGGCAGTCCGAGTTTATTCTGGCTGTCAAGGCTCGTAGTCTTGCCATACCCACGGCCAACCTCAAAATGGTCGTCAATGCTGGTGTACATCCTCAGGTGCCTTGTCATGTCTGTCACGCGCACCTGGAAACGTTTCCTCACATTGTTGGCAGATGTGGGGGTTTGGTGAGGAACAGGATGTTGGCTCACAATAAGATCTGCCGGTTGCTCGAGAATGTGGCCTCCAGGGAGGGATGGTGCGTCACTGCGGAGCCGAGAGTTCGCCTGCTAGATGGTAGTACCCTGGTGCCCGATCTGGTGATGGGGAGGGGCGATGAGGCGATCGTCCTTGACGTTACAATCTGCTTTGAGTGGCACGGCGGCACTCTCTCTGAGGCGTGCCAGAGAAAGAGGGAGAAGTACGCTCCTCTCAAGAAGATTATCTTGGCCAAGAACGAGGGCATTCGAAGGGTGACAATTGACGGCTTTCCCTTGGGTGCGCGGCGGAAGTGGTACACTTGCAATTCGAGCATTCTGATGAAACTGGGCCTCTCTAGTAGAGCGGTCAATGACGTGGCCAGGACACTATGTAGACGTGCTCTGCTCCTAACGCTGGACACATACAAGGCCTTCAGGAAGATTGTTCGGTCTGGCGCCTCAAGGAGCTTGTCGTCATTGTCTGTTTTCTTCATGGAGGCGAGTGTGAATGCGTCTCGCTCCTGGAAAATGGACTGTGTCCATGATGATGAACTCTCCTGCCTCTGGTGTATGGGTGGTGCTCTGTATGGGCACTGTATGTATTTCTTTATTAACTTCTTGTACTTTAGTGCTCATGTGAGCCCTTTCTCTCTTTATATGGATTTACGTGTATGTATTACTCACTCACTCGCTCATCCACTCAATCACTCACTGACTTAATCAGTCAGTCAAACAGTCATTCTCTCTCTATTAATACTGTTTGTGTGACGTTGATGATTAGTTTTCCTGCTATTAGTCTTGTGAAATGTATATGTGTATATGGCTGATTTGTTGAGATTGTTTTTATTATTATTAGGTTGGTATAGGGCTTTGATGACTTATTGATGGCTTTTACTATTAAACCCGTTGCCAACCTGGGAAACGTGTATGTTGTCTCTATACTGGTAGGTGGTTCTTTATGGCGAGGGTTCAGGTCATGAGTCTCGCATGTGTGTTGGATAACGTTTGAATCTGTCAATGCGGCCGCTATGTGGGGGTTCATCCTGTTGGCTGTTTGAACTGATGACCGTCTCTCCTCTTCGGGCCTGAGAGGAAAGGTTGCTGACCTGAAGGATCCGAGATGTGTCAGTAATAACTCAAGGTTCCATCCATGGGGTCTGAGGGCCATCGACGAATGCACAGGTTCCTGACCTGAAAGACCGGTCCGAGGCTGGATAGCCTCCCTGTGTCATTTTGCAACTCAAAGTGAGTGCTTCTGTTTATGTGTTCATGCTGTGGTTTGGAGCTAAGCTGACTTTGGCTATGTGGTTGACTCTGTGATGTTAACTCTGATGTCTTTAAACTGCTTTAATTCTTCTGGCTTTTGACTTGGGCTCCTTCTGTGTTGAGGCGGACATTGACGTGGTTTTGAGCTGCTGTTTTTGAGCTAGTGTTTGTATGGTTCTTGTTCATGTAAGTCAGGTGACGTCGAGTTTGGTATGTT
This sequence comes from Oryzias javanicus, assembly GCA_003999625.1. Taxonomy (NCBI): domain Eukaryota; kingdom Metazoa; phylum Chordata; class Actinopteri; order Beloniformes; family Adrianichthyidae; genus Oryzias; species Oryzias javanicus. The sequence continues at coordinate 3,150,161 of CM012450.1, forward strand.
ATTTGCCTGTTGCCTTTGACCTCCCTGTGTTAGGTTTTCATCACAGGGTTTTGGGTGCCATCGACGAATGCACAGGTTGCTGGCCTGAAAAACTGGTCCGAGACTGGATGGTGTCCCTGTGTCATTTAGCAGCTCAAGGTGAGTGCACTATATGTAATTTGGTTTTCAGGCCAATCCCTCAATTCTCCACCACCCTGAGGTCACGCATGCAGAAGAACAACCTGTATGCGAAATTCCCACCACAGAATCCCCTGTTGCTGGAGTTCAGACACCACCTAGTCAACGCCGGACGTGACTCAGAACAGACGCCGTTTGGGGCTACAGCCTCCTTCGACCGCATCAACGGGGCAGAGGCTCCCTTCACGGACACCATTCTGGTGAGCGTTAACCAGTGATTGTCCTAGCATGTCTTCCACCTCTCCGGCTCTCACTCCTCTTTCCTGCCCCACTTGTCACATGTTTAGTCGTGATCCTGCTTCATTTAGTGAGAAAAATGGTAGCTGTGTAAACTGTAGCTTGATCTCAGACCTGTTATCCAGACTCGAACAGCTGGAGGTGCGTCTTAGCTCAATGGAAGCTAAACCTGCTAGCCAAGTCACTACCCGGAGCGCTAGCCGCGCTTTTAAAGCTAACCTAGCTAGCATCCCACCGCCCTCCCCGAAATCGGAGAACCCCGTGGATGAGTTTGTACCGGTGGGGAAAAAGCAGAGAGCTAAACAGAGGCACGTAGAGCTCCCCGTGTCTAACAGGTTTTCCCCCTTAAGTGACGCACCGACTGAACCGAAAACCCTGGTGATCGGCTCCTCGGAGGTTAGACATGTAAAGCTCAGGGGATCTACAGTTAGATGTTACCCGGGAGCTAGAGTTGGTGACATAGAGGGAAACCTCAGGATGTTAGCCCAGAGTAAGACCAAGTTCCGTCGGGTCTTTTAAATATGCTGTTGTTAAACCTCTTTTGAAAAAGCCCAGCCTGGATCCTGACATTCTGGCCAACTATAGACCAATATCTAATCTCCCATTTATTTCTAAAATTTTAGAAAGAGTTGTAGTTAAGCAGCTACAGCGCCACCTACAGGACAACAGTCACTTTGAAGATTTTCAGTCAGGGTTTAGACCTCACCATAGCACTGAAACTGCACTGGTTAGAGTTACTAATGACTTGTTATTGGCTTCAGATAAAGGACTAATCTCTATTCTGGTCCTGTTAGACCTCAGCGCAGCCTTTGATTACCATCAACCACAGCATCTTACTCCAGAGACTAGAGCATGACATAGGGATCAGAGGATCTGCCCTCCAGTGGTTTGAATCCTATTGATCTGATAGATACCAGTTCGTTAATGTAAATGGACAGTCTTCTCATTGTACTCCAGTTAGCTACGGAGTTCCTCAGGGCTCAGTTCTTGGGCCCATCCTGTTCATGCTTTATATGCTGCCCTTAGGAAACATAATTAGGAAACATAGCATTAATTTCCACTGTTATGCAGATGATACGCAGCTGTATTTATCCATTAAACCAGACCAGAATGACCACCTAGAGAAACTGAATTCCTGCATTAGAGACATTAAGTCCTGGATGACAATTAATTACCTCCTCCTCAACCCAGAAAATACGAGGTCATTATCCTGGGCCCTAAACACCTGATAGATGCACTCTCGATCAGATAATCTCCTTGGATGATGTAAATATTTCCTCCAATTCTACAGTAAGAAACTTGGAGGTTTTATTTGACCAGGATTTATCATTTAAGGCTCACATATCACAAGCTTGTAGAACTGCATTTTTTCACCTTCGCAATATATCTAGGATCAGAAATATGTTATCTAAAAGTGATGCTGAAAAACTCATCCATGTATTTGTTACGTCTAGACTGGATTACTGTAACTCTTTACTAATAGCCTGCCCAAAAGTTCTTAAAAAGTTTTCAACTTGTTCAGAATGCAGCAGCCAGATTGTTAGCAGGAACTAGCAGAAGAGAACACATCACTCCTGTGTTAGCTTCACTCCACTGAGTCCAGGATTAAGTTCAAAATCCTCCTGTTAACCTATAAGGCTCTGAATGGTGTGGCCCCATCCTATATTAAAGAGCTCTTAGTTCAGGGGTCAGCAACGTTTATGACTTGAAGTGCCAATTCAAAATGTTCTCCCTAACAAGAGTGCCATCACCAACTACCACCAACTTGTCTTTCACCTTTCTGCTTATCCTGACAGGAATCACCTCAGTAAATCAGCTTTCACTGATTCACACAGGTGGTTATGCAGAGAGTTTTACACTGGATGATCTTCCTGATACAATCCTGTATTTTTAAGCTACAGAGAGATCAAGTTATGCAGCAGAATGAAGGGTCTCGTCTAAGGATCCTCACTGGATTTTTAGCTCATTGTCCTGGGAACTGAACCGTGGTCCTACACCAGCCAACTGAGTTATCCAGCCACTTCTAACTATAATATGAACTTTAATGCAGAAAAATACAAAAAAAATTCAATATATCTGGAAAAAATGTAATTCACAGACAGAAGGTCAAAGACCTTTTTCTTGAACATATTAGCTCAAAATTGTGCTTTCACAATAAAATTGCAATTAAAAAAAATAGTCAAAATAGTATTGCAACTACGTATATTTGAAAACCAAAACCAGTGCATTTGTTTTGAACAAAATATCCAGAATATTTCTAAGAACTTCACAACTATGTATAAAACATAAACAAGTGTATGCTTTTGGCTTTTTTATTTTCTTTACATTATTAGACAGGAGCTGAGTAACTTGTCATGATGCTTTTACTGCATGTAAAACCAAACGTTTTAACCTTTTTGTTAGTTTTATATAATAGTGATTTAAATTTCCTGCATCTGCAGCGTTCTTCATTTTCACCCTCAGTAAATGCAGTGATGATCAGCTGTAATATTAATTTTAATACATAGACATGTACCACCAGAAGAGTAAGTATCTAACCCTATTTGGTTATTATACGACAAACTGAAATTAACAATCAATTTTTATTTATTAAAAGCACTTTTCATGTGTTGCAGCTCAGAGAGATTTACAGTTAAAAACATTAAATACAAAAAGGAGAAAAATTCAAATAAACACTCATTTACTTCTGGAATATCTTAAACCAGCAGCAGATCAACCACAGATCATCACTAAAGAACCCACCAGAACCAGACAGTAACAGGTCCACTACAGCCGTGAGGCTGCATGCTGGACCGGAACCGGTCCAATGAGAGGAACCCTGAGAATATAAACACGACTAAACCAGCAGATACGATCCAAAAGATCTCCATGTGGAAACAGAACTTCATTAATGTCAGCGACGACAAAAACATGAACATAAAAAAGCTGTTCATCATTAAGTTTTGCTTCACGCTCTTCCCAGTCACGCACGCGCTCACGATCCATCCACAGACATGAGCTCAAATCACCACACCTGTCATCTCAACATTTTCAAACAGAGGGATTATTACAGCTTCTTTATTTCACCACGGGAACCTTTTTTTTTTATCTGCATTAATTAAAACCGCTGGTAATGGAGGGTGACACGGAAGGTAGGGTTCATTATGTGAAACTATGAAATTAAACGTATTTATATGGGTGGGCGGGGTCACAGCGCAGTGTGAATGGATCCTTTCCTTGTGACGCCATGGAGAATCAAAGATCCTTGTGGGAAGAGATGGTCACTCTTTACAAATTCAAAAAATTATAAACTAACGACAAAAGTGCTTATTGTTGTCACACCCCGGCATGCTGCTGTCTTTCCCTCTGTGTGCCAGCTTTGGCACACGTGCCCTAGGTTGCGACTCCTTTCTTAGTTCCTTACCAACCAATCAGAACACTTCGTTCACAAAATGCAGGACTGCTTGTAGTTCTTAGAATCTCTAAAAGTCCAGTTGGAGGTAGAACCTTCATCCATCAAGCCCCTGTTCTCTGGAATAAGCTCCCAGCTCATGTCAGAGATCCAGCACAGTTTCTACCTTCAAAGTTAGCCTTAAAACATTCCTCTTTGGACAGGCGTTCTGCTAGATTTTCTATCATAGTTGTTCTCCACATCAGCTCTGGGGTTCTGTTCTCTGTTCTTATTTCTTCCTCTCTCTCTTACTCTTTATTATTCATTGTATTAAGTTCTCCATGTTTTTGTTGGTGCAGTTCCATTCACATGTTGTTTTTCTCTCTCTCTCTCTCCCCTCTGGGGAGCGGGAGTGATTTCAGATCCAGGTGGATCTCCCACGCTCCTTCTCCTGGTCGTGGACTGACTGAGGACTTCATCTCCACTCGTCCCTCAGCTCTATCTGAATGAACTCTATTCAAATACTTAGTTTTAGAAGCTAATTTTCCCTTACCAGTTCTGGTATTGCCTGTTCGTCCTGGGATGGGATCTCTCCCTCATGTGGGAATCCATAAGGTTTCTTCGTTTTTCCTGATTCAGGTTTTTTGGGAGTTTTTCCTTACCGAGAGGGAGGGTCTAAGAGCAGGGATATCCAGTTTATTTAGTCTGTTTAGTCTTTAGTGATCTTTCTTTCATGTTTTATGACTATTTTTTGCAACTGTAAAATTACCTGCATGAAGCCCAATGAGGCAAAATTCTTTGTGATTTTGGGCTATATAAATAAAATTGAATTAAATTGAATTGAACTTCCAAAGAGTGATGAATTGTGGGGTTAAAAAAAGGGTAAAAATGTTGAAAAAATGAAATTTGTACATATATAAATAAAGCAAATAGAGTAATAGAGCTAAATATGTTTATTTAGCAGTTTGCCTCGAGCATGGAGCTTTTTGGATCAAATTTTGGAAATGAAAGGAAAATGATACCTGAGCATGCCAGGGGTCCCTGGAAAGCCACGGATTTACACTTTACAATAAATAAATACCCATCACTGTAGCCTTTTTTTGAGTAGTTGGCTGTAAAGTAAAGCCTGTTTGACCGCACCACCTGCTGCAGGAAAAGTGCAGCAGGTGGAAAACCAGTTGGAAGTGCCACAAACGACCTGAGGAGGCTGCACGAGTAGTACGTTTAAATATTTCAAATGTGTCTGTCCCTTGCTGACTTGTGCTGCAACTACACATTAGCAAGTCAAACTATTCAAAGGCGATCTGTCTTTGTGATGTCACAGTGTCTGCAATGTCTCCTAAAACAAATTTGACCCTTCTACTTTACAGTTACAAATGCCCCAACGTCACAAGTCAGCAGATCCGGCGTGCAGTGGAGACAGAGGGGAACGCCAGGCTCACCGATGAGCAGAAAACTGGCCTTGCTCATTACCTGGACAAGGTGGCTCAGGTCCACTATAGGATGAGGGATCCGACCAGTATAGTGGACACGGCCAACCCTATGCAGGTGTTGACTGAGAGGTAAGTGATTTGGACAATATTAACACGGACCAGGAAACTTTTGGGCGACTCATAAACCACTCCAAGAAGAGGCCCAATGTTAGACCGGCAGCCACACTGATGAACTTTCCAGGGGACAAAAGATATGCATTGTTCTTCAGAGCCATGAGAGATTTGGCGGTCAACGAAGAACTCTTATTTGACTACGGCGTTCGCAGGCACTCTTTTGGGGGAGAGGGTGCTGACTTGATATGGTTGGATGATTAGCGACAGTTCCAGTTGTGCTTTCTGTGCCATTTCTGTTACAGTTTGCATCACACCCCTCTTGCTCTCTGTCTATATGTGCTGTGCTTTGCTGTGTTTTTTAATAAAAATGTAAAAAAAAAAAACACGTCTTCAAGAGTGTTGTAAATAAAATGTATTGTCTTTCCCTGTCCACCTGTATGAGCTTTTACTTATTGGACCCTCACCTAACACTCAAAGAACCTCATCTGGAACCGACTCTTTCGATGCAAGGACTGATTTGAGGGGTTTTGAATGACAGAAAGCACAGCGAGGATCACTTTGCTGACAGACCTCCCTTATCTGTCCAGATCTAACAGGTGAGAGGCCGATCACCTTGGAGACACTTGGAGAACAAATAAAAACAGTTAAAGAAGAACATAGATAAACAAGGAATGTGTCTTTCTAACCCTGCTGGAGTGGGGCAGCAGACAGAGGAGGAAGTGAATCCAAATGAGTGCGGTGTTCTAGTGCTGTCAAAACTGCCCGTACAAAGCGGTGTTTTGCCGTGACACAGTCGGCCGTTGGCAACAATGACCCAGCGTTTTGCCATGGCCTGACGGGTATCTCGTTGGGCTACAAACCGGGCAACTAGAGTTCTATTCCAGCCTATGGCATGGCAAAATATGAATGCTTGTTTTTCTCCATTGTAACAATATTATTTTGCTTGTAGACATTGCTTCTTTTTTCACCTTTTTTTTATTACACATATTTTTTGTCAGCAAAGTCAGCAAACTTGAGCGCTGGTGTTCGGGCAACAACCTCCACCTGAACACCACAAAGACCAAAGAAATCATTGTAGACTTCAGGAAAAGCAGAGCAGACCCTCTGCCCACACCAACAGACTCAAAAACAGTTTTTTCCCAAGGGCAGCATACATGATAATAAAAGAGGAACTTAATAACATGTGCAATTCATAAACGTGCAATATGTAGACGTGCAATCTCACCTGTGCAATATATGTAAATAATGTTCGCTAGTTCCTTATATATATTTATCTTTATTCTATTGTCTGGAGAGCTACTGTCTTTCCGTTGTACCACAAGGCCCTTTTGCAACAATGACATTAAAGATTATTCTGATTTTTTGACCGATAAACTCTGAAATACACAGCAGCATGCTACAAATATCAAAACAATATGCTGTTACAACCTAAACACTTGGTTACTTTTTAAAGCTTGTGCAAAATCCATGGATAAAGAAATAGTTTGATAGTCTGCAGCTGTGAAATAAATGTTCCTAAATATCTCCTAACGATTAACATTTGACAATGATAGAAAAGACAACGTTTTTGAGCAATTCTTATTGATTATCACACCGCGGAAATTGTCTGGATAGTGTTTTCATTTGTCCTTGAACAACATTTTTAAAATCAACCAAGTCCAGGAATTCAAGCAGATACAATTTTGTAATCAAAGCATTAGTGTCAGAAATGTGGAAGGTAGTTATAGAACCCCAAGATGCAAACTGTAGAGATAAGAACAGCTTTATCGTCAGGATGGCAGAACAGGAGCAGGTCTTGAGTCTTCACATGGGGAAGGGCAGCACGGAGCGGATACTTGAAAGGAAAACCAGAATCAGGCACAGTATGAGGATCAGAGAGTGAGTCTGATATTTACTACTCACTCTCAGGCTGGGCAGACAGCGCAGGACAGCAGGATCCAGGCAGAGCTGGAGATGTCCAGCTCGACACACCCTCTCGACACTGCATCGATCTCTTTTAACCAGAAGTGTCGCTCAGTAGCGATTCGAGCAGACTGAACATCACGTGACCGATAGAAACGAGGCCTCGTTACGTCACATCTATTGTTAAGCACATTGACAGTCTGTCAATGGCCGAGCTGTTTGACGCGCGATTTAAACACAACAGGTGCAGCACTTGACAAGGCTTAATAATGGACCGAAATATTGTTGCCAGAGTTGGTTTACTGTATTGATAAAAATCCAGGCTCTTCTTAGAGACGTGGGATGATGCCGTTCTGGATTGGCGCACCAAAACAAAACAAAAAAAAAAAGTGTCTTTTCGGCTCCCCAACCGCTCGGTAGGGTTTTTTTTTTTGTTTTTTTTATTTTATTTAATTCATCATCAACAATATAAGATTATCAACAAAACAAGTGAATAAAGTAAAACATGTTTTTATTTGTGCAAGTGTAGGCTTTATAATATCTGTTGTGGTTGTTTCCCCATTGCGGTCTGTCTCTCTTTCAGTTCATGTGCTGATGTCATAAGAGCACGTCATCGATGCTGAGGCATTATAGAGCTCGGCATGGCAATGAAGAGTCGGGAGTGACTCCTGGTGTGAGTACCCCATGTATGATGAAATTCTCACAAACTTTGAATTTTCATAAATACTTTAATACACACAAAATGCTTTGTGTAACTCTGCAATATTTGTAAAATTACATTCCTTTGACAAGCTTTAAACAAAATGTTTCTTTTTGGCTTCCAGTTCCTAACAAGCAAGCGTTGGATGAGGCTGTGGTCAACATGATCATCAAAGACTGTCAGCCACTCCCCCTTGTAGAAAATGAGGGATTCAGGGCACTCATGCAGCTTGTTGCACCCTCATATGTTCTACCAAGCAGGAAGGTATGTGTAAAAAATGTATGGTTGAATTAATTAATGAGTACTGTCGATAAAAGGATAGACAGACAGACATGCATGTATTCATATGGTATTACAATATTTCTTTGGTTATTTACAGACTGTCAAGGACTTGGTGGACCAGAAATATGAGGAGGAAGGAGGGAAAACAAAAAAGGACCTCCAGAGTGCCATTGCTGTTACTTTAACAGCTGACATGTGGACCTCGAGTAATATGGAGGCATATCTTGCTGTTACTTGCCACTATGTGGATCAAGACAGCCATGACTTGCATACATCAGTCTTGGGAGTGCAGCATTTTCCACAGAAACACACTGCAGATAACTTGGCCATGGTTAAAAGGAGCCTTATGGAGGAGTGGGACATAACTAGCAAGGTCAGGTGTTTTGTCACTGATGCAGCAGCTGACATGATTTCATGTGCTCGCATACTGCTAATACGGCAAACTATTTGTATTGCCCGTTCAATCAATTTACTTGTAAAAAAGTCACGTGATCCCATTATAACACTAACAGATATACGCAACAAAACACGGCAAATTGTGACACACTTTCGATCAAGCACCACGGCCAAAGAAAAGCTTGCTCAAATACAGCAACACCTGGCAACACCATTGCATAAATTAATAAACGAGGTGCCAACATGATGGAACAGCACCTACCACATGCTGGAGAGAATAACTGAGCAGAAGGAGGCAGTCTGGGTGTCTTTGGCCTCACTAAGAAATGATATTACTCCACTGACTCCTGAAGATTTTGATGTAATTGAAGAGATGCTCAGGGTGCTCTCTCCGTTTGAACAAGCCACAAGAGAACTATCTGAGGAAAAAAAGGATCTCTGGGTCAAAGGTTATTCCTTTGATGAGAATGATCCACATTGAGCTTGGACATCAAGCCTCAACACTAACAAAACCAGCTGCTCAAGAACTGGCAAATAATCTGAAAAAGAGACTGAGTCCATCTGCAACATAGAATCACTCAGTGTAATGACACTGGCAACACTCTCGGACCCCAGGTTTAAAACAGTCGGCTTCTTTAGTCCACTAAAGGCGACAGAAGCTGTTAAGAGACTGAAGTCAGAGTGTGCTGCTGAAATGAGGAGCAATGAGCCTGACCCAGCGGAAGCACCGAGCTCTTCACATTGATCAGAACCCAGTTCAGGTATGAAAACACATTCTTTTGAGGGTTCATATGTATATTTACATGGTTTATTGTATTATCACATGACATGATTATTTTTCAAAAACATCTGCTAGGGCACAATCTCTGGAGACCTCTCGACATGGAAGTTCAGGAGAATAGGATGAACAGCAATTCTACAGCAGATTCCATTGTTGAAGTACAACGCTACTTGGCCGAAGGAAACACATCCAGAACCAAGACCCATTACAATACTGGAAGAACAACCAGAAAACATATCCACACCTATATCTACTAGCTCTCAAATATCTGTGCACACCATCTTCATCAGTTCCCTGTGAACGTGTATTTTCAAAGGCTGGGGAACTGGTGTCTAAGAGGAGAAATCGCCAAGGAGCAAAGACCCTTCAAAAACTTTTATTCCTCAATAAAAATGTATGAATTAATCCATTTTCAGTGTGTTATTTTATATGATTGAACACTTTGGTTAACAAAATTCCATTCATAAGCTAAACATTATCGTTCTCAATTTTATTACAGATACATTTGCTGTATTTACATATTTCAAGGCTAATGTTGGGTTAACAGCATGCAATTTTTTTCCCTCTTTTCATTTTGTTTACCTGCAATGATTTTTAATCTACAGCAGAGGTCAGTATTGAGTGACCAACACAGTGTCAACACAGTGTCAACACAGTTTGTGTAATATGTCAATACACTCCTTGAGGTATCATTACCCCATCACTAATTTGGCCATCTCTAGGGAGAGCAGACAAGTAGGACAGGGCAGAATGGCTTATTTGGAAGGGAAGGGAAGGGAAGGGAAGGGAAGGGAAGGGAAGGGAAGGGAAGGGAAGGGAAGGGAAGGGAAGGGAAGGGAAGGGAAGGGAAGGGAAGGGAAGGGAGGAAGGGAAGGGAAGGGAAGGGAAGGGAAGGAGGGAAGGGAAGGGAAGGGAAGGAAGGGAAGGGAAGGGAAGGGAAGGGAAGCAGGACCAGGAGTAGCAGAGGACTGACAGCGTTCTGGCAGAGAGCAGGTGGAGAGCAGGGCAATATAAAGGGGAGAACGCAGGTGAAGGCAATCAGGTGATTAGCGGCAGTCAGAGCTGAGTCATTAGTAGTTATTGGACCCAGTAACAACATTTACAATTAGACTCTGGCAAAAAGTGGCGTGACAACCAAAGATGAAAAAAGAAACAAATGTCCTGAAATGGATTTATCTTGATAAGAATTTTAAACCAACAAAAGATGACTCAACATTTAAGCAGTGGAGTAAAAAGTGAATAACAGCATTTGTCACAATCATGAAAAAGAATGAAATAAGGAGCTTCCAGGATCTGAGGCAAGAATTTGAACTTACCAGTCAAGACTTCTTTTGATATCTCCAAATAAGGGAATATTCTAACAAGGAAATTAGACTGGACGAAGGGAAAATACAAAACCCAGTTATAGAAATAATAACAGGTGCATATAGGCAAAATACATCTAAGGTTATCTCCAAACTGTACAACAGTCTTATCTCATGTCAGCAATGCACAACTGTATATGTCAAGGAAAAATGGGAAAGGGAAATGTCCATCTCAATTATAGATGAAAAAGGGTTTGATACGTGTGAGTCGGCACAGTCGTTCACCACATCTCTGAAATTGAGAGAATTTAACTGGAAGAATTTAGTTCATTTTTTTATCATGCCTTTGATTAAAAGTAAACAATTAACAAATCCACAGATGTGCTGGAGACAATGGGACAGTCAACGCCACTCATACTCACATTTTCTGGACCTGTTCCCAAATAACATCATTCTGGAATTCCATCCATCTAGCTTTAACAAAAGTGCTGAGATACACAATCCCTTTCACACAGTTGGTGCTATATTTGGGAAACTGTTATAGCTAAAGACCAATATTTGGTAAAAATACTGTTAACCACAGCTAGGAACGCCATCACTAGGAGGTGGTGCAAACCTGAGCCACCAACTCTCACAAAGTGGATGGACATAGTGGAGGAAATCTTCATTATGGAGAAAATGACCTTTAAATTGAGACTGAAAAGAGGAAAATTCATTGAAAAGTGGGACAAATGGACTGCATACAAGACCCTTCCCATCACCGGATAAGACTGTAGTTTTTTTTTTTTGTTTTTTTATATAGATTGGTCGCTTTTGTGATACCAGGTTCCTAACCTTGTGGTGTTTATTTGTTGTAGTTTTTCCTTCCTTTTTTTCTTTTTCATATAAAATTCTAATCCACATGCAAGAATTGTTTATACTCATGTTAATATTGTCATCAGAATCAGAATCAGCTTTATTGGCCAAGTATAGAATATATACAAGGAATTTGGTTCCAGTGACCTGTGCTCCTATGTAGAAAAAGATAAAAGATTAAAAATAATAATAATATAAAAAGATAAAATAGAAATATGAATATATATATATACACATCTGAAAAATAACAAGGGGATTAAAGATATATACAACAGTGTCCGGTTAAAACAGATCCCATGTTGTGCACCGTACTCTGAGACTGGTCAAGAGTTCATCAGAGTGACAGCTCGCGGGAAGAAGCTGTCTTTGTGGCGAGTGGTTTTCGTGCACAAAGTCCTGAACCGCCGTCCTGAGGGGAGGAGACTGAAGAGACCGTGTCCTGGATGTGAAGGGTCTGTCGAGATTCTTCCAGCTCTCTTCCTCACCCTGGACCGGTACAGGTCCTGAATGGAGGGAAGGTTGGAGCCAATAATCCTCTCAGCAGACCTGATGGTTCTCTGCAGTCTGTCCCTGTCTGCTCTGGTTGCAGATCCAAACCAGACTGTGATGGATGTGGTCAGGACAGACTGGATTATTGCTGTGTAAAAGTAGATAAGCAGCTCCTGAGACAGGTTGAACTTCTTCAGTTGTCGTAAGAAGTACAACCTCTGCTGGGCCTTCTTCCGGAGTGAGTTGATGTGCTGGTTCCATTTGAGGTCCCGTGAGATTGTGGACCCTAGGAACCTGTAGGAGTCAGTTGGGGGGACTGATCTGCTGTGAACTGTGAATGGAGGGGGTGGGAGTGGGGGGTTCTTCCTGAAGTCCACTGTCATCTCCACAGTCTTTAGTGGGTTCAGCTCCAGATGGTTCTGGCTGCGCCAGACAGCCAGCCGCTCCACTTCTCCTCTGTATGCAGACTAATCACCATCCCGGATGAGTCCGATGACTGTGGTGTCGTCCGCAAACTTCAGGAGCTTCACCGAAGGTGCTCCTGAGGTACAGTCGTTGGTGTAGAGCGAGAAGAGCAGTGGGGAGAGAACACACCCCTGGGGGGCGCCAGTGTTCAGAGTTCGGGTGCTGGATGTGATGCGACCCAGCTTCACCTGCTGCCTCCTGTCAGTCAGGAAGCTGGTAATCCACTGACAGGTGGAGGGAGGCACAGTGAGCTGGGTCAGTTTAAGATGGAGGAGCTCAGGGACGATGGTATTGAAGGCGGAGCTAAAGTCCACAAACAGGATCCGTGCGTAGGACCCAGCGGAGTCGAGATGGTGCAGGATGTAGTGAAGAGCCATGTTAACCGCGTCATCTGCTGACCTGTTTGCTCTGTAGGCAAACTGCAGGGGGTCTAGCAGAGGGTCAGTGATGTTCTTCAGGTGGCCCAGAACCAGGCGTTCAAAGGATTTCATGACCACAGAGGTCAGGGCGACGGGTCTGTAGTCATTTAATTCCGTGACAGAAGACTTTTTGGGAACTGGGATGATGGTAGAGTGTTTGAGACAAGCAGGGACCACACAAGTCTCCAGAGAGCTGTTGAAGATTCTGGTGAAGATGGGAGCCAGTGAAGATGGTCAGCACAGACTTTCAGGCAGGACGGGGACACTCCATTAGGTCCTGGAGCCTTCCTGATCTTCTGTTTCTGAAACTGCTGACGCACATCTCGTTCGCAGATCCTCAGTGCATTTGAGTGGTCAGGAGTGGGGGAGGTTGGAATTCCAGGTGGGTTCAGCGGGGTGGAGGTGGAGGAGGGGGGGGGGTGAGTCCTTTCAAACCTGGAGTAGAAGTTATTGAGGTCTTCAGCCAGGCGATAGCTCTCTGCAGGGCGGGGGGATGGTCTCCTGTAGTTAGTGAGGGTCTGCAGACCTTTCCAAACTGCAGTGGAGTCGTTGGCAGAAAACTGGTCCGTCAACTTTGCAGAATAGGTCCTCTTTGCTGCCTTAATCTCCTTTGTCAGCTTGTTCCTGGCCTGCTTGTACAGGTCCCGATCCCCGCTCCTGTAGGCCTCTTCCTTGTCCTGGCGAAGTCGCCTCAGTTTAGAAGTGAACCATGGTTTGTCATTGTTGAATTTGCAGAAGGTTTTGCTCTGCACACATAACTGATGTAGGATGTCACAGTGTCAGTGAGTTCATCCAGGTCTGAGGCAGCAGCTTCAAAGACGCTCCAGTCAGTGCAGTCGAAGCAGGCTTGTAATTCCATCTTTGACTCATCCGTCCATCTCTTCACGGTCTTCACTATGGGCTTAGCTGATTTCAGCTTTTGCCTATAGGTGGGGATGAGATGGACAAGGCAGTGATCGGAAAGACCTAAAGCAGCGCGGGGAACAGAGCGATATCCGTCCTTTATTTGTTGTGTTAGCAATAGGTCCAGAATGTTTGGACCTCTGGTGGGGCAGGTGACATGCTGTTTATATTTTGGTATTTCCGTTTTAAGATTTGCTCTGTTGAAATCCCCGAGAATAATCAACAGAGAGTCCGGGTGGGTTTTTTCAACGTCTGTTATCTGGTCGGCAAGTTGCTGTAACGCCGCCGTTACGCATGCCTGTGGTGGAATGTACACGGCGACCAGCACAAATGAGGAGAACTCCCGCGGCGAGTAGAATGGTCTGCAGTTTATAAAGAGTGATTCCAACTGTGGGCTGCATGTCCTCTTCAACACTGTGACATCCGTGCACCAACCTTCATTTATGAAGAAGCACGTTCCTCCTCCCTTTGATTTTCCCGACAGCGCTGTGTTGCGGTCCACGCGGAGCAGCTGGAAGCCCGGCAGATGTAGTGCGGTGTCCGGGATGTGTTCACCGAGCCAGGTTTCGGTGAAGCACAGGACGGAGGAGCAGCGAAAATCAGAGTTCTTGTATAGGAGAAGCAACAGTTCGTCCACTTTGTTAGCCAGGGAGCGGACATTTTCCAGGTGAAACGCCGGGAGGGCGGTGCGTGAACCCCGCTGCCTTAATTTCACGAGCGCGCCTGCCCGTTTGCCGCGTCGGCGTTTCTGTCTAAGTCCGTAAACGGCTGCTGCACTTCCGATCAGAATCTCCAAAAAACTGCCTGTCTGAGTGAAAACAGATGAAAAAAGTCCGGCACTGGATTGACCAATGTGCAAAAGTTCTTCTCTGCTAAAAGTGACCGCAGAGGGAGAGCAAAGAGCAGCATTAAAGGGAAAAAAAGTGACAAGCACGAGAGAGCACAGCACCGAGGCAGCCATCCGCGGCGCCATCATTGTTCTCTATTCATATCCTGTTGAAACTCAATAAAAACCTAAAGTGAAAACAAAGTTAAACACAGCCAGCTCTGAGACCCAGCGTTGCTCCACAGCGCTAAGGTTTGCTGTTTGCAGGTAACTAAGTGGGTTGTTGTCAGTGAAGAATACAAACTTGTTACCTAACAAGTACTCCCTGAACTTCTGAGTCACGGCCCACTTGAGGGCCAAAAACTCAAGCTTCCTGGAACTGTAGTTAAACATGTTCCTCTCAGTAGGTCTCAGCCCTCTGCTCACAAAAGCAATCGGCCTTCATCCTCCATCCTGATCCTGAGATAACACTGCTCCCAACCCTGCATGACTTGCATCAATTTCTGAAATGAATGGCCTTGAAAAATCTGCATAGCCTAGCACAGGTGCATTCACAAGCATCTGTTTCAACTTTTGGAAGGCCTGCTCACAGTCTTCCTTCCAGAGATCGGCAATGGCTACTTTTCCTGCAGCTCTCTTTTTTTGGTGCCCCCCAAGGCTGCAGACAGCTTATGAAGGGGGGCAGCATGTGCAGCAAACCCTTCAACAAAGTGCCGATAATATGATGCAAAACCGAGGAACGATTGCAACTCTGTGCAGGTGGTTGGCCTTGGCCATTGAGCCACCGTGCTAATTTTTAAAGGGTCAATAGCAACTCCTGCTGCTGAAATCACGTGGCCTAGATATCTGACCTCACTCTGAAAAAAGTGACATTTGTCTAGCCTTAACTTTAGATGGTACGTTTTAAGACGAGACAGGACCAGGTTTGGAGGTGTTGCTCAAAATATAACAACAAAGACTGAAAGCTCTGATCGCCAAAAATGCGCTCCATTAGCCTTTGAAAAGTGCTCGGTGCATTGCATAGCCCAAAAGGCATGCAGTTAAATTCAAAAAGGCCAAAGGGCGTACAGAATGCTATCTGTGCTCTATCTTTCTCCGCAACAAGTACCTGACCTTTACATCCAGCCAGATCTAAAGGTTGCCATTATACACACCAGTGGGAGCGTCCTCAGCTTTTCTCACGCCGCTGTTCATCTGTAAAGCATTACAACCTCACCCAAAACGTTCTTAAAACACCCAAAATGGACAATGGAAAATGGACTGCAGCTTGGCCTCACCACCCCTCTATCCAAAAGCTCTTAAATATGGGCCTTGACCTGTTCATACTGCGAAGGGGGGAGGCGACGGTAAATGGCCAGCACCGGAGACTACACACCTGGTGTGAAGCTATTTTCAGGGTCCTAGCGCCCATAACATTACAGCTCCCGGTTACACCAAGAGCAACTGAATAGCTTAGTTCGTTAGGTACAGAGCTGGTATGAAAGAAATCAGGGTTCGATTCCCACTTGAGAAGTATCACTTTTTGAAAACATAATGTACTTATGATTATAAGTTATGACTACATATTTCATTAAGTAGACTTTATTAGCATAATTTCCTTTTGACAAATGTATTAACTAACTGTTTTAAGTTCATTGAACTAAACTTGTCTAGTTTTGGATCTATGTAAAAACTTATGAAATTTAGGGCAATCTGTTTCAACGCAATGTTCTAGTAAACTCAAATAGTCTGGGGTAAGAGTGCAGCTCAGCCCAGGCTGGAATTCTAGTTGCTGGGAAGCAGGTGAGCGCGGCTGGAGACGCTGGACGGACGTGTCGGGTCCTCTCAGGTAGGATTTTGTCATTTTTTTAATGTGCTAGCTTGACTTTTGTGGTCATCCCTCCCCTCCTCTTAGAGATCTGAGTTTTTGGTGCGTTGTCAATTTTAGGTGAGCTTCAGTTGTCCGGAGTGGCGCTTCCATGGTTACGTGCGTGGTTACGGAGTTCTGTTGGCCAGTAGTTATTTAAGTCTCGCATGTTTCTGGTGCCAGTTTGGTTTTTGTGACGTGTCCTGCCCTTTCGTGATCAATCTGGACGTTTGATTATGCTCTCCGCTGCGCTGAGCTGAGCTGCGGTGCACTGTGGGCCGACGTCGGCTGCGGGATGACAGGTGATGCCACAGCGAGCACTGTGCGATGGTTTCGGGCAGGTCAGAAGTGCTTTGGGGGTTAGAGCATACTCTCTCGGGTGTGTGGTTGTGTGTTTCGGGCAGGACGTCCCGTAATAGGGCAGAGTTTACCTGTACGCTGCTCTTGCCGTTAGCGTGTCATCTCCATGGAGCCGCTGCAGGCTGTCAGTGTGTGAGACTTGTTGGTTTGGTTCGGCCACATCTCGGCAATGCTTTGTAGTACGGACGTGGTTCATATGTCAAATCGAAGCTCTGTTCGTGGAGCTTCGGCTGTTTTTAGTTTAGTGGCCCTCATGAGTTTTGTTTGCCCGTGGGGGGGTTGGCTGCAGGCGTCAGCGATGTGTCCTCTTCTCACGGAGCTCGGTCTGTGTTTTGTGGCGCTCACTGAGTTGTGGGTTCCATCTCTCGTGGGCGCTGGCTTGTTGAGTGTTTGCTTACTAGTAATGTATTATTGTTGATTTGTTTATTCGTTTAGTTTTTTTCCATACCTTTCATACTGGATCAATGTGAAATGCATGCTTCACTCCTCAGTGCCGTGTTGTGTCGTCTCGGCATCCTGCCTGGTCCTCTGGAGGTTCATCTGGGCTTCATGTGTCCAGTTGAGAATCACAGGAGTGGCTCAGCACAACTGTCTTCACATTTGACAGCACGCCACTATGAGCTGCAGACTACCTTGCCCCGTCATCGGTCTTCTTCCTCAGCTTGCAGAAAAATTGGCGCGTGACTGGCTCCTGCAGAGGAAGAATCCCTGCTGACTTGAGCGCGTGCCTACGGTTGCCGTGGACCTATGCAGACGGCCCCTTATGTGGTACACGGCTTAAGTGCATCAGTGATGCCCATCGTCAACTTCCTGCGCGTCTACTTCCCCTGGAAGATTTATTTTGTGTGCACACAGTGCTCCAGGCTGTGCTCTTCCTTGCAGAGAGGCAGGACCCATGCTTCTGAGTGCACGGGCACTAAACTCCGGCCTGCCTCTGCTACTAATGGAGCTTACACCTGTATGCATTGTGGTGCAGGTTTTGGCTCGCAAAGGGTCTGACCAATCATGTCCGCAGGGCTCACCCTCTTCTGTTTGAGAAAATCAAGGAGGAGAGGGGGAGACTTGCGGTCAGGAGGAGATGGGCCAGGACGTCGGCTACTCCTGCTGCGTCGCCGGATGTGGTTGCCACTGCCGCTGATGTCATTGTGTCCCCCGACCTTGTAAATGCCTTTCCTACGGCACCGGTTGAGTCCATCCCACCGGCCGTGGATTTGGTTAGCGGGCCTCTGAGGGAGTGTCTCCAGGCTGCTCGGGTGGGGTCCTGGAAGACAGGGGAGCTCATGGGGTCATTTAGGGACCTGAGCCGGTTCACGCTTAGGCTTACCTGGCCAAGCTCTGAACCTCACATGGAGGAGGGCGGCGCGGCTCCGGCCTGTGGTTCGGTGCCGTGCAGGCGCGGGGCTGCTGTCCCTGAAGCGCTCCTGAGGCGTCACCGCTACAGGAGCCTTCAGAGGCTGTTGTTATGCAAACCCAGAGACGCCAGCCTCTACATCCTGGATGGCAAGGAGATGACCACATGTCCAGTTGAACTCACCGTAATCCGCGAGAGATATTTGAACGTGTGGTCCCGTCAGGACTGCTTCCGGGGTCTCGGATATTTTGGGGGTTTGCCGGCGGCTGACAACACTCCCCTGTGGCCTGCCTTCTCTCCCAGCGAGGTGCTTGGGGCTGTTAAGCACATTAAAGCAAACAGCGCTGCTGGACCGGATGGAGTGAAGAGGTGTGCCCTGCTGCAGTGGGATCAGAGTGGGATGAAGCTGGCCCACGTATTTAATTTATTCTTATTTCACCGCCGTCTTCTCGGATGTCTAAAGAGGAGCCGCACGACCCTGATCCCGAAGACCTCGCAGGTGGAGGAGTTGAGTGATATATGGTAGTGGCGGCCGCTTACCTTGGGGCCTATGTTACTGCGTGTCCTCTCCTAATGCACGTGCTCCTCTCCGCCGCGTGCCCTACTCATGGCACGCGGTGGCCGCCACCCACGCAACCTGCTCTCCCCGGCCACCAGAGCCGCAGGGGGGCCAGCCAACGCCCCTCGCACGCACCCATTCGACTTCGACCTCAGATCAGACGAGACGACCCGCTGAATTTAAGCATATCATCTATCTGTTTTTGTCACATTGAAATTAAACAATGTAAAGTCAGATAAAATAGGTACCATTAAAACCGTTAGAGTAAGAACACCAGATGCAATAGAGGCTTTCAGAACTGAACTCTTAAATCATGACTGAAAAGAGGTTTACGTTGAAGATGTAAATGATTCTTATGCTGCTTTTTTGGAGACATTTGTATTTTTTTATAATCATCACTGTCCAGTGAGAAAAACAACAGAATGCAGGAAACACAAGCAAAATCCATGGATGACCAAAGGGTTAGAAAATGCCTGCAAAAAGAAAAATTCTTTATATAAAGATTTTTTAAAACATCAAACCAAAGATAAAGAGGACAAATACAAGAAATACAAAAATAGGTTGACAGCAATTCTGAGAGAGCAAAAACAGAATTATTATAGATTGTTACTGGAAAAGTACAAATCTGATGTTAGAGGAACTTGGAATGTGATTAAGGAAGTGACCCATCAGCGTAAATCAAAACATTTACCATCACATATTGTTAGAGATGATAGTTCAACCGACGAAGATATTCATGCAGTGGTTAATGAGTTCAACAATTTTTTTGTCAATGCTGGACCAAGTTTAAATAAAAAGATTCAGGGAGCTCATGGTGGAAATAATAATATTCTTTTTGAATACAACAATAGCAGCTCAATGTTTCTCAGTGGAGTCTGTGAGAGTGACATACTAGAGGTGGTTAATAAATGTAAAAATAAAAGATCTACAGACTGTGATGATATTGATATGTCACTGGTAAAAAATGTAATTGATTGTATAATCAAGCCCCTCACATACATCTGTAACTTGTCATTTGCAACAGGGATATTTCCAGACAAAATGAAACTTGCTAAAGTGATTCCGCTTCATAAAGATGGTGACAAAAAGGTGATGAGCAATTACAGACCAATCTCACTGTTATCTCAGTTTTCAAAAAAATTAGAAAAACTGTTTCTTAAACAACTCAATATTTTTGTTGAAAAACATAACATATTATGTGAACAGCAGTATGGCTTTAGGGAAAATAGGTCAACATCTTTAGCAATTATGGATTTCACAGAAAATATTGCAACAACTATTGATAACAAACAGAACGCTATAGGTGTTTTTATTGATCTTAGCAAAGCATTTGATACAATTAATCATTCACTTCTGTTACAAAAATGTGAGCACTACGGTATTAGAGGGATGGTTAAGAATTGGTTGCAAAGCTATTTAAATAACAGACTTCAGTATGTTGAAATTGATGGCACAGTATCAGGACAAAGCATAATAACATGTGGAATTCCCCAAGGCTCTGTTTTGGGACCAAAATTATTTATACTTTATTTAAATGATATTGTCAAGGTATCAACAAAATTAGAGCTCGTTATTTTTGCAGATGATTGATTGATTGATTGATTGATTGGTTTATTTCAAGCATAGATCGAAAATACAGGACAAAAAACACAATTATTTCAAACTCATTACAGAAACAATAAGATGCATTGATTAGAAAATTGAAAACAAACAAAAATAAAATACACTTATGTCACATTTGGTTCATTCATTCTTTGTGATTATTAACTAAAGTCAGTAGAGTTTGATTGGTTGCTTGAAAAGGAGTGGGAAGAAGCGAACTTATATAATCCCACCCCTACTTGATTACTTCCTTTAACTGTTTTGTATAATTATGTCTTCCGGTTGTTTTTTTTTCTCTTTCTCAATACATTCCCAATAGTAAAGTAAAGTGCTTGTTGATTATTGATTAATCTCGTAAAACATTATTTCAGTAAACAGTAACATCAATCATACTTCATGTAACAGATATGTAAAAACTCACTGATTATCATCATAATACAATGTCAATGTCATGTCTATGCAGAAAAATAATAACACATTAAAATCAACTTTTCAAGTAACATTAGAGCTTATTGATTATTCTCTGAAAGAATTCTTGTATATTTTCAATAAACATTAATGGTTTACACAATATGTAATAATGATTGATTATCATTAGAAACACATAATTACATGAATCATTGCTACATATTTAGGATCAAGAAAGGAAAATTAATGCCATTGTGATTGTAAACTTATCAGTAATCATTACTGCATATTACATAACATAAAACTCTTTGATTGCATTAAAAAAAGAAAAAAAATGTTTGATTATTTTATCACATTCAAGTTCAGACATTTGGAATTGTTCAAGCACAAGTTGATCTTTAACTTGTCTTATCTTCATATGCTAACGCTCGTTCAACCTAAACAGACATTGCTGACTACATGGGTAGCTTTATATAATCAGTAAGCATGCAGTTTTCAAGCTGTTGAAATAAATGTAGCCAGGTGTAGAATGACAGGTCAGACAAAAGCGGCTCCAAAATAATGTGGGTATTTTATTTCCCGACCATTCCAAAGAAAAGGGAACAGCATTAATTTTGGTTTAATTTGGTTGTGTAAAATCAAATGGATGAATAAAAACAGAAAATATAATAATCCCAACCAGACAACAGCAGCGGTCTTAATCTATAATAAAATAAAATAGAATTCACTGATTATTTACATGTTCCTTGTGTTAGGCTTACACATTTTTTGTGACAACATTCAACTCAACAACGATCAACTCTGACAATGTTGTCTCCCCTCTGTGCAGAACATGCATTGTAAAATCATACATTGGGTGAACAGAAACTAATATCAACAATAACAACAGATGTGTATGGAAATAAAAAAAAAAAACAACTCACGCCGTCCTGCAGCTCCGTAGCCTTTCAGAACACCATGTTAACCTTGCTAGCTAGAGCCTTTCCCATCAACAGCAACAGCTTACTTCGGCGCCCCGCCACACGCCGTTATGTAGTTTCTAATAACTCCGGAATCAATCACAGTTCTTTCACTCCAAAACCACAGCTTACTTCTGCTTATTTCCTTGATCGTGAAACACACTCCTTTTCCGACGCGCATGTGTCGAGCCAGGACCGTCAGGCTGCCATATAGTGATCTCCTCCCGCCAGTGACAACATGCGGGCTTTACCTCAATAAAGAAAACAACAGCGCCACTTACAGGCCCCTACAGGCATTACCTATTTTACTAAAATGGAACTCACTTGACCTGGTTACATAAATACATTGTAAAGTAACCATTTGTGGTCTAAAATACCGTTTTTTCTCATAATTTCTTCTTCTTCTGGAATAAAATGTAATGCTTTAGCGCCATCGCCCCCTAGTGGCCAAACTGAAGCGCCCTCTATGAGAGGTAGAACATGCGTTTGTGTAATAAGAGTCAATGAAGTCTTTACCATGGTAATGATCTGCACATTTTTGCAGGAGCTTCTCTGTTTGAGAAAGCATGTAACAGTATGGTGTTAAAATATCATGTTTTATTATTTTATGAGTACGTTTTAACAGTATGTGAACTTTAATCATGCTTCCCTGGACTCCACCTTGGCCTCTTTCCACCAGGCTGTAGACTGCCCCACGAGGAACAATAGGACAATAGACCTGTTGTACAGCAACGTGAAGGACGCCTACACAGCCACCCCCCTCCCCCCACTTGGAAAGTCCGATCACAACCTGGTGCTCCTGCAGCCACAGTACACCCCCCTGGTCAAGAGGATGTCAGCCACAACACGCTCCATCAGGAAGTGGTCACCTGAGGCAGAGGATGCTCTGAAGGACTGCTTTGACACCACTGACTGGGATGTACTGCTGAAACAACACGGTGAGGACCTGGAGGAGCAGACT
Source organism: Oryzias javanicus (assembly GCA_003999625.1). Taxonomy (NCBI): domain Eukaryota; kingdom Metazoa; phylum Chordata; class Actinopteri; order Beloniformes; family Adrianichthyidae; genus Oryzias; species Oryzias javanicus. Next base: position 3,172,860 of record CM012450.1, read on the forward strand.
CACTGCCTGACAGATTATCTAAACTTCTGTTTGGATGTAGTTGCCCCACAAAAGACTGTATGCTGTTACCCCAACAACAAACCTTGGGTAACACAAGAGGTGAAAGCGGCCCTCAACAGGAAGAAGGTGGCTTTCATGAAGAAGGACAAAGAGGCGATGCTATCAGCACAGCGGGAGGTGAAACATTGCCTGAAAGAGGGAAAGGACACCTTCAGGAGGAAGGTGGAGAAGAAACTGGGTGAGAACCGTATGAGGGAGGTCTGGGACGGTGTCAACACCATCACAGGCTTCAGAACAAAAGCAACAACAGCGGGGGGGACAGTGGAGGAGGCCAACAGGCTGAACAACTTTTTTAATCGTTACGACCAGCCCATTGTCCCCCCTCCCCCTCCCCCACCACAGGACTCACCTTCACTGACTCCCTCCTCTGTGCAGCCTCCACCACCCCTCCCCCCATCTCAACACCTCCCCCAAATAACAGCTGATCAGGTGAGGGGAGAACTGAAGAAGCTTCACCCAAGAAAAGCAGCCGGCCCTGATAGAGTGCCCCCCCGCCTCCTCAAGACATGTGCTGCTGAACTTGGGGAGCCACTCCAGCATGTTTACAATCTGAGTCTGCAGCTGGGAAGGGTGCCCTCCATGTGGAAAACATCGTGCATCGTTCCAGTTCCCAAGAAAAGCCGTCTTGGTGAGCTGAACGACTACAGACCGGTGGCGCTCACATCTCAACTGATGAAGACTCTGGAGCGGCTCTTCCTCAATCTCCTCAAGCCTCAGGTGCAACAGGCTCAGGACCCCCTGCAGTTTGCCTACCGAGCAGGTGTGGGTGTGGATGATGCCATCCTCTACCTCCTGCACCGAGTCCAAGCTCATCTGGACCAGGGGAGTGGCACAGTGAGGATCCTCTTCCTGGACTTTTCTAGTGCCTTCAACACAATCCAGCCACAGATGCTACTGGATAAACTGAGGGAGATGCAGGTGGAGCCCTGCTTGGTGTCCTGGATTGCCGACTACCTCACAGAGAGACCGCAGTACGTCAGGCTAAGGAGCATCACCTCCGATACCATCATCAGCAGCACAGGAGCTCCCCAGGGGACGGTGCTGTCCCCCCTCCTCTTCACCCTTTACACCTCAGCTTCTGCTACACCTCGAAGCTGTGTCATATACAGAAGTTTGCTGACGACACAGCCATTGTGGGGTGTATCAGGGACGACGGGGAGGACGAGTACAGGAGTCTAATTAGTGACTTTGTCCACTGGAGTCAGATGAACCATCTCCAGCTTAACACCTCGAAGACCAAGGAGCTGGTCATCGACTTCAGGGAAGTCCAGCCCACAACCACGACCCTGTGACCATACGGAGGCGATGAGGTGGAGATTGTGGGCCACTACAAGTACCGTCGGTTGTGGCTGGACAACAAGCTGGACTGGACTAACGCTGCACAGACCACCTGTACAAGAAGGGCCAGAGCCGTCTGTACTTCCTACGGAGACTGGGATCATTTAACATCTGCAAAAAGCTCCTGTGGATGTTCTACCAGTCTGTGGTGGCCAGCACTCTCTTCTACGCCGTGGTCTGCTGGGGGGGCAACATGACAAAGAGGAGTGCTGACAGACTGGACAAACTGATCAGGCGAGCGGGCTCTGCAGTCGGCATGCGCTGGAACCCCTAGTGACAGTAGCAGAGAGGAGGACACTTAAACAAACTGCTGGCTATAAATGGACAATACCAGCCACCCTCTGCACTCTGTCATCAGGGAACAGAGAAGCCTGAGTAGCAAGACTGAGGCTGCTCCTCCCTAAGAGCAGGACCAACAGGCTCAGAGACTCCTTTTGTCCCCGAGCCATCAAGCTGTATAACTCTGCATTTGTAGGAGGGGAGAGGGAGGGTCGAGAGGGGAGGGGCGTAGCTATCTGATCCATCACACGAACATTATTTATTTATTTATTTATTTTTAATGTCAATAATGTGCAGTATTTATTACTTCCATATTGCTTATCTAGCCATATTCAGTCCATTTCACTTAATGTTATTCTATTGTATTAATTTTGTTATTTACATCTTTGCTGTACGGACGCTGGTACCTGAATTTCCCTGAGGACTACCAAAGGGATTAATAAAGTATTTTCTATTCTATTCTATTCTATTCTAACTGCTTTAGATTAAAAATGAATATTTCCAATACATATTGATTATTCATTTATTTCTACACACATATGTCTAAATGAGTAAACAGTGTAAATTCAAAATTGAATTGACTTGATTTTAGTGGATCGAAATAAATGAAATTAAACATCAATAAAACCAATAATTGGCAAATAGTGATGAAGTAATTGAGGGTGAGTGCTGTCCAAATTTTAAGAATTTTTTTTCCACATCTCTCTGTTTGGAGGGCTAAATGTAGGTGTAAGGGAAGAATTTGGAGCATTCAAACTGGTTAAGATGGGCTCAGACTAGTAATCTTTTTGTTATCATCATCATATATTACCTTTTCTTTCTTCCAACAGCTGTTAGCATGGTTGATATAAAATCATCTATAAGTTTAGTGTAAATTGCATGCAGACTCGACCTATTTATTGGAGCTGGGGAGCTGGAGGAGGCCAGGGCTGGAGCCCAGAGGGTGAGCACACATGCCCCTGGAGCTGGGGAGCAGGAGGAGGCCAGGGCTGGGGCACGGGGGATGGGCACACATGCCCCTGGAGCTGAGGAACTGAGGTGCTGCTGGCTGGAGCCCACAGGCAGAGCACAGCCTCCTGCAGCAGGTTAGCTGAGGAGGAAGCCAGGGATGGAGCCCAGGAGATGGACAAATTTAAGACACACAACGTCCAAATAGTGATGAATTGTGGGGTAAAAAAGGATAAAAATGAAGAAAAATTGAAACTTGTACATATATAAATAAAACAAATAGAATAATAGAGATAAACATGTTTCTTTAGCAGAGAAAAAGTCCCTAGGCTCATAAAGAATGCACTGAAAACAGAATGAAACAGGTTGGATTCTTTTAAATAATCCATTCTGAACAGAACATGTGTTGCTTGGGTCTGATTATTTTCAAAGATCCAACGCAGAATCACCAAACCAAGCTTGGTTTTTAGGCTTCAACTTGATAAGAGAAGGTGTTTTGGACTGCCTGGAGCTGCATGGCCTAAGACTGCGACATGCTGCTCACATCTGGCTTGCTTATCTAGCGCTGTAAAAGAAGATATGCCAAGAATATATATATATATTTTTTGCCCCCAAAAAAGCAGGAGACATAAAAAAAACCAGACATAAATAAATTAAGTAGTATTTAAGTTCAATTTAAAGTTTTACTCTAGTCAAAGTTTGTTTTGATCAAGTCATTATGCTGGAATGTCACACCTTTCTGGCCACCCCCTCCTAGACTGAGGGCGTTGCCTGGATGCATTTGCACAACATTACACTCACTACACTACACTCACAACATTACACTCACTACACTTACATTGTGTATACTTAATGTAAGATTTTAAATGTTAAAATGTTAAAAATTTGTAGTCCAAACATTTAAAATATCTATTTCTAAGTAAAAAGAAAAGGTTTTATTTTAAAGTTGTGTTTACTTGGTGAAATCTACTACATGTTTAACACCTTTTCAAACTTTGTTTGCTGCCTTGGACTCCACCCCTGGACTCCACCCCCACATTTCCATGATAATGAACATTAACGGCATAAAAAGAGGTGTTTTTGCCCTGGTTTCTCATTTCTCCTTCGACTATTGACCCTGCTGGTCCCTGCCTTCAGACTTTGGAAGATCTCCCTGCATTGAGAAGCTGACTACAGATTCCCCTTCTTTCTTTGAAAACTGACTGCTTTTTCTAAAGCACCCTGCCTGCTTCTCCAAGAGTGTTCCTACTGCTGCTGAAGACCTTGTCCTCTGCTGCCTTTTAAATCAAGATGGCCCAAGACAGGTAAGTGACTGTGAAGTTCATTTAGAAAGACACTTTTAGTCATTTTTTGCTAAATCAGTTTGTTCTTGTAGATATTCAAAACATGTTTTGTTTTTTTTTTCATTTCTGTCCTTTAGAAAGCCAGACCGTCGTGTCATCCACTGTCTGCTGTGTTTTAAGCCCACTGATACCCTCAGCGCGCACCTCGCACGGGTCTGCATGAAGGAGAAGACCCCAGAAGAGCGTGCAGCAGAGCTCCAAAGAGCCAAGGAGTCGTGCAAGCTTTGGATACGTGAGGGCAGAACCTGGGACTACAATGACATTTGTTGCTGGTGTCCACAAACAGCTATAAAACCACTGATCATGCAGCTGAAGAGAAAAGGTTTCCTGCTGCAAAACGTCCCTCAGGGCTTTGAAGAGGCTGACACTGAAGCAACATTGCTCCAGGCAGACTCTCATAAAATTCCAACTTCTGATGCTGGGCAGTCTGCCACAATCTCTGCTGCATCTTCTGAGTCTGATCCTGATGAGAACCCCTCCAGTGACGAACCAGAGATGGATGCGACGTGGCAACGGTTAGTACATTTATCATCAAAGCAACAACAACACAAGAAATGCAAACTAAAAAAAAGGTTTTTCTCTGTTTGTCTATATGTAATTTGGTTTTCAGGCCAACCCCTCAATTCTCCACCCCCCTGAGGGCACGCATGCAGCAGAACAACCTGTATGCGAAATTCCCACCAGAGAATCCCCTGCTGCTGGAGTTCAGACACCACCTAGTCAACGTCATGCAGATCTCAAACTGCCAGCAGGAGGTAACTTTTCCCTATTTCAGTCAAGGATGGAAGTGGTTAAATATAACTGATAAAGCACATCTGTTGTCTTGCCTGCAGCACGACAAATTTAAATGAGAAAATGTTTAAAATGTGGTATTTAACATTTAAAATAAAGCACTGCAAGCGAACAGAAGACATTTATGTTTAAAGCGGAGTTCACTCATTGAACATTTTTTTGTTGCCCTGTTTGTATTTTATTTTCACTATTAAACCATGATTCTCCCTCGTGTGTCCGCAGGTGGACAATGTGGCTCGTGTGCTCCGTTACATCCAACCCAGCGGGGATGAAATAAACCTGGATTTCATTGAAAACACCACTGTGCTTGGAGATTACTTTGATCAATTGAGGAGAGTCGGACTGTCAGCTGCCACACGTATAAATTACATCAAGAGCCTCTTGCAGTTCCTCAAATTTCTGAAGATTTCCCGTGGAGGCGGCGACCATGTTTTTTATCATAAATGTGGCCACTACATGGACTTCCTGACTGTACTGAGGAAGCCCATTTCGAAGAGCCACAGCAAAGATCTGTGTAGCAAAAGGTGAGCTTTTGGACCTGAAGAAAAACCCCTTTCCTCTCCTCTTTCATGTCAGTAAATGCCACTCTCATTTGATATTTTCAGACACGACTATTTTGTTGGAGAGAAGACGTCCATCCACACTCTCCGTTTGGTCCTTAGAAAGGCCAAAAAGGACATTCTGGAGATGTTTAGGCGTCTTTTGAACTCTGAAGACTTGACAGAGGAGGAAAAAACACGTTACAGATACTACTGTGAAGCGCTCCTCCTGTTGGGTCACTGCCAGCGACCTGGAGTCGCGGAGGGACTGACGGTGAGTGATTTAGAATTGACGTAGCATTAGAGAGAAGGCACTGCGCTCAGTTGGCAAGTGTATTTATTTTTGCTGTTTTTTTTTCCTTTTTTTACCTCAGGTAACTGAATGGCTTCAGAGGATAAAAGTGAATGGGCGCACTGTCGTTGCTGTGAAGTCACACAAGACAGCAAACAGCCAGGTAGCTTCCTTCGCCCTAACAGAGGAGGAAGACTCTGTAAGTCACCGACTATAAATGTGGTACTGTCTGCATGTCCGTTTCCCCCTGTGCCCTTTCATTCATTTCTTCAAATTCTTATCGCCTGCAGATCATCCATCAGTATTACTTGTCCGTGAGGCCGTGTCATCTGAAGGATGATAGCGACAACCCCTCTGGCGCGGATCGACTGTTTGTGGCCAGAAATGGGACCCCCGTTGGAAGTGCCACAAACGACTTGAGGAGGCTGCACGAGTAGTACGTTTAAATATTTCAAATGTGTCTGTCCATCGCTGACTCGTGCTGGAACTACACATTAGCAAGTCAAACTATTCAAAGGCGATCTGTCTTTGTGATGTCACAGTGTCTGCAATGTCTCCTAAAACAAATTTGACCCTTCTACTTTACAGTTACAAATGCCCGAACGTCACCAGCCAGCAGATACGGCGAGCAATGGAGACGGAGGGGAACGCCAGGCTCACCGATGAGCAGAAAACTGGCCTTGCTCATTACCTGGGCAAGGTGGCTCTGGTCCACTATAGGATGAGGGATCCGACCAGTATAGTGGACACGGCCAACCCTATGCAGGTGTTGACTGAGAGGTAAGTGATTCGACATGAATGAACTCAACAACTCATGCTGTAGATTTGCTGTTACTCAATGACACGTGCCTTTTCAGGTCCTCTGATGACTCAGATGAAGACCCAGCCTCGCATAAGCGGCCACATCCTGCTGAAGAATTTGGTCGCTTCGCAGAGATGTTCCCAGTGACGCTCCATGGCAAGCCACCCAACAAGGTCACTCGAGTGGAAGCTGGCTTCAGCGAGGACAGGACCTTGTATGACAGGTGGAGAGGGAAACAATTTAAGCTGAGGGAAGCACACCTTCTGGGTAAGTGAATATGAGCAATAAATGCATTAAGAATAGTAATATTACTAAATATCATGATCATGATTTTAACTGAACTGTTTGACAGGTCGATGGACAAGGCGGCCTCCCACTGCTACAAAAATCAAACGAGAAATAGAGAAGGAGCAGTGGCACTCCAACTGCCCCTCAGCAGAATCTATTTTAGAAAGATGGGAGCCTCCACGGAAGGAAGACGTGGAGTCGAGCTCCAAGCTCATGAAACAAGTCGAAACCCAGAGATGGAAATATCTGGCTGTTGTGGAACCTTCCCCAAAAGCTGGTGAAGGCAAAGGTGATGAGACATTAAAGCCTAAGACAAAAAAAATGCATTTAAGTCTCTGAATCTAACAGGACAATATTAACACTGTCTCATCTTTAGGCGTGATAACAACCAAAACCTTCCCGATGAATTCCATTCTCTGCGACTACCATGGGGAAGTTATTTCGGGAGCCGAGGGCCGGAGAAGAATAGCAGAGAGGGAAAATGCAATGGGCACTGCATTCTTCTTTAAATGTGGGAAAGAAGACCTCTGCATAGACGCCACAAACACGCCATGCCTCTGTCACCCAGACCAGGAAACCTTTGGGCGACTGATAAACTATTCAAAGAAGAGGCCCAATGTGAGACCGGCAGCCACACTGATGAACTTTCCAGAGGGCCAAAGATACGTTTTATTTTTCAGAGCAATGAGAGATTTGGCTGTGAACGAAGAACTCTTGTTTGATTATGGTGTTCGCAGGGACTCTTTTGGGGGAGAGGGTGCAGACTTGACTTGGCTGGATGAATAGTGAAAGTTCCAGTTGTGCTTTCTGTGACATTTCTGTTACAGTTTGCATCACACCCCTCTTGCTCTCTGTCCATATGTGCTGTGCTTTGCGGTGTTTTTTAATGAAAATGTAAAAAAATCACGTCTTCAGAGTGTTGTAAATAAAATTTATTGTCTTTCCCTGTCCACCTGTATGAGCTTTTACTTATTGGACCCTCACCTAGCACTCAAAGAACCTCATCTGGAACCGACTCTCTTTCTATGCAAGGACTGATTTGAGGGGTTTTGAATGACAGAAAGAACAGCGAGGATCACTTTGCTGACAGACAGTGTTGGGCATCTCACTTCCAAAAAGTAATTAGTTATAGTTACTAGTTACTTCTCCCAAAAAGTAATTGAGTTAGTAACTCAATTACTGCATCTTCAAAGTAATTAGTTACTTGGCAAAGTAACTCGTTTTAAATTTCTCTTTAAATATGGTAATATTTTGTATTTTTTCCTGCGTTACAAATAAAAAAAATAATTTACATTCAATAATAGATGATAACCGACAATAGTATACTGGTATAGTTTTCCAATGGAGTCATAAGTTTAAGATACACATGAGAGAGGGTTTAGGGAAAGAATTTTCAATATTTATTTGTCAGAATTATCCCACAAAACACTGCAACAAGTGGTATATAAAAAATGTAACTTCACACAAAAAAGGTAAACGTTTCAACTATTAACATACTTCAAGTATCTTACCTACAACTATAATTAAAGCAAAATGGATTAAAAAAACTGAAAGTGCAAAACAATAAATAATTATAAATAACTGTCAAGTAACAAAATCTCTGCTGTCTTTATTTATATCACACCACAGCTTTAACATTGTCTTTATAAAATTTTAACAACAATACACGCAAAATATAAATATCAACAATATAATAAACTTAGATAAAACCAAACTTTGTATAAAAATAAAAGTAAAGGTTCCAAGTATCAACATAACACAAGTATCCTAACAAGAATATTTAGGAGCACAGTAACAATACTTTATGTCTGATCATTTAAACATTCTTTTATTGCACCTTAACCTGAACTTTAACAATGCCACCAGCATAAGCAGCCAGTTGAATGGTTTCAATGCTTTAATTTTTGAACCACTGATTGTAGCGCAAAAGTAGCAACTTCTCAAATCTTTGGTCTGAGATGTGATCATGTTTTTGTATCTAAACAGGCGGTAGACACGGATATAAACATACAATCACATCACAAACGTGCGCGCGCGAGCACAGAGACACACAAAACAGACAGACACGCACACTTTTTTTTTTTTTTTTTTTTTTTACAGACACGTACACACGCAGATCAACGTGGATAGACTCCGGTGCGGGGTGAAGAGTTTCGGGAGTTAATAAAACGACAATAGAGAGACAGAGAGCAGCTCATCTTAGCAGAAACAGGTGGTAATATTAATAAAATACACACAACACAGACAGACAAGAGAGCGCACAGATCAACGCAGTGAGCTGACTCCGGAGCGAGTGGGCGGGGCTGCGGGATTTTGGGAGAGAAAAAGAGATGCAGAGCTGCTCCTCTTAGCAGAAATATGGGTTAATAATTGTAGTTTATTAATTTACACACACATACCTGCGAGCGCGTGCGCACAGACACACACAAAACAGAGATGCACACGCGCGCGCACACAGATCAGTACAGTGGGCCGACAGAGCGGGTGGGCGGGGTTTTGAGAGAGCAGTTTTTCTTAGCAGAAACATGGGTTAATGTCTTTAGGCTATGAAATTATCAACCATGATGGCAAAAACAAAAAAAGCTCTAGCAGAAGCGCGTGTGGACCGCCGCGGAAAAATGCTCGTCTGGCGTGAACTACAGAGCGGAGCGGACTCCGCTTCGCGGCGCTTCCGCGTCCAGTGTGACCCCGGCGTTATGGTGACGGGCTCATGCGCGCGAGCTAGTATCCGCCCACTTGACACTTTAACCAATCACGATCTCGCATTCGAGATCTCCCTCCGCATTACACAAGCAACTTTCGGGTGCGAAGCGCCCAGCTCCAGCAAGATCATCAAACTTTGAAGTAACGCGCCGCGATTTACACGAAGTAACTATAACGGCGTTACAGCGAGGATGAAAGTAATTAGTTAGATTACTAAATTACTTGATTTATAACGCCGTTAGTAACGCCGTTATACTTAAACGGCGTTAGTCCCAACACTGCTGACAGACCTCCCTTATCTGCCCAGATCTAACAGGTGAGAGGCCGATCACCTTGGAGACACTTGGAGAACAAATGAAAACATTTAAAGAAGAACATAGATAGACAAGGAACGTGTCTTTCTAACCCTGCTGGAGTGGGGCAGCAGACAGAGGAGGAGGTGAATCCAAATGAGTGGTTACAAATGAGCACTAAAAAAATAATGTAAATTCACAAGAATCAATGATTGAATCAATAATTTATTAAGCTTATGAAAATAGATCCAAAAGGCCCAACAGTTAATTTTACAGCTTTTTTTTTTTTTTTTTTACAAAATAGCAGTGAATCGTTTTAAACCCGTTAGATTTGGATCGTGATCATGAAAAAGCAATTTTCACTTTAAAATTTCAAAATAAGAGGTCAAGAATTGAATGAAAACAGACACATCTTTGTAATAAAGAGATAAAAAAAAAATCTTCCATGCATTTCATTTCTAACAGATTGTTAGTCACTGTCGGTCTTGTTAACCAGTTTTTTCCCACTGGACGGGATCTTGGTGTGATCTTTATTTTTTCCTTCTTTGTCGAGCAGCTCAAGGCCATCATTGATTTTTTTTAACATCTCGTATCGTTCCCTCCCAACAACAGCAACAACCACCAACCTCCCTTATCTGCCCAGATCTAACAGGTGAGAGGCTGTTCACCTTATAGACACTTGGAGAACAAATGAAAACATTTAAATGTAGTGGGGAGGGCATTAGGACCCAGGAGGTTAGGGGCCAGCTGCTCTCTCTCAGCAGAGAGTAGTTCCGGGGCAGCAGCCAGGAATGGCATATAAGGCGTGGGAGTGAGTCATTCACCTGTTGACGTCTTCCGGTGTGCGGCCACTCAAACTGAACCGAGCCCGACGGCGGTACGAAGGAGCACGGGAAAAAAACCCAGGTAGTTCAGAAAAAACCTCTCGCTTTCAACGTGATCTGCGGCCGGGTGTTGACATGGTATCTACGCAGGTTGTCAGTCAGGCCAGACGTGCAGTTTGCGTGGGCCCCTCCCTTCATCTTAAGTGCTCTACGGCAGCCACACAGGTGCAGCCTTGACGCTGATACCAGGTAGTTTTAAAGCCGTTTTAAGGGGGGTCATGATGTTTTTTTACCTGCATCTGTTTTAATGTGATTTTTGACAGTTTGATGGCACATGTACACTTTATTCTAAGACCAAACTCTGTTGTGATTATTGTGATTTAGAACTTGTAATCACGTGAGAACCTGCAGACTCTGAAAAGACATAGTGGAAGAAGGGGATTGTAAACGTGAGTCACACCTGCTGCTAATAATTTTTATTGTTGGTTGCCTCACTGTTCTTAACTCTCTGCTCTGTTGGTTTTAGGATTAACCCATGTGCTTTTAGACTTGTCACTGTTTTTATCTTCACTGCTCGCTTTTATTTTTTATATTTTTTTATCTTTTTAATGTGATGTCTTGGGGTGTTTTAACCCCTTTTAATTCCTGGCACTTTTAAAATTTAGTTGACCTTTTTATATAGTAGTTTTAACTAGTAACCTGGTGCTGTGCAGGACTGGATTTTATTTGCTGTGCTGTCCTCTCATGGTTTTATTGTGCATGTTGTGTTTTATTTGAGGGACAATTGTGTTGTTTTAAGTTTTCCTGCCACAGCCCAGTTTCTTAAGAAAACTACTGTTTGGTCCAGTGCCTTGTGTTTTAATAAATATATTTTAAACACCAGCTACTGCCTCCTCCAGTTAATTCTGGAAACCTGCTTTTAGTTGTGCAGCTAGCATCCTTCCTGGCTACGAAGGATTGCTGACTGCTATATAAAGAAGATCGGAGATAAACAAGAAAGTGTCTTTTTTTTCTCCAGCAAACTCAAATGACAAAATGTGTAATGTGGCAGTGTTTACTGAGTAGGTCAAATCATCTGAGGCGAGCCTCCTGGATAAGAGGGTTTGGCTGTGTGAAATCTGAGGAACACTTCTCCCCCTGACTTATTCTGAGCGTCGTCTTGCTCGGCACAGCACGGAGATTTCGTATGTATTGTGTGCAAAAAGAGAATATGCAACTTATATGTTGCATGGCCCAGGAGTAGACATTTCACAAGGGTCAAAACACGTGGATGGTGACACAGAACGAGACTTGACTCATTGAACGGCGAGGTTTCTAATGGTTAAACCCTCAGGCTCCGAGCGGCCTTGCTTTTCAAACCACTCGCGACACACGTGCTGACCTGCAAGTCCATTCTCCATGTTTTTGTTATGTTTTACGTGTGTTTCTCCATTTGTTTGTGGTTCACCTTTTCTTTTCTTCCTCTGTGCAGGCTGACTGTGGCTCCTCCCAGCTGATCTCCACCCTCTCCTGATCTCTGTGGAGGAGTCCACAGCTGTCTGCACTTAGTTGATTTAGTTTGCTCTCTATTTAAGCTGAGGTCCTCCTGTGTTTGGTGTTGGTTCGTTTTGTATGTGTCCCCCTGCACTTTTGAGCGTTTCTAGTTTATGTATTTTTGCAGCTTGTTTAGTTTTCCCTCGGTTAAGGTGATTTTTTGTTATTAAATACTACTTTTGTTAATTTTTGAGCTTGTTTGATCCCTGCATCTGGGTCTCTGTCTCCTGATCCGTGACAGTTTTGACAGTCATATCTTTAACACAGTTAGTTTCTGCGCACTTTCCAGTGGCCCAATTCGCTCACTGACACAGTGCAACGTTCAAGCCGGAGGTATTGAGTGAGGGGCAAAAAAGCAGCACAGGCGCTTTTATCCGAGCACTGTGATCACGAAAAATTTTATTTTCAAAACACAATTTTTATGATCAAATCCTGAGCCTAACATCTAGGAAAGGTGATAGGGGTGTTATAGAGGCAGAAAAAGGTACCTCTAAGGGCACATGGATCACATACAGTGACGACGCGTCACACACGCCAAACTCAACAGGGTCTTCTTTCCCCGCTGATTCTGCCAAGCCCAGGGGTGGGCAAACTACGGCCCGGGGGCCACATGTGGCCCCTTAAGATACTTAATCTGGCCCTCCAAAGTAAAATACATTGAATCAAAAATCCTAATTATTGTTTTATTTTCATCATATTTCTGGTTTCTTCTCATGAATGATGTTGTTTCTCTGGCGTTCGTGTGTGTTCCTTTCTGAGTCAGAAAGTGATTTTTCTGATTTCTTTGAGTTCGCATTTTCCTCTGAAGAACATCAACCCATTGGATCACCAAAAAGAGAACAAAAATCAAAATTTAGAAATGAAAATTCCCAAATTTTCTGTTCTTAAATGAATATATGTGAATTTTAATCCAAATTAAAGCATGTTTTTATCAAAATTCCATATTATATATATTATAGTTTATGAGGTTCATTATCAAATCACTCCTTCCATCTGCTTCTTGTCCGGCCCCAATGCCAAATTTTAGAACCTTTTCTGGCCCACAAATCAAAAAGTTTGCCCACCCCTGGCCAAGCCCGTTCCCTTGGCTGTGGTTTTGCTAGATAGGGGTAGGGACCGTAGGAATCTCGTTCATCCATTCATGCGCGTCACTAATTAGATGACGAGGCATTTGGCTACCTCAAGAGAGATCACCGTTACTCCCACCATTTATCCCGTGCATCATTGAATTTCTTCACTTTGACATTCAGAGCACTGGGCAGAAATCACATTGCGTCAGCACCCGCCGCGGGCCCTCGCGATGCTTTGTTTTAATTAAACAGTCGGATTCCCCTGGTCCGCACCAGTTCTAAGTCAGCTGCTAGGCGCCAGCCGAGGCCCCCCCCCACGCCCCACGCCAAGACGCAGGAAGGAGCCGCAGCTGGGGAGATCCGCGAGAAGGGCCCGGCGCGCGTCCAGAGTCGCATCCGTACCCGGCCCCCTCCCGCGACCCGCCTTCCGGACGGGGAGCGGGAGACCAAACCCGCGGGGGCGGGCCATCAAGACACTTGAAGAACAAATGAAAACATTTAAAGAAGTTCAGAGATAAACAAGAAAGTGTATTTTTTTAAACTTTGTACTTTTGGCGAGAAAAGGATGAAATGGACAACTTTGAATTTAAATTAAAAAAATTATCATCCATAAGTCCAGGCCTCGGGTGGTATTTGCTTGTTCTAGAGGTCACCCTCTATCACCTCACAAAAACTTGTGTACTTTTACTGTACAGTTTTTGAGAAATTACTGCTTAAACTTTGTATTTTAGGCGAGAAAAAGGATGAAATGGACAAATTTGAATGTAAATAAAAATGTAATTGTCCATAATTCCAGGCCTTGGGTGGTATATGCTTGTTTTAAAGGTCACCCTCCATCACCTCACAAAGACTTGTGTACTTTTACTTTATAGTTTTTGAAGAAATAGTACTTAAACTTTGAAATTTTCCAAAAACAACAGTGCTCAAGTAGACTACTTTGAATAGTCACTTAAGTTACTAATGCCAACGCTGGATTTGTGTCTAGTTCATCTATTTGTACCGTACTATCACTTTTTTGAAATTGTAGTCTAATTTAGTCTTATTTTCCTTGATTTATTAATAACATAAAAATGTATTTTTTATTAAAATCATAAGGAATATCTTCTGGCATAAAAGGACAGCAGCAGATTGTTATTTCAAGTTCAAGTCAGCTTTACTGTCAAATATGCTGAATACACAAGATAAGCAGCACAGATGAAACTTCTTTCCCCTCATCCCTCAGTGCAAACAGTAATGCTAATGACAACAAAAATAATTATTAAAATTTTAAAAGCATTAGTATCATAATATAAAAAATTACAGTAGAAGTTTAAATACAGAATAAACAAGGTAATATTGAAATAAAGTGACAACAGTGCAAAAATGGCCATGGATAATAACTTTAAAGTGGCAACAGTGCTGAGTAAAGTGAAAATTTCAACTATATTCAGCCTTCCCGATGGAAAAAATTTGACATGTATGGTGTGTGTGGGGTTTTGTAGAACATACTAGGATACTAGCTATTAAGTGCCACCTGTTGGTCATTTCAAGAGGATTTTCTGACTCTGGATAATCTATTGTATCTCATTGATAAAACCAGATATCACCATGGTACCACTTGTATTTGTTAAGTTACACAAGGAGACTATTCCATTCCATCCGTTTATTTTAACACCAATAGTCCTACAGTTTTAAAGATATTTAAGTTTTAAAGATATTAAAAGTTGTGTATGGGGGGAGGGGGCACGAAAGAAGGGGCTCTTCATGGGGAAGAGAAAATAGAGAAAATAATTGAGAAATACTGATATATATGATCATATATTACCTTTGGAACTAAAACAAATATGTATGAGATATGACTTATTGGACCCGCTCATTTTCGTGGGTATGGGAGGGGCTGCTGCAGACTGTGCAGGTTTTTAGGGGATTACTGTTAAATGCATGAACAGATCAAAATACCATTTTGAGGTTCACTGTAGTGAGGAATGAACAGTAAAATGCATTTAAAACCTCAAAAAGTAGAATTTTCATGGAATTGACCCTTTAATATACTTTTCTGTGTCACTTTACAGATTCAATGTGAAGTCTGCAGCAGATGGTTCCATGCACGGTGTGTGAAGATGGATTAAGCCACATTTGAGAAAGCTAAAACCTCTGACTGGAACTGCCGTCTGTGCAGTTAAATCGAATTTCTTCAAGTCATCTAAAAAAAAAAAAAAAAAAACTGAACAGTTCATATATTCACAAACGTTTATGTAAATAGTTAAATTTTATATCAAACTAGTTCCTAAAGCTATTGTGAAACAAGATTTTTTTCTTACAGTTCGTCTTATCCTTGGCCACACACACCATACATGTCAAATTTTTTCCAGTTAGATTAAGTAGTTTTTGAGATATAGCTATAGACACTATTGAATCATTTACAGCGCTACCTACTGAAAGATTTTAATAATTCTACTGATATCCTTTTATTACTACGAGAGGAAAACGTATTTAAAATTGCACCCCCCACCCGCCATTGCATCAAGGGGGGCGCACCCCACCATTTGAGAAACTCTGATATATTTGAATATAGTTCAAGCAGAAATGCTTAAGAAAACTATGATATGGCCCTTTTAAAACTATGACATCATATTGATTAAATTAAATACATATTAAATATGTTTTCAGAAGTATAAGCATTGTATTCTGATTTTAAACAGTTGCATATTGTAGGGCTAAATTATATTTTAAATATCAATATATTAAATAAAAACTGTATTTCACCCAATCTGTGAGTGGAGATCTGTGCCTGGTGGCTTGATTTGCGAGCACATGGAGCAGTTAGTCTCAGAGTTGAACACTTTAATAAAAAGTTAAAATATAGATACATAATTACTTATTATATTTTGATAAGGGAACTTTAATACAATTATTTACATTAATATAAAAAAATTATATTATTCAGAAATTATAACAAACAGGAAGCCTTTAGAATTTCTAATCCTATGGTTTGGTGTTCGCGTGCAATCTGTTTCTTGGATGTTTTGAAGTCCATGTTTGGCATGTTAGGGTGTGCCTCCATCAGTAACTGTGACATCTGCAAGCATAAGTGTGACACAAACTATTTGAAAAAGTAACATATTTGTTAAATTCTCCTTTTGTCATGTCATGCTTGCTTTAAACAATTTTCAACTTACCATTGCCACTAAGACTCCACAACTATTTCCATCTTTCTGAAATGGATGCTTCATAATGGCCCCTTTCCATTTTTTTCCAACCCAGTCAGGTCTGCTGTAGCATGTCCATCTCATCTTGAAATAGTCACTGTACAAATATAAGTAGTCAATAAAATGTATTAAAAAGAAACATAAATTCACTATGATAAAATAACACAAAATACGGATTAGTCAGTATCGCAACAGGACAGTGATGTAACAAAACTGCACAAAGTATTCAGGTCATGAGGTGACTTCCTTTAGTGCTAAAGATATGCTACTTTTTATAGTTTTCTTTTATATCTGACTAAGGGGTTGCTAAAGTAATTTTTTTCTATGTAAAACCAATAGGTAATTGATAAATGAAATAAAATCTCAGTACTGCAGTCTTTTTGCTGCCATCTCAGAATCTGTCAATTCAGATTTATTTTTGGCGGGATCCAACAGATACACCTTACTTTGGATGGCATCAATGTACTATTAACAGAAAATAGAAAAAAAATATTCATGTATATTTTTTCAAATAAACTTCAAATTATCATTAAAGAATACAGACTGCACTCACCAGTAATTTCCCGTGCACGTTGTCAGTATTTACAAAAGACATAATGCTTCTGTAGCTGTCGAAATCAATCTGCAACTTTTGCAATCATTAGTAGACATTGAGTTTTGGATGTAGAGCTTCAATTGTAAATCACATCTCAAGATATGCAAGATCATGAACCCTACAAAAAATAATATTTACCATTTTAAAGCTATGCCTTCCTCTCTCTTTCCAAAGAGGATCATACCAGCAATGTAGTGATTGAGAATGAACAATGTACTTCCTAAATCAAGTTTGCTGGCTGTGAGATGTAGCTCTCAATGATCTAAGAGACATATGAAAATGAACCATTTTAGTAAGATCTATATACATAATATTAATTCACTAGAAACAAAATTTAGTAAATGCACCTCTCCTGTGAGCCACTGATGAGGTCGAAGGGATCTCAGCTCACTGTGGTGGATGACGCAGCTTTGGCCCTTATTTGAAAAGGTACCTCTGACACTACCACTTCTGTGTCCTCTTTTTCCCAGAGTGACAGCAGCTGTAGAATAAACATGTTTTTTTTTTTTTTTGGTTCTTTTAACCAAATAACACACACATACATAGACACACGTGCAAAACTCACTTGAGATGTATCATTTGGTAGAGCTGTCGCTGAACAGGACACATCTTGTGCACACTACATAGGATAGAATTGTTACTTTTATCAATAAAGTTATATGTTTCACAAAGAAAAAGAAGATATACATTTAAACAAATCAGCTATGTTTAATTAATGATATCCAAGAACTATATAACTTTCCAGAGTCATTGTCCTGGTCTGCCTCATCGCCCTTTTCTGTGGTGGTTGTGTGGTTGTATCTGAGAACTGTAGAAAGTAACACATGGTATAAATTTTCAACAAATTAGCAAGGTTTAAAAAACATGCCAGAGAGATTAACCTGTCCAGAGCCATTGTCCTGGTCTGCCTCATCATCCTCTTCTTTGGTGGTTGTCTGCATTTGTGTGGCTTTGTCTGAGCACTGTAGAAAAAAGGGTATGTAAATTATCAAAAATAAAGTATTGTCAGAACTGCTAATAGAAGATTTTAAAAAAATTACCTTTTTCTTTTGCTGCGCAAAGGGCTTCATCAAGGGCCTTACACAGATGCCTCTCTTTTTTTCCCTCCTTTGCTTCCATTTTTCTTCATCCACAAAATATCTCTGACATGAAAATAAATCAAAGATTTAACAATCCTTAACAAAATTATAGAACATAAAGAGTCTAGTTTTATGTAAATTTAATCATAAAAAATGTGTAATGTTAGTGATTATGTACCTTGTGTTTCTGTTTAAATGAATCTCTGAACTCTCTCAGAAGATCATTTGCATTTTTTTTGTAGGTTGCCACAAAGTTATCGAGTCTCGTTAGACAACGACGTTGAAACCGAATCCTCTTGAGGTCCGATTGGCTTTTCTCCATTATTCCCTGAGTTTGGTTGTCTTTGGTGTAGTTATGTAAATGTTGAAATACAAGGTAAGAGTAACTTTTAGCTTTTCTTTAAAAAATTGCGTCTGACAGAATAAATAAAACGAATATTACAACACAAAAAGAATTCATCGTTACAATTATTACAGAACAACATGTAATATTTCAATAAAAAATTACCTGTGTAGATTTACAAGCTGCTCTGTTGAATTTTTTTGAAAATTTATCATAGACTGGCCCGGTTCCATGACGTCCAAGATTTCCTATAGAACAAGTTTTACTTAAATTGCCACAAATAACTTAGATGAACATGTTTTACATATAATAATTAAAAATTACCCAGGAGTAGTCCTGTCCACAAAACAGCTTGATGGAGGAAGAACTTTATCAACTGCGGGATGAATGTAAGATAGGGGTTGGCTTCACCATCCTCGTCTACCTCCACCCTCTGATGTGGGACCGACACCTTTCCAAAAACACTTTGAACTACTAAGACATTCTAGTCATTAAAAAAACATAAACAATATCTTTCATCAGTACAGCAATATACAAAAAATTATCATCCATTTAATGGTAAAGATTTTAGAACATACCTGAAAGTCCTCCTCCACAAGGCTTGATTCGTCAAGGTCACATTTTCTTTTCTTTGACAGAATTACTTGTAGGTTTTTAAAGTGTTTGTCAAAAATGTCCCCACGGTGCGCACTGGAGAATACAACTGCTGCACTGACAAAAACTTCATCCAGTTCTTCCATTGTTCCTGCTTGAGTCATAGCACCAAAAGTTTGCATTGCCAGGTGGTAATGTTTGGGAGAACTGCAAAAATAAAAAATTTAGTCACATCATCCATAAAACTACTTAGCTGTATATTTCCAAGGACACAGCAAACACTTTCTGTTTTGCAAAGGTCATTTGCATTTTTCATTACATGACTCAAGCAGCGATGCAAAATCTGAATTTTTAAGGATTCCTCTTGTACTTGCCCTGTCACGATGCTGTGGTATTTGACCAGCAACTCCTGGAGTGAAACTCCACAGAAGTTTTGAGCCAGTGACTGCAGCAAAACAATGGAACCATCACAAATTATAATCACAGGTCTTGATTTTGTCTTTGGTCCATGGTGTTTGATTAAGTCAGTTGCAAAAGAGGCCAGGAAAAAGGACACTGACGCAGTAGTGTGGTCACTTGTTACGAATGTAGCAACTGGGACAGGGGACGATCCTTTTAAAGGATGCCGCACCACCAGCTCATACACATAAAATGGTGCACTTTTGCCGTTTTCTTTTTGTATGATGCTCCCAGTGGCATCCAAATAAACAATGTCCTGTTTGCACCTCTGGTAAAAAAGAGTAAGCATCTGTTTTGACCAGAGCATTACTCCTTTTGGAATCATTATTATTTTTTGGATAATGGCATCTTCAGTTCCTTGCTCCTCTATGTGCATGATTTGTAAACTTAAAGAATCATTGCGATGCCTCCTTGTTTTTTTTTCATTTCCCAGGACAACGTTTTCAAGGTTCCGGTTGCTGGAACAAGATCCCTAAAACCTGATTCTATGACTGATTCGTCCAACTGGCCAACTTTTTCTAGATGAAGGCTACGTGGTAATTTAGAGGATAAAGCCTCTGCCAGTGTAGCTCTGTCATCTCCACGTACATGTCTTCTTTTAAGTTTGGCTGTGTTGTGCCACACTTTGTGCCCTGAAAAATTAACTGTTGCCTTGAGAGATGTCTCATCGTCCATTTTTACAGTAACTTTTACAGGACACTCTTTGAAGGTGCAGTACCCATTACAGAAAAACAGAGGGCCAGTTCTTCTTGAGCCAACTGCTATCACAGTATGCCTTTTAAAGGCAAAACTGCCAAATGGATTAAGAGTCCGAATACCGTTGGCCATTAAACTTGTCCAGTTTAGCGTTTTGAAGCGATTTTTTTAGCTGCTTCCTTCTTAGTGTATTCCATTCTTGTTCATTAACAACAAAAAAAAAGGCTTTTGTGGCAATGGACGACTGAAAAATTGTTCACGCTCATCAGCATTTTCAACGCTGGGTGTGGATGATCCATCAAGTGTCAATATTTCCTGAAAAGTATTTAATAAAAAGGAAGAAAAATTAGTATGAGTTCAATTTTTTATAACTAATACAGATGTCAGCTGCCTCTGGAGTCCCACAAGCCAACCAGGCCTGATAGGACTCCTTCTTCAGCTTGACGGCATCCCTTACTTCCGGTGTCCACCAACGGATTCGGGGGTTGCCGCCACGACAGGCACCAGAGACCCTGCGACCACAGCTCCTGAAAGCAGCAGAGACAATAGAGGCGGAGAACATGGTCCACTCGGACTCAATGTCACCAACTTCCCTCGGTACCTGCTTGAATTTTCCCGGATGTGGGAGTTAAAGACCTCCCTGACGGAGGGCTCAGCCAGACGTTCCCAGCAGACCCTCACAGTACGTTTAGGTCTGCCAAGTCTTTCCGGCCTCCTCCCCCGCCAGCAAATCCAACTCACCACCAGGTAGTGATCAGTGGACAGCTCTACCCCTCTCTTTACCCGAGTGTCCAAAACACACGGCCGGAGATCGGCTGAAACGACTACAAAGTCGATCATCGATCTCCCACCTAGGGTGTCCTGATGCCAGGTGTATTGATGGACACCTTTGTGTTCGAACATGGTGTTTGTTATGGACAAACTATGATGAGCACAGAAGTCCAACAACAAAACACCACTCGGGTTTAGGTCAGGGAGGCCATTCCAACCAATCACGCCCCTCCAGGTGCCAATGTCATTGCCCACGTGGGCATTGAAGTCCCCCAGAAGGACGACGAAGTCCCCCGTTGGAGCACTTTCCAGTACCCCTTCGAGAGACACCAAGAAGGCCGGGTACTCCGAACTGCTGTTTGGCCCGTAAGCCGAAACTATAGTCAGAGACCTGTCCCCCACCCGAAGGCAAAGGGACATGACCCTCTCGTCCACCGGTGCGAACTCCAACACTTGGCGGCTGAGCTGGGGGCTCACGAGTAAGCCCATCCCAGCCCGCCGCCTCTCACCATGGGCAACTCCAGAGTGGTAGAGAGTCCAGCCTCTCTCGAGGGACTGAGCTTCAGAGCCTAGGCCAGGGGTCGGCAACCCAAAATGTCAAAAGAGCCATTTTGGACCAAAAAAACAAAAAGCAAATATGTCTGGAGCCGCAAAAAATTAAAAGCCTTTTATAAGCTGTATTATGATGGCAACACACGCTGTAGGAATCTGTATTAGCCATTCATCAAAATGGCTATGTTGGCAACAAATAAATAATAAACCTTCATGTTTAAATGTTTGTTTTCCCTGCAGTGCATCTTGTAGAGAATGATGTATCACGTGAGTACTCTGTTGTACGATGCCACCTCAAGTTTAACTTCATTACAATATTATTTAACTATGTTTCATTGCTTTGATGAAATTAAAGAAATAAAATAAAGAAATCTGATTTTTCTGTCATTTTTGTTTTGAGTATTCAAACCAGCAACAAAATGGAACGTGCATAACGTGCCCCTTATTTGGGCAACAGAGTGCATTAAAACGCAGCCTGCATAAAATTAAAACAGCCACCTTTCGAAAATGTAAAGTATATAGAATTAAACAATGCAATTTAAGTTTGATTTATTTGCAAATGCCAAGCAAGTCAGTGCAACAGTGAAACGCAGCAGCATCTTCTTCTCCTTTGCTCCTTTGACATGCATCCAACGCAGCTATCATCGGACCTGAGCACAAAACACAATAATATCCCAGTGTCATTTCATTCAAATATATAGGCTACTGACAACAATCAGAAATCACTTTATAAAAAACAGCCACGTTATTACTAAATATGTGCCTATGACATGATTATGTTCTTACCCGTTTAATGTGACTTCTGTTTTCGGACATCACTGGTCAACTTCTCAACATCGGGCGTGTAAGATGTAACTTTAATCTTGACGCAGGACTGCAAGCTCTCATCTGTGAGGCGGGTGCGATATTTAGATTTGATGTAGTTCATGTTTGAGAAGATCTGCTCGCACAGGTATGTTGATCCAAAGATGGATAATACTCCAAATGCATATGCCTTCATGTTCCTATAACTGTCAGGAAGAGCATTCCATGTGTCATAGACAAGTTTCTCGGGTGTTGGGAGGCTTTCAATTTCGCTCCATTTGTGGCTTTGGGCGAGCTGGGCTTTCTGGCGAGCGACGTCTTCAAGCTCGGCTGTCAGACGTGTGAATTTTGACACCCATAGATCTTTGTCGGCTAAATCAGCCATTTCCATTTCAAGGTCTGCTTGATTTACTCCTGGAAATGTGCTCAACAAAGATGGGTTAATCTCCAGGGGTGTGACAGGGAAAGACAGTGTCATTTTTTCCTTTCGGAACTCGCAAAACCTGCTCCCAAATGCAGTTTGCATATCAACAATCGCACCTTGTAAATAATCACCGTTGAGTGTGTGATCGTGATGGGCTTCTTTGAATTCTCGCAAGGAGGGGAAGTGGAGGAGCGTTCCTCGATGGACATCTTTAGCAAAGACAGTCAGCTTACGCTCGAAAGACAAAACAGCTTCCAGCATTTGCAGCGCAGTGTTTCCCCGCCCCTGGAGACTTTCATTGAGCTTGTTTAGATGGCTTGTCATATCCACCAAAAAGTGCAGTTTTTCGAGCCACTTGGTATCTTCCAGTTGCGGGTAATTCAGGTCTTTGCTTTTCAGGAATGTTTTCACGTGTTCTAAACAAGCAACAAAGCGACGCAAAACTTCCCCCCTGGACAGCCATCGGACTTTGTTGTGAAGCAGGAGATCGGAATATTCGCTGTCAACTTCATCAAGCAATGCACGGAATTGACGGTGGTTCAGTGCTTTTGCTATTATCTTGTTCACTATCTCAATGACAAGGTTCATCACTGCGACACATTCCAATGGGAACGTTTGCGCACATAGTGCCTCTTGATGCAATATGCAGTGGAATGCAAGGAGATTCCGATCCAATGCCTTCTGCAGCAAAGTCACAAACCCCCGTTTTGATCCTCTCATGCTGGGAGCCCCATCCGTAGCCACTGAAATCAGGTGGTTGGTGTTTATTCCATTGTCATTTAAAAACTTCAGCACAGCCTCACATATGTCCTCCCCCCGTGTTGTGCCTTTCAGCGGTATTAATTGGATCATTTCTTCTTGCGGTCCGTCGGAGTTCACGTACCTGCATAAAAGCGCAGTCTGTTCAATATCGATCACATCACACGACTCATCACAGGCAATTGAGTATGCTGGTGCTGAATTAATGTCCTTGATTTGTTGATCGGTGATGTTGCCTGCCATTTTAATGGCCCTTTCCTTCACTGTCTTAGCGGAGAGAGGCATGTCTTTGATTTTCTGTATTATCGCGGTTTTGTTTTTGAAGTCTGCAAATAAATGTTCTGATATGTTGATGAATGACTCCTTCAGGTATTCACCATCTGTGAACGGTTTTCCACGCTTTATTATCTCCTGGGTTGCAACAAAACTTGCTGCAGTAGTGGAGTTCGGAGATGCAATCCAATTCTTAAATCTATTTTTGCGCTCCTCTAATTTCTCCAGAAGTAATGCAATCGCATTTTTTCTCTCACTCCCAACTGGGTACTCGGAAGCAAATGAGGCATGCCTTCCCTGAAAATGTCTCTCCAAGTTACTCTTTTTGTTATTTGATAACTTCTCACTACAGAGTAAACATTCAGGTAACCCTTCCGCATTGGCAATAAATGCAAATGATTCGGTCCAAGAAGTGTTGAATCCTCTGTTCTCCTCACTTATTTTTCTCTTTTTCCCTTTGGGATCCATGGCCCATCACACAGCCACCTGCCTGTTATCCCGTCCTGCTGATAGACATGTGCGTCGCAAGCTATGACGCAATTTTTTATTGACGGAAATATTGAAATTTAATATTTATTGTACATTTTTTTACAGCATTGAATAACGTCAAAAAATATTTGTGTCATCTTTGTCCTCTTACAGAAACCATAAAAAAATCCCTCCAACATTTTTTTTTTTTCCATTTCAAACATTTTTGAAAAAGCTCCAGGGAGCCGCAAGGGCGGCGCTAAAGAGCCGCATGCGGCTCCGGAGTGTGTGTGTGTGTATATAGATGTAAAGCAATCTTTTATTTTTGTTGATAAACAAAAACTATCTGTCTGAGCTGACATCCATATCAAAACTATATGGCTGTATGTTACTGATATGGCTGGACATTTTTATATACCAGTGGTGAGGATTTACACTAGTGAGATGAGACACAGAGCTATCATAATCAGACAGGGAGTATCAGGGATGGGGCTGCTCAGCTCATGTCCAAAAGCCACACCCCATCAGAGGAGATTTTGGAAACGGTGGCTTCAGATCAACATGAAAAATGGGTTTTTAAGACATCAAAGATGTTGTATTTTGGTTAAAAATTCATAATTATTAAAACACTACTATGAATATTTTGAATAATAACAACATTTCAAAGGGGGAATTTCATATTGTTAAGCCTTATTTACTACATCAGGGGTCAGGAATCTAGGGCATGCCTGCCACCTGTTGCACACGGAGGGAAAGTCAGTGACATGTCGGTGTGTTACAACAGCAAGCCTTTTTGTTGTCTGCTTGTAATTTTTGGTTCTGAAAAGAGTGATCATCTCTTCTCACAAAAATCTTTGTTCCCCGGTGTCACAAGGACAGGGTCCATTCCTGTGAGGGCAGAACCCACTGTCCTCACATTTAAGTTAAGTTCATTTATTATATTTCTTTGTAATATATTGGTACATAGATTTATTTTACTTTACACATCACATCACATAACAAATGACCTGTGCACACATTTAGTTAATTTTGTTCTGATTATTTGAGTAATTCTGTTCTTTTGAGTCTTCTGAGGCCTGATGCTGTGGCAGAGGGAGGAGCTGCACAGTTCCTGATGTGGCACAGGCAGAGCTGGACCACTTCCTGGACACTACCATTTGAAGATGGAGGGGAAATACAATTTATACTAATACTAATACTAATACTAATTTATTCTTTATTTGGATTATTGTTTTCTTCTGTTAAAATATGTTGAATTTTTATGAAGTAAAAGTTTAGTTTGTTTGCTTGAAACTCTAAGTTACCAGTAATTTATTTCTTTAGGTAATGTTTAGGTTTTGATTGTTTGTATTTGTGGTTCCCTCCCTATCGTGTCTTTGGTCTGATCAGCCAGTATAAAACCTCCCTAATGTTTCCAGCAGGGGGTAAGTTTTGGTTCAGTTGGTTTGAGCTTTTGTTCTGATCCTCTAAGTTACATTTTTTTAAGTTGACCCCATTTTAATTTAGGCCTTTGCCTTTTTTGTGTTGGATGAAATAAAAACATCCTTTGTCCTGTGGCTCAGTCCCCATCGAGCGGTCCATGACAGGCCACAAGAGGTCGGTCCATACGATGAATGGCTGATCAGCGCCTTCCAACCAGTGACGCCACTCCTCTAGCGCCAGCTTGATAGCGAGTAGCTCCCGGTTCCCGACATCGTAGTTTTGTTCCGCAGGGGACAGTTTGCGTGAGAAGAAGGCACATGGCTTAAGTTTGCCGGTAGAGGCTTCCTTTTGGGATAGGACAGCCCCTACACCCGAGTCAGAAGCGTCCACTTCAACGATGAATTGGCGAGATGTGTCAGGTTGGATGAGGATGGGGGCATTGACAAAAAGGCTCTTTAATCTGTCAAAGGCGTGTTGGGCTTCGGTGGACCAGATGAAGGGGCGATTAATGGAAGTGAGACGAGTGAGGGGGGAGGCAATGCTGCTGTAGTCTCTGATGAAGCGTCTGTAAAAGTTAGCGAAGCCGAGGAATTGTTGAAGTTTTTTCCTGTTTTCGGGGGGTGCCCAATTGGAAACGGCCTCAATTTTGGAGGGGTCAGGGCGGATGCGACCGGGCTCGATGATATAGCCTAGAAACTGGACGGTGGACACATGGAACAAACATTTCTCGTGTTTGACATAGAGTCGGTTTTCTAATAGTCTTTCGAGTACCAGACGTACATGGTGCTCGTGTTGAGCCTGGTCGTGCGAGTAGATGAGAATGTCGTCAAGGTATACAAAAACGAAGCGATTGAGAAAATCCCGAAGGACGTCATTCACCATCCTTTGGAAGACTGCCGGGGCGTTGGTGAGGCCAAAGGGCATGACCAAATATTCGTAGTGGGAGGAGCTGCACAGGTCCTGATGATGTGGAAGGGGAGGTGCTGCACAGGTCCTGATGATGTGGAAGGGGAGGTGCTGCACAGGTCCTGATGATGTGGCACAGGCAGAGCTGGACCACCTCGTGGACACACCCATTTGAAGATGGAGGCGAAAAACAGTTTATTCTTTAGTTGGACTATTGTTTTTCTTTTGTTAAAATATGTTGAACTTGTTATGAAGTATAAGTTTAGTTTTGGTTGTTTAAAACTTACCAGTAATTAATTTCTTTAGGTAATATTTAGGTTTTGAATGTTTGTATTTGTGGTTCCCTTCCTGTCGTGGGGGTGGGGGGTGGGGGGTCAGTTTTGGTTCAGTTGGTTTGAGCTATTGTTCTGATTTTCTAAGTTACATTTTGTTAAGTTGACCCCATTTTAATTTAGGCTTGAGCCTTTTTTTGTGTTGGATGAAATAAAAACATCCTTTTTTGAGGATCTTTTTGTCCTGTGGCTCAGTCCCCACTGAGCGGGCCATCACAACTGGCGTCAGAAGCGGGATAAGCCCACCTGAGCCCAGGATTTTTTTTTTCTCACTTTTGTGTTTTTCCCCTTTACTAATTCTTCGTTCTTTTGGACTTTGAGGCATGCAGAAAGTGGACGCAATATGAGAGGAGCCAAGGATGGCCAAATACCCCAGAAAAACACACAGGAGCAGCCAGAGGATGATCATGAGGAAAATGGAGCTTCTGGAGGGGTGGACAGCTCTGAGGGCACAGGTAATGAGCCAAGTGTTGCAGACCTGGTCTCTATCTTTCGTTCTCACATGAGTCAGCAGGAAGCCAGAGATGCCAGACAAAGAGAAGAAAATGCTCGACAGGAAAAGCGATTCAGGACACTCCAGCAGATGAAATAAAAACATACTTTTTTGAAGATCTTTTTGTCCTGTGGCTCGGTCCCCACCGAGCGGTCCATCACAATTCCATAATGGTCCATTCACGCATACGTGACTATTACCCGTATAAATACTGTGTCCCTTTTTGAATTAAACTTTACAGTTTGACAGAACGAAGATCCCTTTTAGCATTAGCCTTTCGGAAAAAAAATTTGCTGGGGTGAAATTAAAAAGCTGAAATAACTCCTATGTTTTGAAACTGTTGCTGGTGAGATGAGAGTTGTGACAGGTTTATGCATGACTGGGAGGAGTATAAAGCAAAAGTCTATGACAGCTATTTTAGTGTCATGTTTTTGGCATTGCAGACATTAAATAATTCATGTTTCTAAATGGTAATCTTTTGTAACGGCATATTTGTTGGTTACGTTGGTGTGTATAGTCCTGGGGCTCAAGAGCGGTTGGGGTTCTGCATCACAGCAAAGCCAAGCCTTAAGTCTGTTCTATAATTACAGTCATTTACTATTGTCTGTATGGGTTATGAAGCTAAAAGGGTGTTGGTTTTAATTTTTCTTCTTTTTGTATTTTATGTTTGTTTTCAACTGTAAAGATCTTAGCTGCAACACAAGAAAAGTGGTTTTAATAAATAAAGATTAATCGATAAGTTCTGTTTATTGAATGACAACTAAACAATGTCAGATTAAGCACAAACTTATTTTCCATTCTGCCAAACATCAATATGAAATGTGAAAAAGTCTTAAAATTAATATTGCAGTCATTGACTATAGATGGTCTATGATTACAGCTGATCATCAATGCATTTACTAGGGCTGAAAATGTTTAACAATGCAGCAAACCAATGGAAATTTAAAAACATTTAGTTTTACATACAATAAAAGTATTGTCACAAAATTAATTAAGAACAAGTACCTCAAGTTCTGTCTAATAATGTAACTAAAGGTAAATACGACAGTAGCTTCCTTTTTTTATTATTAATAGTTGTGAAGTTTTTAGAAATATTCAGGACATTTTCTTCTGATGCTTCCAATGATATTTCTCTTAGTATGTCATAGCACACATGCATGACTTTAGGTTTCAAACAAACATAGTTGCAATACTATTTAAAGTATTTTGCTTTTGCAATATTATTTATAATGGACAATTTAGAACTTATGTTGAAAAAGCCGTTTGACATGCCGTTTGTGAATTACAATTTTCAGACATCTTGGAAATGTTTTTTCTATACGTTTTATTTTTTGCATTAAAGTTCACATTATAGCTGAAAGTGGCTGGATATCTCAGGTTAACGTAAAACTTTCTACCTAAACACCTGTGGGAATCAGTAAAAGCCTGATGTTTAACCCTGTGGTTTTTCCTTGACAGGATAAGCACAAAGGTGACCAACAACAGAGTTCACTTTATAGTTAGTGATGGCACAGTTGTTAGGGAAATAATGTTTATTTGGAAAAACATGTCATAAACGTTGCTGACCCTTGTTATACATAGAGGATTACGAGTATAAACTTGAGATCTTGTTTAAGTGGCTAAACCATGTAAAATCTCTTTTCTGAAATTTAGTGTATTATCATTTTTATTCCTCACTATGAAGAACCCCAAAGCGGTATTTTGATCTATTCACGTATTTCTGAGTAATCCTATAAAAACCTGAACATTCAACAGCAGCCCTTCCCATACGCACAAAGATGAGTGGTTCCTCATGATCTGATGTAACAGAGCGTGGGCTGCCCCTTTTAGGAAGGGTCAGCTCCACCCCCAGTTTAACACCAACACTCAATTTTTCTACAGAGCTAGCAGTGATCAACAAAAAAAATGTAATTTTGCATGAAGAATATCATATATCTTACGATTGTGTCCTAAGTCCAATACATTGTGAATCTAACAAGTGTATATATACAGTCAATCCTTTTGCTGTTCATGAGCTCTGGAACTTCCTTCCTCCTGATCTTACGGAACATTGTTTCCCTTACCTTATTAATTAAAAGACTTCAAAAAATGTTTTTGAAACTAGTAAACTATAGCCAATTTGTTTTTTGTTTTTAATTATTTCAACATATTATGAAAACTCACTTGAGTTCCAAGAAAGTTTTTTATAAATATCAAATTAATTGTTATCAATAATATATGTTCACTTTACTTACAGATAAAGGCATTTCAAAAAAGAATTAATTTCGTTTTAACAAAATTTAAAATCTAATCATTTTTTGCATCACTGTTTCTCATTTAGAAAAAATATAAATAAAGATTTACTTTCTTGTTATTATTTACAACAATGTCAAAGAAATAGTTTTATTATTATCATTGTTTAAATGTATTTTATAATGTTAGCCCAAACTGTAGCTGACAGATGAGCTCTTCACATCTTAGGAACAAATGTTCCTGCTTCCTCTCCCAAGCTAGGATGAGGGGGGGTTTACGATGCACTGTCCTCAGCAGGACAAAGGATGCTGTTTGAATTGTAAATGTCCCCAAATGGTTCCTTACATGATACCTGCAATGAACTGTCTTGACTTTACTTCTTTGTTTGAATGTTGTAACCTCCCACTTTGTGCTTTTGAAATAAAAGGAGCGCCACATGCATCATTCCTTTAAGAAAAAGGGTGATGGCATCTTTCCCATCATTCTTGTTTCTTCCTCACATGTGAGTAACTTTGCTTGTTGGTTTGGTCATTTTACTGAGTTCTGTTTCTTTTTAGTGTCGAGGTGAATTTCCCTGACATTCTTTGGTCCTTCGAGCCGGAACACAACACATCTGCAGCCCTGGGAGCGGACCTGGAGATTGAAGTCTGTGCACAGCCCGTGAGAAAGGTCTCCGGAACAAAGCCCGTCGTAGTGAATTCTTCGCCGGCCAATCTACTGGTCCGATCCCTGGGACCAGATTGACGTGATCCATAAACCAGTTGTGACCTCAACAACAAGGCAAGTAAAGCGCGCACGGGGTTCGAGTCCCCATTAAGGCCAGAATTCTTAAAAAGGTACAGGTTCGAGTCCTGTAGCCGAAGTAATGCGCATTTTGGGGTTCGAGTCCCCATAAGGCCAGAATTCTGAAAAGGTACAGGTTCGAGTCCTGTAGCCTAAGTGATGTGCACCAAGGGGTTAGAGTCCCCGGAAAATTGTCTAGACTGGAAGATCTTCGGCAGAAATATATAGGTTCGAGTCCTATATCAAAAGGGTACCAAAAAAGCGATAAAAGTAACTCTTGAAAATAGAAAGAAAAAAAAAAATAGTAAAAGTTTTTTTGTTGTGTGAATGAGTGTGCATGTTTGAATGGAGTGATCTTGTTCGAAGCAGCGGGCAGCTGGAAACCTTGCTGTGATAACACAAAGCTGCTGATCAGTTTAAGTAGAACAAGACTTCATCTCATTAGGCTTTAGGTGAAAAGAACCCAGAGTCTAAAACGTTTTTCATTCCTGGGAGGACCCTACAACGTGTGACCGGATCAGACAATAGGTCTGACCTAGAAGCTTGTTGCACGAGGAGTTAAATTCGGTCAGAGAGGCATTCTCTGTTGGTTCTGATCACACTCTGTGACTAGAATAAATATATAAATAAATATATATATAAATAAATAAATAAATAATGGGGAATTCAAATAGAAAATTAGAATTAACTAGGGATCCAAAATATATGGAAAGAGCCCATCCGGGTTCGACTAAATTCTTGAAGAAATGGGATAAAAACTACAACTTTAAGGGTACTCTTGGGGTACAGTCAGTACTGAATTTAGTTCGATGGTTACAAATTAAAAAGATAAATTAGAAGTAAGAAGAAAACAATAACTAATGAAGAATAAACATGTGCCAATTTATGGTTAAATGAAGCAACAAAAAAGACAAAATGGCATCCAGAAAAGTAAAACTAAAGAAGCATGTCTGGTGGCAAAGACAGAAGATGACGAGTCAGTTGTGACATGCAGTATCAGACCCCCGCAGCAGCCTGCAGCACATGCAGATCAGCTACAGCCTGCAGCACATGCAGATCAGCTACAGCCTGCAGCTCAGGAAGCTCAGCTGCAGCCTGATGAAGAACAAAAGAAAAAAGGGGGTGCAGAATCCAGCTGATTTCTCCCCACCTCCTTATCAGGAGCCAAACTGCTCTCAAACGAGTGATCTTTACCCATCGCTGACTGATTTTAACAAACCAGAAAACAAAAAATGACATGAGAGGAAAACGGTCAAAACTAGAATGGAGTAAAACTATGAGGGTTGGACTAGAACAGGGGTAGGGAACCCTGGTCCTCGAGAGCCACATTCCTGCATGTTTTCCACCATAACCCTGCTCTGGCATTTCTTATTGGCAGAACACACCTGACCCAGGTAATCAGTGTAGGGACTCATGACAATTACCTGGGCAGGTGTGTTCTGCCAATAAGAACATGCCAGAGCAGGGTATGGTGGAAAACATGCAGGAATGTGGCTCTCGAGGACCAGGGTTCCCTACCCTGGACTAGAAGAAGCTGGAGGATCATCAAAGTAACAGAGACATATCCAATGTTTGACAGTACAATCCCAGAGCTGGAGAAGATGGCCAAGAGCCTACACTTCTTGTGTTTAGGACCTGGACAGTAGAGGATGTTAAGAAAAGCAGTGGAAGGAGTAATTCCTCACAGAGAAAATCCAGAGGATTTTCATGAGCAAATGATGGAAGTTAAGAGAGTTTACCATCTGAATAGCATTGAATGTCAACAAGCATGATGACTGCAATGAAAGCAGACTGGGAAAAGTAAAGGGAAAATTGGTACTGCAGGCATGACAACGATCCTCCCAGACGCTTCTACAAAAAGTCCTGAGTTAATCCAAAACTTACACTTTAGGATGAATAATTAGAGAAGCCTTTCCAGTGAGACCAGATTATGGTAAAATTGGTCAAACAAAGTAAAAGATGGCGAGTTGGTTTTAGACTTTAGAGTCAGATTTGAAGTGTTTAAAGGTAATACGGGATTCAGAGATGATGATAATGATGACCCTATAGACAGCAACTGAAACAAGCTTTACTACAAGCTATGAGACCAGAGATTGCAGATAGCATAAAGAAACATTACATAGATCTGCCTACAGGAGCACTGCAACAGTTTATGAATTTTGCTATTCATGCAGAAAAAGTAGTGGTGAATAAAGATAAATATAGGGCTCAAGGTGAAGATACATTGTGGCAGGATGAGAGGAATGAAGTGTTTTTTGGATGGAACATGAACAGAGGTAGAAGTTGTGGATGTGGCCAAGAGCGTGGCGTGGAAGAGGAAACTTTAGAGGAAGGTTTAAAGGAAGTAGCAACAGAGTCCAGAGCAGGATGATGATGAATGTTGGATATGTGGACAGAGAGATCATTGGGCAAGAGATTGTCCTGGAAAGCAGAAATCTGATTGATTAGAGAATAGGAAAAATTAGAAGATAAGAGGTGAACCTGAGTCAGAAATGAGTGATGGACTTTTGGAAATTTAGAGATTTTTGGAAAAAGCAAAAACATATGAGGAGATATGACAATGCAATGAGTAAACTATGGCATCAAAAATGCACAATTAATCATTTTTACTGGAAAGATGAGATTAGTTTTTGTATTGTGACAGATACTGGAAGGAAATTTTGAACTTGACATTTATATCAGTACAGAAGAGAAACCTATTTTGCTGAAATTTATATTCAAATGGGAAGCTATTTTGAGTCATGGGCTTTGCCATGTCTCAACACGGGGGATGGTAGGCCCAGTGGAGAAACATTATACAACTTACGGAGTTTGTTGAAATGAATAAAAGCAAAGGATAAAAATGCTGTTTAGTAATATTTGATGTTTTTTCTAAATGGTTAAGAACTTTTTATATGTTCAGCACCAGATTACACAGTGACTAAAGCTATTTGTAAAGAAATAATTCCAACTTTTGGCTTACCATAAGTGATAAGAAATGATAATGGTACTTATTGTGTAAATCAAGTGATAGAGGAAATGGCTCAACACCTTTGTTTAGATCAAAAGAGACATTGTAGTTACCACCCACAGAGTACAGGGTTAGTTGAGAGAACAAATGGCATTATCAAGTTAAAGAAATGCATGGAGGAGACAAACAGACAATGGCCTGACTGCATTGACTTAGTTCAATTAAACATGCGTATTACACCTACAGGAGATCACGCATTAACACCTTTTGAAATGTTGTTTGGAGGTTCTTATAGGTTACCAGACCTTGATCCTACACAGCAACTTTCTCCAGATGAAGATTCAACTTTGGTGGATTATTTGCAGACAATGTTTACAACTAAAGACAGGCAAAGAACAAATAAACTGCCAGATTTTTTTCATCTCCACAGGACATCCCACCAGTGGAGGTTGGTGACTGGGTGTTTGTGAAGGCCATAAAAAGGAAATGCTGGTCCAGCCCACGGTGGGAGGGTCCATACCAAGTCCTGCTAACAACACCAACAGCTGTCAAGATTGCTGAAAGGACGTCTTGGATCCATTTGTCACACTGCAAGAAGAAGCATCTTGGTGAGGCTGATTCCAACTGCTAGGTGGGGAAGTCTGACTACAAAGGGATTCAGCTTTTTAGGGCTGTTTGTCTCAACGTCAGTGAAGCAGGGAGATCCACCTAGTTTTAGGGAGGATAGCCCACAAGAACTCTTTTGCACCACACTGATCCTAGACACTGTTAGAGGATTTGAGGGGGTGAAGTGCTTGTAACCTCTCCCTCCTGAAGATAGGTCCATATCCACCATGACGTGTTCATCTGGACTGACCATTGACTGTATATAGGAGAACTGGACTGAGCATGCCCCCCTACTTCCGTGTTCCATATAGGAAGTACCACTGGGTTGCAAAAAGGCCAAAGTCCCATTGACTTCCATTGAGAAACAGACAGTTATTTCTCAGTCATTTTAAATGTCAGAATAATCATTCTTCCTCTGGTGCTTTCTGCTTAACTTCTTTTTTCTAATCCTAATTTTTTTTTAAAGATTTTTTTCCATTATCACAAGTTATTTGAGTTATAAATTGACCAATCAGATGGCTCAATAAGCGTTTGTGGGTCTGACGTCGAACGTCTGAGGGGTTTGAGTGACAGATGACGGGTAGCCAATGGGAGCAGACTTCATCAATGCGGTCCGTGAAGACCTTTTAACACCTACTTTACAATTCAACAATGTTCCAATCATTGTCCTTCTATTGTTTTCCTCAATGGAATGCAGCAGTTTAAAACAAGAGGCGCATGCTGTCGCCATCTTTTACTCTGTAGAAATAGATTTAGAGGCTCAACGCGGTTAAACCGGGTGTAAAAAACACGCTCGCTTTGCAAACAGAAGAAGTTGAAAGTTAACGCGGACGTGCGCTGAGAAAGGAGCGTTAACAGTCACTGGTTTCAATATCGAAATAGATGATTAGAACTGAGAATGTTTATGTTTCTGGAATATGTGTGGCGACACATTATTTAGTTCGACAAAAAAGAAAATATGTAAGTCAACACAACATTTGCAGTGTTGTGGGAAAGCTACGGAGAGAGAAAGGGACGGGGCGGCGCGAGCGTGATTGTACGTGCACGCGCGCATGTGTGTGAGAGAGAGAGGATGAGAGCGGAAAGAAAAGGAGCGGGCGTTCGGGGAAAGTTGGAGTAAAGCAATGTGCTGTAAAACAAAAGTGAAAATAAATGGTGGATTCCAGCCTCCAACCAGACAGAGAGAGTATCTGCCTGCAGAACCAAACACCCGAGGGTAACCACAGAGGACGTTCGTCCGAGGAAGCTGAGCAGCTCCCTGCTCCCCCTGACCACGGTCAGGACGAGGAAGCAGGAAAGGTTAACAGCAGAATCAAATGTTGGAATGGTTCTCCCTCAAAGGCTTGAACAATGACTTGTACAATTCTCTCGAGCCGCCGTTATTAAAGTGGAAGCTGTTTACATTCCGATGTCTCGTGGTAGAGGCGTGGAAAGAGGCGGAGACTCACAATAAACTCTCTTCAGATTGGTGGAAGGTACTTCCATGACTCACAGAGACTCGGACCAATCGCTGATGATGGTTTGCAAAATGGCGATAGCCGTTTCAGGAAGTGATGGTGAAAGCGGCGGCCTACTTTCGCGAGGAGAGGATGTAATGCATTTCCAATGGGAGACCTTGTTGCTTGTTCTGTCCAGTGTTTTCACAGTCTATGGGACTGACCAGCGTTCTGTTCCTGCTACTCCTGGCAGGAAGCATCACATGGATTTGGTTCTGTTGGAATCCTTATCCACCGAAAAAAAAAAAAATAACCAATGAAGAAAGACTGAACATTTCCAGACGATGGCTGAGTATTGACGAACATGATGTTTTAAATGGTCCAAAAATGAACATAACTCATCTGTATATGACAAACTCTTGGTACAGGTATGTTATGTTACTGACTAAGGAAATTAATAGATCTGATTGTTATGTTTGTTCCGTAATGCCAGCTTCATCCCTACACCCTAACCTGAAAGCAAAACCATTTTCTGTGTGGGAAAGCGACTGTATTATTAAATGTAGCGCTAAAGGGTATGTTTATAATGTAAACGTTACAACTCCAAATGGTACTGTTCTAAAACCAAGCTGTGAGAGTCTCTATCAATTAAAAAAATTTAAATTAACCAAATCATTATCTCGCTTTGCTAGTGTGGAACCAGGAACTGTGTTTCCGCATTGTGTGACTAACAATGGCACAGTATTCTTGGGAGCACTGCAAACGAGGATGTGTCGTGAACTTCTTGTTCCCTCCACAGTCCAGACAATCCATGACAGAGTATTCCATGGAGATGCGGTTCCCTGTCCTGGAAGACGTTGTGTTGGATCTGCTCCAGATTTCATTCCAGAAAACAATGGTACTCATGTGGTAGACCAAATGTTTTGGTTATGTGGGCAGGCCCTCTACCTCAGTCTGCCTAGAGACTGGAGTGGGATATGTGCCCCCGTCAAGGTCACAGATCGCACTTTTATAGTTTCGGCAGTCCATGAACCTCACCTGCGCCACCGACGTAATCTTATTGACGTCAAGTCACATGATTCCATATGGGGATCAGACGTTCCTGAAGATCACAAACACTGGAGTACCGGGACAAGGTAATATGGCACTGTTCCCATGGTAGGAACTGCTAAAAACACCCTCAGGATTGAAACCATTGATTATCGATTAGGTTTATTTTTGAATGCTACAATTAAAGCTTTAAAAGGTTATAATGAAGAAATTTCAAGTATGAGACTCATGGTTTTACAGAACAGATTGGTTTTAGACTTACTACAACAAGGCGGTGTTTGCAAGATGTTAAATGATACCTGTTGTACATTTATTCCTGATAATGCAAATGAAGGTCACAGCATCACTGAAGCATTACACCAACTTGAAAAGGTCCAGCAGGCGATGCAGGAGGACAGAAAACCCCAATCTTGGGATTTCTTCTCCTGGCTCACTTCTGGTTCCTGGTGGCAACTTTTGCTAAAAATAGTAACACCTGTTTTTATGACATTGATCATATGTTGTATGTTCACTATGTGTATTTTGCCATGTATTCAATCTATGATATCCAGAGCAGTGAATGGTGGTGTACAAAGTGTCTTTCTCAGTCAGGAATATAACTTGTTGTTGAAAGGAGAACAAGATGACGGTGATGAATTTGAAACTGTGATGAAGATGTAAGACTTGTGTCCTCTGAGTGTAAATTGATAAATGTGTTATGAAAATGAAGTTATCACAGAAAACTGAAAAGAGATGTAGTATTGGATGTGAGATTTTAACATTTATCAATGATAAACAGGAGGGAATATGTCAAAGAAATAGTTTTATTATTATCATTGTTTAAATGTATTTTATAATGTTAGCCCAAACTGTAGCTGACAGATGAGCTCTTCACATCTTAGGAACAAATGTTCCTGCTTCCTCTCCCAAGCTAGGATGAGGGGGGTTTACGATGCACTGTCCTCAGCAGGACAAAGGATGCTGTTTGAATTGTAAATGTCCCCAAATGGTTCCTTACATGACACCTGCAATGAACTGTCTTGACTTTACTTCTTTGTTTGAATGTTGTAACCTCCCACTTTGTGCTTTTGAAATAAAAGGAGCGCCACATGCATCATTCCTTTAAGAAAAAGGGTGATGGCATCTTTCCCATCATTCTTGTTTCTTCCTCACATGTGAGTAACTTTGCTTGTTGGTTTGGTCATTTTACTGAGTTCTGTTTCTTTCTAGTGTCGAGGTGAATTTCCCTGACAAACAATAATATGGACTCACAGTGTTGGGCTGATCAGAGTTGCTCCATGCAACATGTTCAGCTACAGATGAACTTCCTCCATCATGCTCAGGATCACCTTCATCAAGTTCTGCCTCAGCTGCACTTTATCAAGATGGACTTCACTGGGGCTCTGTAGGTCATGGTCAAATGCAGCAGCAATCCCAACATTGTGCTGTGATTCATAAAATGCATTTACGTATTATGCTATTATAACTGCAAATTTTTGAAAATAAAATGTCAGAATGATGTAATTACCTTTTGCTGCTGAGTATGTTTGTTTAAGTCTTCTTATGTGACTCTTTGCAATGGATATTCCCAAATATTGGCACACCTCAACCCAGAAGTCATTAGTGAATTCTTCACTTTGAAGATTATTGGAATTTTGAACATGACTGACTGCTGACGGTATCTCGCCAGTGGTGTGGATACTTCTTCTACCCTGTAACAAAAAAGATACATTATCCAATCTAAAGGGTTACATTTCACAAGAAAACAGTTTGAAAGATCATTTGTTTATATAATATAGTGATGAAAAAATTAAACATACCTTCGCAAAGGCGGTAAAGACATACACTCTGAAGATAGAAAATATTAGAGAAAGAACAAGTTAATAGTTAAAATGTACAAATGCATTCATTTTTGATTTCAAAAAGTTAAAAACAAAATTAATACATTTATTTTAATGTATGAAATGAAAGGTGCCAATAAGAAACCTGTATGAATTATATTAACTACATTTTATAGATATTTCTAATTAATCTGTTTATGCTTTTGTTTTATGTTAACAAAATAACTTTACATTACTTAAGTGATAGTTAAAAATAAATTAAATCATTTTCAAATCAACTATTGATAAAATTTAAAAAGCACTTAAAGGAATGATCTGAGCTTAATCCAAGACGACTTGAATGAGGAACTTTTCTGAAACAACTACAATGCAGAAAGAACACACACATAAAAAACACTGGCTTTGGAGTGTGTCTTTGAGAAGCCTGTCTCTTCACTACTGAACAATATTAACTCTGAAATTAAAATACCAAATAAATAAAATCACAAACTAGCTCAATGGCCTTGGTAGAGTGTCTGTCCTGAGACTGGAAGGTTAATATCCAGACAGAGTATCATACCAAAGACTCTAAAAATGGGATCCAGAGCCTCCCTGTTGGAATCAGCAATAAAGTGTTGGACTGGAGGTTAAACCAGTAAACAGTTCTCGAGCGCGGCTGTCTGCAGCTCACCGCTCCTCCAGAGGATGAGTCAAATGCCGATAACAAACTTCACAAAACTTGGTGCTAACTGATAGGACTTTAAATTTAAAGTAAAAAACTAATTCGGAACTTTGCCATTGTTATATATATTTTGTAATGATAAAACACACTGCATTTCTTACATGCGGAAGAGTGTTTACTCTTCATGGCTTGGCTTCGCGACCGAAGATCACAAGGGTGGCTGTCCACGTCGTTTGCAGGCGCGCTCATGGCTGAGGAGACCAATCCTTGACAGACAGGTCCGCCGGCAGCGACTGCAAGGGAAGGTTTGGTCAGGGTTGGGTGCTGTGGTGTTGCGGTTCTTCCTCCTGAGCCTCTTGTCCTTCAGGTTGGCGATACGGGAGCCTTCAAAGGAGGAGACAGCTGTGTGGATGGTGGAGTGCCAGGCATTACGATCAGCAGCAAGGGTGGACCACCGGCGGTCATCAATGTGACAGGCATTCAGGTTCCATTTTAGGCGATCTTTGTACCGCTTCTTTGGTGCTCCTCTGTCCCGATGACCGCTGGCTAGCTCACCATACATGGTGACTTTTGGTAGGCGAGTGTCCTCCATCCTGTAGACATGTCCTGCCCAGCAAAGTTGTGTCTTTAGCAGCATGGCCTCACTACCAATGACCCCTGCCCGCTCCAGGACCTCAACATTTGAGACGTAGTCACTCCAGTGGATGCCAAGGATGGTGCGGAGGCAGCGCTGGTGGAAGCGTTCAAGGAGTCGTACGTGACTTCTGTAGGTGACCCACGACTCCGAGCCATACAGAAGAGTGGTGAGGACGATGGCTTTATAGACACTTATCTTGGTGTCTTGCTTCAGGTGCTTGTTGTTCCACACCCGCTTGCTCAGTCGGCCAAATGCGCTGCTTGCCTTTGCTAGCCTGCTGTCGATGTCCTTGTCAATTTTAGCGTCTGATGTGATGGTGCACCCCAGGTAGGTGAACTGATGGACTGTCTTCAGTTCCGTATCACCAATCTTGATGTGAGGGAGGTGGTATTCGTCCTTGGGTGCTGGTTGGTAGAGGACCTCCGTCTTTTTGAGGCTGACTTCAAGTCCAAAGAGCTGGGCAGCATCTGCAAAGCAGGATGTTATGCGCTGCAGTGCTCCTTCTGAGTGGGCAACAAGTGCAGCATCGTCAGCGAAGAAGAGCTCCCTGATCATTTGTTTGTGTGTCTTTGTGTGGGCCTGCAGCCGTCTGAGGTTGAACAGGCTGCCATTGAGACGGTACCGGATATAGACGCTATCAATGATGTAATGATAAAACACACTGCATTTCTTACATGCGGAAGAGTGTTTACTCTTACTACAACAAATAAAGACGATGGGGCCGATGTGGCAAATAGCTGAATGCTAAAATATTGAAATCTAAATGGCGGCGGCGGCTGGCGGGGAGCGGGGGGTTTGCTTTCTCCTGAGAGCAATTATATTGTGTTGGAGTTCAGGTCTAACGTTTTTCTAAAGATTATACCATTAAACTAAATTTAGGAAAAATACAGAATTACAAAACAAAAAAAGAAAAAAAAAAAAACACAAACACATTAAATAAGTTAGAGATTGTTATTGCAACGCGCAGCGTAACTATTCTTCCGACTTGCATTATGA
This sequence comes from Oryzias javanicus, assembly GCA_003999625.1. Taxonomy (NCBI): domain Eukaryota; kingdom Metazoa; phylum Chordata; class Actinopteri; order Beloniformes; family Adrianichthyidae; genus Oryzias; species Oryzias javanicus. Next base: position 3,213,293 of record CM012450.1, read on the forward strand.
CACATTCCTGGACACAGAGACTAAGTATTAATATTAAGTCGAATTAAAAGTAAATACGTACCCTTTACATGCAGACATTTGCAAGTATTTCTCTTCGGGTGATCGAAAAAACAAAGATAGACTGGTCGCAGAAAACGTACTGACTGGCCTCCTGCTCCAAAAACTCTGCACACGGACAGTTTTTTTTTAAATCTTTTATTGCAACACAAACAATGTAACTGCCTGGAATACGTTGCAATGAGTTTTATTTATTTTAATTAGAAAAAAGCAAGATTCGAACTCGGGACCTCTTTAAAAAAAGTGCGACCGACAACCAGATTTAGGCTCTTAAAGTAGCTAGCCGCGAGCTAGCAAAACAATGCAGCAACCTTCATCTTGATCGCACATTTTATGTGTTTCCAACATGAATTTCCATCAGTTTTTGTGCAGGTTGAACTTGAATATATGCAACTAACACCCGCCATGTTTTAATATATGAAACATTAATAAAACCGTACATCAAGGAACCAAACTAGCATTGTAGCCACAAAAGTATTAAAACGTATGTGTTGACATTATGATTAATTCTGTGTCAAATTTATTTTATTCCCATATAATTGTAAAGCCCCATTAACTCAAAATGTTATGTAAATGTGAATGTTTTGTTTATTATTTTGTATCAGGTATATTTTGTATCAAGGACACGTCAGCTCTAAGTCATGTGACTAACTTGATAAGTAGGAGCAAAGGAGAGAGGGGGCCCCTCCTGCGAACACAATTCAGGAAGTCTACGATGGGACCTGAAGTGGAAAAAAAAAAAACAGAAGCGCATCCTACCGGCCAACGCATCAAGTTTCATTTTGGATTTAAGTTTCACTTTCGGTTTGGAGTCGCGGGGACAAACGACTTTTGGGTGAGAGGATTCCTTTCTTACGTTGGATTTAATTTCGTTGTGGATGTACGCATACCAGGAGTGGGAGTGTCTGTGAACTCTGAAGCAAAGACAATCCGTGTTCGTTCATTCGTTTTTCAATTTAAAATCGGATATGAAAAAAACGAAAAACGAACCGTTTTTTCTTTTTCCGATTCAAAAACCAAAACGGAAAAACGAAAAACGAACCGTTTTTCGTTTTTCGTTTTGGTGCACCAAAACGAAAAAACGAAAATCGGATAACGGGCGTTTGATTTGGTTTTTCATAGTTTCGTTTCTGCCACGGAGAGGAGTCACCCGGAAGTAGTCTGCGCAGATTCTTATTGTGAAAAATGCTGCACTGTTTGGACAGTAACTGTCTTTCTTTAAGGGAAATTGGTCGTTTTATTAGTGTTTGTGGCTGTCTCTGACGATGTGAGTTTGCTACTTTGACAAGCTAGCTGTTGCTAACTGGGGCATGCACAGAGTCCGGTCATGGATTATTATGTGATTAAATATGAAAAGTTGTTGGCTGTACATTTAATGAAAAGCACTAATCAGCAGTGTCTCCTCTTTTTTGAACCATATTGTCAGAACGTTAGTGACGGAGCTCGCGACGTCCCCCAAATGTCTGGAATGTGATGCTAGCGCTAGCTAGCTGGCGCTAGCTAGCGCTAGCATCAGACGCCGGTGTTGCATCGGCGAAGAATATTCACAAAAACTAAGTTTTGTTTAGCTACATTAAGATAAAAAATATGAAATACTCGTCGTGGAATATTGTACAACTAGACAACAAATAGTTCTCAGAAAAATGTATTTAAGTTTTGGCAGGAAAATACATTTGTATAACATCTGTTAACGGATGATTACAATAAATACTGCGTTCTTATATTGGGTGTTAAGATAAATGTGTGACTAGGAGAATTAGGCTTTTTTAACTGTTGACAACTTGTTGTCATTTTAAAATTATTTTAACTGTTGAGAGTATTTTAGAACCACATTTTTTTAAGTTTTAAAAATAAGTAAACAAAATCATCTCTGGGGAAAAATGTTTTATGACATTACATGGAAATAGTCATTGTCATATTTTTGGTTACAGCTTTCAATTAATTAGATCATGTTTATCCTGTGTTTTCCTCCAGATCAGACACAGTTCTGATTAAAAACAAAGAGGAGTGATGTTAGAACCACGGCTGAGCTAACAGCAGCTCACTGACCGCAGTAGAAAACATTACAACAGGAGTAAGTTTGACTTTAATGTCAAACACGCTGGAATTGTCTGATTTTTTTTTTTTTTTATCTGTTTACAAGGATTATGTGAGAAAAGCTAATTTAGACGGCTTTTAACTGTTGGCAATGATCTTCTGCAGCTCCACAATCGTATTGAAATGCATATTGAAATTCAATTGAATATTTACGTTAAACAAGACTTCCTGTTCTCATTTAGTCTTGCTGAAGCTTTGTGCTTGCCTTCATTTCAGGCGGTTCGCCCCCACCTGCAGCTGCCTGTTTTTGCCGACAATTCATTTAAAGCACACCTACCAGCTCTGCTGCCAAACTCACGAAACTCTGACTTGTCCAAACCGAATCATAAAGGACTGAGTGGTTCTCAACCTCTATGATCAGTCTCTTGTCGTCATCAGTGATTTAGTATTCGCAGAAAGAGTTTCAAAATCCACAGATTTCCTTCATTGAGCGCCTTTCTAATCACATTCACTTTGAACCGCAAGAACCCTCAGGACACGCTTTCCAACAATGCATTGTTTTGTAGTAATCATTGCAGCCCGCAGACATGACAATACCCATATTGCCGCAACCCTTTCTCACAATACTTTGTGACAGTACACGTGTGATGTCGGTGCAAGCAACTAACCAGCATGCGCTCCGCTGCAGGCAATCTGCACAGTGCTGTGTCCACCTAAGTCATCTCAAACAAGCTTAGTAACACCATGGGTTTTTGAGATTTTGTGTAGTTGATTTAATGGAAGCAACATAAGTTAATTTAGTGGAAAGTAGGGTGTGTCTGCGCATGGTCAAACATGGCAGAAGCCAAGCGCTCAGTTGATAGTGTTTGTTTGAATGAGGAAAACAATAAAGAAACTGCATGTCAGTTAAGAAAAGAAAAGAAAAAGAAAAGTATAACAGAGTTAAATGCAAATTCTTCATGGGTATTTCCAGACAGGCCCATCCTGAGGCCGCAAACTGACGACAGACTACCGGTACTTGTCATCAACTGGAGTGAAGACAGGAGAGAGCCGAGTAGGAAGGATTCTGAGAGAGGTGCAGCAGCCCTACAATGCCGCCAGGTAAGTTGCAGTAGTTAAGTTAATATTCATCTAAAATGATGGAGAAATGAGTTAATTGTGTGGAGGCTGTAAAGCACTCTGGCAGCAAAAAGAGAAATTCTTACAAAGACAGTTCTGTGGAGATACAATTCGTGTATCATTTGTTCATTCGTTTTTCAACTCCAGATCGAACATGGGAAAACGAATGATACATGAATTAGATACTTTGTGTTTCAAACCACTGTATTTTGAAGACTCAGAGTCACAACATTGACTCAAACTAGGCTTTACAAGTTTAAACTTTTACTTTATCTCCCTACTTATGCTTTCAGGGACTTTGCTGTGCCTTGCATGGACAAAAACTGGTATTCTGGATGTCATGGACAAAGGGGATCAAGTTGACTCCATGAAACGCTGGTCTGCACTTTTTAGTAAAGCACAGGTGAGATCTTAAAATGTTTATTGAACCAGTGTTCTGTTCTGTAGATTGAAGTGAAATAAATGAAAGAAATGTAGAAGTAATACATTAAACATCAGCCAACAGTCCCGCCCACTAAACATAATTGTATATCTTATCAACTGCTATCGCTTGGCATAAAATATGTCTTTAAAAAATAACTAATTTTTTTTTATTTATACTTAAAAACTACACAGACATAATGTAGAGACAACTAGGAAACATTTTACAACATTAAACAATTTGGTTGGAGTGGGACTTTAAGCATTGTGTACTGCTGCATGCTGCAGGCTTTTTTTGTTTGCCTTGCCGCTCCTACTTCCTCATTTGACTGGATTTTGTGTCCCTCACACTACTGAGCCTCGCCATGATTCACCCACATAAACCATCACGGTGGAAAAATATGCTAAAAGTAGTTTATTTTTGTTTTTTGTTTGCAAATTTCCTTTTTAATTTTGAAAACTACATAACTGAAAGGACACCATTATCATTGTTATTTTATTTCATTGTAAAGACTCAAATGAAAAACGTTTTTAATTTTGTTTTTGGTTTTTAACTTTAAAACAAGATAGAAAAAAATCACTTAAATTAGTATTTAAAAGTCACCCCTTAATGTAAAATCCAATGGCCAAAACACACACGGACTTTGCAGCCTTTTTTGAGAAGATATTGCCTTTTTAATCCTGTACACCAGGTTGCTCTAGGCTAGAAGTTAATGTACATGATCACTCTGCATTCCTTTGCACATGTCATGCTGAACAGCTTAAGCTATGTATTTTACACATTCTAACATTTTAATTTGTCCTAAAAGGATGTGGAGGAGCTTGACACAGACCTTGCAATCCAAGTGACAAAGATTGCCTTCACTGGAGATGGGTGTGCAGCTATCTTAGTCAAGGGAACTAAGGTCTTGTAGGGGAATGATGTCACAAGATCCTGTACTTTGCTGATGGGAGTAATATTTGTGTTTACTTATTCCAAGGACGTTAAATTGACCTTTGAGGTATTCCAGAAACCTGGCTTTGAGCTGGACGGACATGCTTCGAAATGTTTCATTGTGAACACAAAAGCTTCATACCTGAAATACCAACTTAAATACATGCAATTAAGTTGACAATTATTAAGTTCATGTTATTTTGAAATGTGTTATTGTGGCTTATAAGTTACTTCACTGTACTCAAAATATTTCTTTGAACCAATGTAATTCTACCAGCAATTGGCTCAACGTAATAATTCTTGTGGAAACTGTAAACATATGTCTTAATTCTGAATCAGTGTTTACTTTTCAGAGTGAAGATTCCAAAGAGCACGTAGATTGGTGTTTGATCTGCTAATGCTGTTTTGTTTTCAATAACTTTTTCATGCATAATTTTTCTCTTATGTTTATGTAAAAGATCTTGTCCTTTGGGCTTTTCCCAGCATTCTCTGCTCAAACACCAGCTACCTCCTTTTTGGTCTTCCTCTAGACCTCTTTCCTCAGTCCTTCTGGAATGAATTCGCTGTCTCTCCTCTAGACATGTCTGAATCATCAGTCTGTCCTCTGACTTCACCTCTAACATGTGCTGTTCCTCTGATAGATTCATTCCTGATCCATCCTGGATCATTGGAAAATTGGAAAAAAAAAAAAAATTTTAACTCAAAATATTAAGTGTGCTTTTATTTGTCTATGCACATAAGAAGCATGAATTATAGACACAATAAATCTAAGTATATCAGAAGACATTAACATTATTATCATTTTCTACTGGCTGTTTAACTACATTAAGCAGAATGAGTTTTGAAAAGATAGGTCATGAAATTGGTATGCCACCACAAGATTTGTGCTTCCCACCCCCGACGACAACCCCCATTAAACATTTCTGGAAGTGCCACTGTTGGTAACCACAAATAAATAGTAGGACAGGGGCTGTTTTTGGATGTCGTAGTATTAAAGTTGCCAGAAGTTAAGAAAAAATAATCTGATGAAAAGTAAATGAAAAATAATAAAAAATATAATAAATTAATAACAATTATAAGTTCAGACAAAAATGAGATTCAAACTTTATTAGCAGCTCTTTGCTAGTGCAAGATTCAATATACTTTAACATGCAAAACCAACTCCAAGAGACATAAAAAATTAAGGAGGAGCAAAATTTGCATTTATGTATTTATTTAAAAATAATTGTAAGTTTGACCCAATCATGTGCAAAATAAAGTATATATTTAAAATTAAAAAATACAACTTTAAGCCTTTAAGGCGTAACACTCAAAAAGAGAATGTCCTACAAATGTGTGCTTTTGCCCATTTTTCCAGAAGACATTGAATTTTCAATATTTCATAATTTTATAGTTCATTTTAGTTCATTATAGTGTTAGACTAATTGAAATTGTAAAAAAAAAAAAAAAAAAAAAACACAAGACCGAAATGTGATTTTTAAAGTTTTTAGTGAGAAAACAGTGCACATGTACATTGACAACAGATTTTGCTTGATAATTTTATTTTTTTTCCAGTATCAGCTCCCCGCAGGCTTCTGGGTATAATTACCGTAATGATATAATAATAATGATGACAAGAAAGCGTAATGTCCCTGCATTCAGAAAAGGTCGGAATTTTTCAAAAAGAGCAAACCGTTCAGGAATTACGGTACTTGAAAGAACGCTTGAATAAAAATGTGTCAGCGGCGACACGCTCGCCCTTAAAGGGTTTAAAAGAGTTCAAGACTCATATGTATGAAAAAAAAAGATGTTGATTGGTATTTTAATTTCTCCATAATGTATGAAACCTGTTTACTACTCGGACACAGACTGTAAAAACACTCTCCCTTTTACAGTCAATGCTCGGACACCAGGGGATCACCCGGAAGTAGTTTCAAAAAGAGGAAGATTGGTTCATGTGAGGATACCATTGATTATTCACAGCCGGGATTACAACCAGAATGAGACACTAACACGAGTTTGATTTTCAGTTTTTCACTTTGAATGCCACAGAATTTTTGTCGACTTTGCTGGTTGCTAGACTTCCGCCAGCTTTTATGCTAGCTGGATGTTCTGTTATGGCCGCACTGGAACCATACGGTGACTTGATAAAAGATTTGTTTAGAAATGGCAAGACCAATTTATCACTATAAAACAGACTGGCCCATCGTATGGTCGCAAATTCATGACTGGCTATCTGTCCTCAATGGGAGTTCACGCTGGAGAAAGTCGAGTGGGGAGGATTTTAAGAGAGATTCATCAGCCATACCACGAGTTACGTTGTCAGGTAACAGTTATGCTAAAAACTTACTGATAGCAAAATGATAACACACTGATTAATAATAGGGATATCCCGATCCCGTCACGTGATCGGAAATGGGGCCCGATCACGTGGTTGAAGGATGGATATTTAATTTATTCGTATTATGATCAGCGCTTTAAATTTCAAGGTTATTATTCCGGATAAATACTTCTCTAGAAGTCTGCATGTCATGAACAGATCATAAAATGTTATTCCCGGAAAACGCAGCAGAAAACAGCAACATCAGAAGACTGATGTAAACAGTTCAGTCAAGCTAGCTAGCTAGCTAGCCGATCCCAGATTCAGACTTCTGGGATCAATAACTCTTAAGAAAACGCTTTAAACTTACAGCTAGTGTCTCTAAACAACAACCTCTGAAGACATTTCAACAGAAAAAGACAGAGTTTGGTTTCTTTTTAATGTTAAACTCTTCCTGCTGCAGACAGATGCTAAACAGCAGCTACTAACTGCTACATGCTAGCACCGTGATTAAACTCCTTAGGACCCGAGCTGTCCATTGATATGCCTGTATTTACCTGAATGAGAAATAAAAGTGAAGAAAATTAACTACTCTGATAATAAAACCGAAAATGTGATGTCTTAAGAAATTAAAAAGGACGTAATCTTAAAAACCAACAAACAAAAAACTAATCAAAGAAAATTAATAATGATATGAGCTAGTCATGAACACTAATTCATCCTAAAACAGTCAATTTATTTTTTAGAATTCTAAATGAGGACAGGAATCATATTTGGTCAAAAATTTTCAATAACTCTAAAGATATTAAAGCTAAAGTCACTAAACTTTCTCACATGACTAATTATCACTTAATTAACAAGATTTTTTTTTTTTTTTTTTGCCCAAGTTTATATTTGCTTTATTCTTACTTGGCTATTAAAGCTACTTCACAGCAGTTTTTTAAGTTTTTAATGATAATAGAAAGTTAATGAAATATAAATATGGAAAAACACAAATCTGTTTATTCAATTTGTTCATGTTTTAATCATGTTAAAAAAGTATAGGATTGGGACTCGGTATTGGCAAATCCACAAAATCCATTCACTTGGAATTATATTTGACCCAAAAAAAACTTGGTCGGGACATAATATTAACTTTGGTACAATTTGAAGTAGAATAAATTAAATAAAATACATAGAAGATGTAGATGTCTTTTCTGAATATTGTGTATTAATGTGACAAAAATAACCTTTCACTAATTAAACCACTTCAATTTCATTAAGGGTGCACGTAATTTGAACCCAGTTCCATATCACGCTGAGTACATGGGCCACAAACTTCATCTGGATCAAAACGAGAAGCTTGGGATGTTTGGCGTGACTCATGTCTTGGCCGTTGATGGTTACTCCAGTAAGATTGTTGCACATGCCACCATGCCTGTGAAAAACAACCTTGTGATTTATGAGGAGGTTTACAGGTGGGTAAACTCAAAGGAGTTTATTTTCACATTGTCATGCATGATTTTTATTCTATCTTTTAATTATTCCACTCGGCGCACGTGTACTTATACTCTCTATTTCAGATCTTCAGTGATCAAGTATGGGATGTGGGACCAGCTCAGAGTTGACCATGGTAGGGAGTTTTACCTGTCCTTGTACATCCAAGAAAAGCTGGCAGGACACAGGCTCAACATCAACAGATCTCCATACCTTCAAACAACATCATCAAAGGTGAGGTGCACGAGAGAAAGCAACGATGAGATACATGAGTAAAAACACAAGGGATAGAGAAATCAAAACGTAAGATTATTCTACCCTCTTTTAGAAAGAGAAATTGTAGTCTGAGAGCTAAATTTTGTTGACAAAAGACCCACTCCAATGAAAACTGTAGTTGGTGTTTTTAACATGTTCTTTTAGCTTTTATTCTGAGGATGTGTATAAAACAAAATAAGATTAAAACTGCATATGAGTATTTCTTTATTTAAATAGTGTTGGATAAGGAGCTGTTGCAAACATTTTTATTTGAAAAATGTAAGGTTTGTGATGCACCTGCTATTGCCGTGCCAATCTGTTGCTGCTCCACCCCCAGCTACCTGTATGTCTTCAGTGTCCTCGCCTGTGCTGCCATTTTTTTTAAAGCATTGCAGCTACCTTGCTCTGACACTGCTTGTCAAATTATTGCTACACTAATGTTAGCTTTGGAAGCTAGTGGGAGAAATTGCGAAAAAAAATTTTTTCCTGGGATATTAATGGAGGGTTATAAAAGTGTCACTAGTCCCGCCCACCACTCACAGGTAAACTTGTAATGACCTACTGCTGCACTGCAGAAAATACATGTTAAAAAAATTATTTTTTGTGGCTTAAAACTACAAGATCAAAAGACCAATGGGAGCACCATTACAAAATAAAAAAAATAATAATAATACACTGCAGGGAATCTTACTGATGCTTTTAGTTATATTGTATTTTAATCTAAAAACAGAATCTTCGAGTCGAAAGGATCTGGCCTGAGGTGAACAACCGTGTGAACTACCCATTGAAGAGATCCCTGGTTCACCTGCTGGACCAAGAAGTCATCAACATGGAGGACAATCTGACAAAATTTTGCATCTCAAACTTGACCTGTCAGTTGAGCCAAATTGGACTTGACAGAGTTGTGCAGTCATGGAATGCACACAGAATCCCAGGTATGCCAAGATCTATGGATTTGTATGTACAGCAGTTTTTAATTTGTTATTTTTTATTTATTTAATATATATGTGTTTTTTTTAATAGAGCTATGGTTACATGGTAATTGTGGGTTCTATTATATTCATAAGGAATTGATATTAATGATAGTTTTTCACCATGCATTCTTTTAGGCCGTGGAGTACCTAATGAACTTGCCGCAGGTGGCTCTCCAGCTAAAATTTCAGAAGATTTGCTGCCTAGTGCCACCATTAGTGCCAGCATGTATGAAGAAGAGTTGGGATCATCACTTACGTGGGTGTCAGTCTTTGGAACCGATCCCTTTTCATCAGAGGAGGATAGATGTCGTGCAGAACAGGACTTTGCAGAGAACTACCCTGACATCTCCCTTCTTTTTAATCAAGTGGTGAACAATGACTGTTATCCTTTCCAAGAGGCCGTGTTGTACCTCATGAATGTTGCACAGAAATATGAATAAAAATAAATAACAGAAATTATGTGGTGTGTTGAAATGTATAATGTTAACCACAGTATGTAAACAGACTACTAAACTAGGTGTTGTTACAAAAATTGCACAAAAGATGATTTAAATAAATGTTATATGCTGCTGCAGACGCTTTGCCTTGAAATTGCCAAATGAAAACACTTTTAGTATTTAATTGTTTTAATCTTTGTTGCTTTTAAATTAATTCAGTGACACAAACACATTATTGCACCAGAACTGTAAAAAAAACATTTTGTACAACAAAACCTAAAACAACATCCACCAACAATTGAAAAATTTTTAACTTGAAGTGAACAAGCTTAACAATTACAAATTGAAATTCTTGAAATGATAAACTAGTGCAAGTGCTTGCATACAACCTCATGCAACTGACATTACTCCCACAATAAGTCTTTGAAGACAGACAGAGCATCAGAGATCCCAGTTAATCTCTGCATGTTGTGGCCAAAGTCGTCAGCGCGACATTTTGGGCAAAAAATAGAATTTTTTTGCCATTCCTCCGTGCAGGACCTGCAGCCGATAAGGCTCTGGCAGCATGTCGACACCATGGGCTCGACCACTGGACCTGCAAATTTTAAATTTAATTTAGTTTTCAAGTGGACAAAACATTTTAATGCTCCCACTAATTTTTACAAAAGATGCAATGGCTAGTAACTGATGAATGGAACACTTTTCACTTTTGTACAAACAGTATAATTATTGTCTTTTGTAAAGAAAAAAGCCTACTGTACAACAAAGTGTTGAGTTGACCATAAAATATGATAATAAACTTGGAAATAAAGTTTTTAAATTAAAAAAAATATAAATAAGATTACAAATATAATTTTATTAGTTGTGAATTTGACATATTAAAATGCTAAGTTTATGATGCAATAGTCTGCTTTTATTATGAAAATATAATGAACAACAACAGAAGAACCAATATTTTGTTTCACTAGGGACATGTAGAGGCTATTTTTTATTTCTTATCTTTCCCCAGTTCTTATTGGTTTTAACTATGCATTGTAAAAATGGAAAACACCTATTTTTTAAGTGTACGGGCAAATAACGAGATAGCAGCAGATGGTGAAATAAATGTGTTGCTCTTTCATCCAACTTTATTGACAAAGGTAAAAAAAAAACACTCCTATCAATTTAAGCAACACAAAACAATGGCTCTGTGCCCTCTGCTGTTCATACACTGTATAATTTTTTATCATAACAGCATCTTTTCAAACATTCAATGTTTTTCCAAATAAATATTACAATTTGATTGTATAGCTGAATAGAAATGATAAAATAAAAGACATCTAAAATAGTTTTTAGCTCATAAAATGGAGCTTTCACGACGTAAACGAATTTGGACTCACATTGTTACTTGGTTTCAAAAATAAGAAATGCTACTTATTTCATTAAGTCAATACTCATTTATTATAAGTAGGGCTGCCTCGATAACTCAAATATACAAACTGCATTTTTTGGTACTGAATGCTCACAACTTTGCTCAACTTTACTACACTGTGACTCAATTTAATATAAAGTAACGACTAATCGACTAATTTAATAGTTAATTAGTCGTTACTTTATCGTATATGAAGTCAGAATGTAGTAAAGTTGAACAAAGTCATGAGCATTCAGCACCAAAAAATGCACTTCGTATATTTGAATCAGTGAGAACAGAACTTTATCTTTAGCGAAAAATAGTTATTTGTTGCAGATGCTGATCTCATTTGATTCTATAGTGTTTTGATACCAGAATCTAATGAAGGACAGAGGCTGCACGACTCATTAATTCAATTAAATTTAATTTTATTTCTATAGCCCAAAATCACAAAGATAATTTGCCTAATTGGCCTTCATGCATGTCATCTTACAGATGCAGAATTTAGTGTTAAAATATGAAAAAATAGCTAAAAACTAAACAAACAAAATAATACTGGTTATCCCTTGCTTTACCCTACCTCCTGGTAAGGAAAAACTATTAAAAAAACCTGCGTCAGGAAAAAGTTTAATAAACTATCATCTTCATTGTCTTTATTTTTAGTTAGTTTAAAGCTAATGGTTTAGATGTGTGCTTTACATCTACCTTACACATGACCCAATTAGTCGACTAATCAAAAAAAGTAATTAGTGAAATTATTACCTTTTTCCCCTCATAATTTTACGAGTTTATTGAATTATTAATATATAGAGTTGCCCTAATGAACTGTTGTGCTAAGTAAATTCACTCGTTACTTTTTGTTTTCAATAACTACAAATTTGAAGCTTACAACAAAAGTACATTTTTGACAGTTAATTATAGGATTTCCTTTGATTTGACAAAGTACTTAAAGTAATGTAGACAGTTTAAAAAAGAAAGAAAGAACGAAATAAAGAAATAAAGAAAAGATTACCCTGGCAGATGATGCAAGTGAAGGCCTGCTTAACAGCAGCTGCTTGAGCCTCACTCAAGAACACTCTTCTGATGTTAGAACTGACCATGTCCATCAGGTCCTTCATTGTACTGGAGACATCTTGCAGTCCTTGGGCTGCCAGGACCACCTCCTCAATTTTGTCCAGCACATCGATCAGGCCACCATCTTCTCTGCGACTTTTAAAAAAAAATATGATACAACAACATAATTACACCCTTCGTGTTCTCTATAACATTATGTTAATAATTCAGATTCAGATTTATTTATTTTTCCAGACATTTCCAGGCATTGTGTAACAGTTTCAATTCAACAATAACAAAAGCAAACAAAACATAAAATCATGGAAAGTCTGAAAGGGAGTAGACAGAAGCCAAAGCTTATAATGGCTACCCCCTTTATACTAAACATAGGGAGCTGCTACAATCCTGATAATTTAAACATAATTTCACTAAACATTTTTACCAAAAATATTCAGCATTCAATTTCGCGGTATAATTTTATGATTTTCTTTTTGTACATTTGTTTGAAACTATTCAACGTTCTACAATCTTTAATGTCTTCATCTAGCCTGTTCCAAATATTTACTCCAGCTGTTGAAATGCAATGTTGTTTTACATCTGTTCTAATACATGGTTTTTTTAACACATTTTTCCCTCTGAGGTTGTATGTAGAGTCTCGTTTTTTAAACAGGTCTTGGATTTGCATTGGTAACTGTTTGTTCTGGATTTTATACATAAACTGTGCCGTTCTGTGATCTACCAGATCCTTGAATTTCAGTGTGTTTTTTTGGATAAATAAATCATTAGTATGTGCCCTATAAGAGGCTTTGTTAACAATTCGCATAGCTCGCTTTTGGATTATGGTAATTTTATTGGTGTATGTTGGATAAGTATTTCCCCACACTTCCACACTATAGGTCATGTAGGGAAGAATTAACGAACTGTACAGAATATACAGTGTTTGTTTGTTTAAACACTCTTTTACTTTTGATATAATTGCTAAGGATTTAAATAATTTTGTCTTTATGAATTCTATGTGGTTTTTCCAGCTTAGTTTGTTTTGGATTATTACTCCCAGAAATTTTATTTGACTTACTTGTTCTATTGCTGTATTATGGATTATTAAATCATTACTTACATTAGTTTGACGATTTGTAAAAACTATAAATTTTGTTTTCTTTAAATTTAAAGTTAATTTGTTTGAGTCAAACCAACTTTTCAGTAGTGCTAATTCATTCTCTACCTCTTAACTAACTGTTTCTAAATCATTACCACAGTGTATTATATTTGTGTCATCTGCAAATAATATAAAATGCAAAACCTTTGAGACCAAACAAATATCATTAATATAAATAATAAAAAGAAGAGGACTCAACACTGACCCCTGTGGTACGCCACAAGTTACTGTTTGAGGTTCAGAGTCAACTCCATTAATATGAACATATTGTTGTCTATTTTCAATATAACTTTTGATCCAAGAAAAAGCCACACCCCTGATTCCATAGCAATACAATTTTCTAAGTAGTAGGTGATGATTGATCGTATCAAAAGCTTTAGTTAAATCTAGAAATACTCCAATGGCATATTGTTTCTTGTCTATTGCGTTTGATATATTTTCAACTAGATCTATTAAAGCCAGGGTTGTTGTTCTATTTGGTCTAAAGCCATATTGCTGTTCACAAAGTATATTGTGACTTTCCAGATAATTGTATAGTCTTTTATGGAATAACTTCTCCAGAATCTTAGCAAATTGAGACAGTAGAGAAATAGGTCTGTAATTTCTAAGTTCACATTGATCTTCCACAATGACAACTCCAACTCCATCAAGGCATTTTGGTCCTCCGCTCGCCGCCCAAAGAGAAACTCTGGTCGTCACGCCGATCCCAACAACTTGGCTCATCTACTTCGGGCGCCTACTGCCAAGCTCTCCAGCACCACCGCCAGCTTTGGTCTACTAAACATCCGCTCTCTCACGAGCAAGGGGCATCTCGTCCAAGATCTCCTCCTCGACCACAAGCTGGATTTTATGTGCCTCACAGAGACTTGGCAACAGCCAAATGACTTCACCTCGCTGAACGATGCCACACCTCCGGGGTTTGTTTACATCGCGCAACCTCGTGGCGCCGGCCGCGGTGGAGGTCTCACGATGATCTATCGCGAGAGTTGGAAGATTACTCCCGTGACTGTCCCCGCCTACGAGACTTTTGAGGCAACTGTCTGCCAGCTCTCTGGCTCTGCTCCGACTATTATTGTTGCTCTCTACCGCCCCCCAAAGTCAAATGTATATTTTATCACTGACTTCTCTGCTTTACTCACCCATATTTCTACTCTCTCACCTAAAATAATAATTCTTGGGGATTTTAATATTCAGATGGACAGAATTAATAACTCCCTCACCAAAGAATTAGTTTCCTGTTTGGACAGCTTTGGTTTAAGTCAACATATTCATTTTCCCACCCATATCAAGGGTCATGTACTAGATCTTGTTTGGTGCTCAGGTATCACACCTGTGAACTGTAAACCAGACCCGCTCCCTTTCTCTGATCATGTGTTACTATCATTCCATGTCGATCTCAAAATTTCCAGATCCAAGCTTCCACGCACCATAACCTTCCGCAAAACTCAGGACATTAACCTGGACAACCTATCTTCACTCATCAATAACCTACTCAGCACTGATGGTCTCTCCACTCCTGATGAATTAGTTTCTCATTACAATTGTAATCTCCATAATCTTCTTGATATTATTGCTCCAGTTAAATCCAGGTCTATTTCATTCAATGTCTCTGCACCCTGGTTTACCCCCAACCTCAGACAACTCAAAGCAAAAGGACGCCAATTAGAACGACTTTACAAGAAAACTGGTCTCACTGTTCATAAGGACATGTATTATAGCCATATCCACCTCTATCAAGATGCCATATCCAAAACCAAGGCAGATTATTTCTCTGGTTTAATAAACTCATCAGAAGGCAATTCAAGAGCCCTATTTTCCATTCTCTCACGTACAACGACCTGCCCAAATTCACTCCCTCCTCACTTATACTCCTCTGATTTCTGCAACAGCCTGGCATTATTTTTCTCCTCTAAAGTTCATCATATTCATCAGCAGCTTCAACCTATCTCTGCTTCAAGCACAATGTCGCCAGCTCTTTTCTCCCCTCATCAGCCACTCAGAATTTACTCTGCCTTCAGCACAGCAAATAAATGAACTCATCAAAAAATCCAAAACCACCTCCTGTCAGCTCGATCCAATCCCAACTGCTCTGGTCAAGGCTGCTCTTCCATCCTTATCACCTCTCATTATAAATATCATCCATGCCTCCCTTAAAACTGGAACCGTTCCTCCTGCTTTCAAAACAGCAGCAGTCACCCCCATCCTCAAAAAACCAGGCTCAGATCCCACCAATCTCAATAACTTCCGGCCAATCTCAAATGTTCCATTTATTTCAAAAATCCTTGAAAAAGCTGTTGCCGCGCAACTCCATAACCACCTCGCCTCCAATAATTTATATGAAAAATTTCAGTCTGGCTTCCGTCAACTTCACAGTACAGAAACAGCCCTCCTCAAGATCACCAATGACCTCCTTCTTGCCGCAGACTCTGGTTTAGTTTCCATCCTCCTCCTGCTTGATCTGACTGCTGCTTTCGACACCATCTCTCACCCCATCCTACTGGACAGACTCTCGAACATCGGCATCTCTAACATACCCCTCAACTGGTTCCAGTCATATCTCTCAGACCGCACCCAATTCATTCAACTAAAATCCTTTACTTCTCCAACAGTCTCAGTCACAGCAGGGGTGCCCCAAGGCTCTGTCCTGGGCCCCCTGCTATTCATCATCTACCTTCTCCCCCTTGGTCAAATCTTCTGTAAACACAACATTCACTTCCACTGCTATGCGGATGACACCCAGCTCTATTTCTCCTCCAAACCCGATGCCACTCTCCCCCCTGCTTCCCTCTCCAATTGCCTCTTTGAAATAAAATCCTGGTTCACTGCAAATTTCCTTAAATTAAACAGTAGTAAAACTGAACTTCTCATTGTAGGAACCAAGACCACCTTAAAAAAGCTCAATAACTTCTCAATTTCATTCGATAACAGCTCCATCCTCCCCTCCCCACAGGTTAAGAGTCTGGGTGTCATCCTTGACAGCACTCTCTCATTTACTGCCCATATCAATAACATCACCCGGACCAGCTACTTCCACCTCCGTAACATTCGCCGTCTCCGTCCCTCCCTCACTCCACACTCCACATCTGTTCTAGTGCACAGTCTCATCACCTCCCGTCTGGACTATTGCAACTCCCTTTTATCTGGACTCCCCAACAAAACTCTACGTAAGCTTCAACTGCTTCAAAACTCTGCCGCCCAGATCATTACACAAACCCCCGCTACTTTTCACATCACACCTGTCTTGCAGCAGCTCCACTGGCTGCCTGTGCCACAACGGATCACCTTCAAACTCCTTATTCTGACATTCAAAGCCCTACATAACCTCGCCCCTCCTTACCTCTGTGACCTCATCCATGTTGCCACTCCTGCCCGGGTCCTCAGGTCTTCCTCCTCCCTTCAGCTGGTTGTACCCCCCAATCGCCTCATCTCCATGGGGGGCAGAGCATTCAGCCGCTCTGCTCCCCAGCTCTGGAACTCCCTTCCCCCTGATCTACGGAACATGGACTCACTCCCTCAGTTTGCCAAAAACCTCAAAACTCACCTCTTCAGACTGGCATATCCACCCTAGCAAATTGAATTTTTAATACATTTTATAAGTTTTATGACTGTCATATTTTTAAGCTGTGTTTTGTTTTTATCTGTAAGGCGACCTTGGGTGCCCAGAAAGGCGCCATATAAATAAAATGTATTATTATTATTATTATTATTATTATTATTATTGTCAGACTTGTAAATCGGGATGACTTTTGCTCTCTTCATCCCTTCTGGGAATACCCCTGTTTGGATTGATAAATTACAAATATAGGTGACAGGTTTAATTATATAATCAATAGTTTCTTTCAACACACACATATCTAGTCCGTTCCAATCTGTTGATCTTGTTCTCTTACTTTGTTTGACAATTGTACCTATTTGTACATCTCATCTGTTCCTTGTAAAAATATTGTTTTATCCTGCTTAGGTATCCCCTGAATCTGGAGACTAATGTCGACATACTCGATTCCTCACGAATTTGATGAGTTTCAGGAATATTAACAGAGCCAAAATTAGAGTCCAATGTTTCTAAAATAATTGTTAAATTCATTTGCAATTTCCTTAGGCTGATTTAGAGAACATCCATCATTTGTCACAAAATATGAGTTGGGAGGTTATCTTTCTGTTTACCTTGTTTTATTAATGTATTTAAGATGTTCAAGTGTTTTAAATCATTTTTATTTTTTTCAATAATTGAAGAATAAAAATTCCTTTTTACTTAATCTCATAATACTTATTAATTTTTCTTATATATTTTATAATTTACCTGTGCCTCAATTGTTCGTTTTTTTAAGAATTCTTTGTACAGTTTATTTTTTTTCTTGCATGCTTTTTGAATACCTTAGTCATCCAAGGCTTTGCAGCAAATTTATTACAGATTGCTTTAGTGACTAACGGACAATTTTTTTCGTAAAGAGTGCAAAATTTTTCCAGAAATACATCGTATGCTGTATTTACGTCATCTATATACACGTTGTCCAGTTTTGTTCCATTAACTCGTGGCTTAAAATGATTCAGAGTTTCATGAGTTTTTTTCCTATATATTTTAACTGTTCTTAATTTGTTATGTATTTTTGTGACCATTTTTTTAACCATAAAAATTGGTAGATGATCTGTTGCATCATTTATTAAAAGTCCACTTGTTATTTCACTTTCTACAGCATTGGTAAATATATTGTCAATCAGTGTTGCACTGTTTCTTGTAATTCTGGATGGTTTTGTTATAGTTGGGTACAAACACATGCTGTACATTGTGTTTATAAATTCAGTAATTGCAGTATGTTCTAAAGGATTCAGTAATCATCAATGATTTTATATCCCACAAACAAAAATCATTTTCTTATTATTTAATCCCTTCAAAATCAATTTTTATCTCTAAACAAAATATCAATACACGATCCAGGCTTTCATATATAACAACTTACAATGGTATTCTTAGATTTTCCAGTTTCAATTTCCACAGTAACACATTCCATAATTTTATCAATGGTTAAACACATATCTTTTACTATACGACTGTTAAGGTTTGGTCAACATATAATGCTACCCCACCTCCTTTTTGAAATTTCTATTTATGAAAAACATATTATAACCTTCAATATGAAATTGGAACTTTGATCCTCTAGCAACCATGTCTCTGAAATTGCTATGACTGAAAATTGTTTTTTTATTTCTTTCAGACACTGTATAATTTTAGAGAAATTTGCATTTAAGCTTCTACAATTGAAATGTATGATTGACAGTGAATCTTTTATATTTATTTGGGACTCAAATTGGTCCTCTGTATAATATTCACACGTATTTTTTATTTTTGTATAGAAGTTATTTTCTGGATCAATATCACTTTGTATATCTTGAGGTTTATACTCAGTGTAGTCAAAAGTTTTAAACTGAAGGTGTTCATAGTTCAAATTGTCTGTATCCATTCTTACTTTGTTGTAGTTAGTCCATCAGGTTGCATGTTGAAAACATCTTTATCAATATCCTATCTTCTTCTGATATTCGTTGTCCATTTCTGAGTAATGTCATTTGTATCGCTCAAGTTCTTTGATGTTCCTTATGGCAATCACCCGAGCCTGTTCAGGAGTTCCATTCAACTTGATCAGAATTTTGCAGTTTCTTGTCCAATTTATAATTTAAATAAATACTTTATTTTAATCCTTAAGCACTGTCACAGTAGTACAGCTTTCACTGATTTGCACAGATGTTTTGGAGTTTTATGCCAGATGCTATTCCTGAAACAACACCTTATTTTACCCCAACAGCAAAGGAAGACCAAGATTTGGGACACCTTGCACTTAAGGGTCTTAGCTAAAAACCCAAACTGGATTAAGCTCATAGTGTCCACACGTAAGCAAACCTAAGGAACAGCCAACAACAACAACATTGTGTACACTAATGACATTAATGATGTAAAGTTATGATATATGTATGCATAATATTACACAGTGTGGATATGGGAATTAAATTAATTATTATTATTTATAACAAAAAAAAAAAAAAGAAACATTTTCTGAACCAGCATTGTTACCTCAGTCTCCTCCTCTTGCTAACTTGTAGCTGTAGGAGGTCTTCTTCCTTCACGGCGAAAATTTTTCGTGAATTCTGTTTCCAGAATGTGGACCCTGTATTGAAAATCATTAGTTGAGCGGGATATGTTTATAGGGCAACTTTCTGAAATCTAGATTATTTAATGCAGTTCAAGTAATTGATACAATATTGAAACCTGTTTGTTTCAAGAAGCAACAGAGCAGCAACTACTCATAAGAACATGTCATATGAATCCTGATTTTAAGTATGCAGTCAGTACAAAGAAAGTATGCATGACAAATATTGTTATATCATCACCAAGTAATAGTAAATGTTCAACTGTACCTCTGGTTCCTTCAGAGTCCACTAATCTGTTTCCCTGACCATCAGTAAGAACGAGGGAATACTCTTCGTCAAAGTCACTGCTAACTTTATTGGTCATGCCAGTCACAGAGGCCTCAAATTCTGAAAATCGCACCGTCAAGGTTTTTCTGGTCTCCAACTTGCCATCCACCACTTCAGCAATAAAAATGTTCCTGTTTTAAAATGAAAGGAAATTTTAAAATAATATTTTGGTAATCACATAAGTATCGAGCAGACAAATATGACTTGATTGTGATTGATGTTCAAACTTCTTCTACAATAGTAGACCATCTGCGTAAATTATTCAAAATGTGACAGTGATTGAGTGACAAAGTTTCTATTGCAGGGGTTTCAAACTCGAGGCTCGCGGGCCAACTGCAGCCCCCGCATGATAATTGTCGGTTTCCGTCTTAATATGAAAGATTAATGTTGGTGTGGTCTGCAAAACTGAAATAAATGGAAGACACAGATCAGATTTTTTTATTGTTAGGAGTTCTAAAAAAAAATCTACCAAAAATGAAATCCTTCAAAGTTTTTCTCTGGATTGGGCTGTCACTCTGAAGGAGGTGCTGTAAATACAGACATTTGAAACTGAATAAAAATAATTAGTGTTCTCTAGTATGCAGTTTCAGTCGTCTGTATCTACTACTGATTGATTTATGTTTTTTTAATTAATTGAATTCATTATTTTGTGTTTATATATATATATTTATATGTTTGAGAACATTGGAAAGTTTTATCAGCGCTGTTTTTTTAAAAAATCCTGATGTAACCCAACTCTGACTCCAGCGGCCCCCAGGGAAATTGAGTTTGAGACTCCTGCTCTGTTGGATTAAAAGTTTGTTCTTTAACAGACTATCAGTGTCAGAAATCCTCATGTCACATTTGTGAAATTTCATGCGACAGTAAAATATTAAGTCACCTTTGGAAAGTTTTGGCCGCTCTTGTATGTCCATGGGCTGTAGCGGAACCCGCGGCGGCGCTTGGTGGCCGGTGGAAGGCAAAGCGTACCTGAGGGGCAGTTGCTGGTGCCGCGGTAGCTGATTCCCCCATATAGATGTTTTCTCCGTGCACCTCGTAATGCCCCCGTCCTACGAGCGCCGATGAGTTAAAGTGGCCACTAGCCTCAGGAAACAGTGCAACATTGTTGTCATCTGTGATAAAAAGACTTGGACCTTGGACCTTTAGAAATATAAATGAGAAAAACGTTAGCCAGCCTAAATGAATGATGAGAGTCATGAAAAAATGTGTCCCTGTGGAATTACGCTGTAATTAAAGTGGTATCCTGCAATTTTGGAAAAACAATTGTACCTGGAAGATCCTGCTGATTTTTTCAGCAGTCATGTCGTCTTCTTTCAGGGTTAGACGTTTCGATCCACGGAAAAGAACAAAACTCTCCATTTCTCAATGCTGGTAAATTGGCGGACGGAAGTCAATCGTGCAGCAAAGACGACAAAACTTCCGGGTCACATAAAGTTCAACAATAAAATAAAAATCTAAGACACTGGTTTGTATTATGATTTGGTTGCTATGATACGTTTTAAAAAATTACCTATTTTTAAATAAAACAAAAAAAAAAAAACAAAAAAAAAAAACATTTTTTTAATAATATAACATGGGTCATTCCTTTGGACCGTGGTTGCTTTGACTTCCTTTCAAAATAAAGTACACTCTGGTCTTATTGGATCGTCTCAATGCAATAGTTGTATATTTTATTGAAATACACTGTTTATTTTACCATTTGTGTTGCATCTCTATCAGACAAACTATTGTTAAAACCGAGTTAATTCAGTTTGAACCATGAAGTGGATTTAAAAGCTTTGAATTTGTTCTTAAATGGAAAACTCCTCACCATAAATTATGGTTGTGCTAACTGACCTCAAATTGATTTTCTGTGGTAAACAGTGTTCTCAAATCTGTCAATTTTTAGTATTCTGGTAAACTATGAAGATTATCTGCTTAATGAATTGTTGGAGAATTATACTGTGGTCAGAAGTATTATGGAGTCATACTGTTTTTTTAATCGGTTCAATTACGTTGATTTACTTTACATGTCACTTTACAGTTACTTTTTGACATTAAAAAATGAATTTTCTTTTATCAAAGAGGCACAATAGAAAGTCAAAGAGCCATCAGTGGCTCCAGAGCCTCAGGTTGCAGACACCTGATATAGACTGTTAAAAGCAGTTCAGAAATGTTGGTAAGAACATTCTGTTTGAAGCATCCAAACTGAAGAAAAAGGCAGGTGACGGAAACACAACTGGAAGTTACAGCTGCATCAAGGTAAGAATGGCCCTTAAACTATTTATTATAATTAGGAAATACAGGAAGGAGGGGTTATCATACTTGCGATAAAATTATCATACTTGCGATAAAATTTAAATGATTAAAAATAATAAAAAAAACACATACTTAAAGCAAACCATGTTAAATTTTAGGCAGAGAAACACCAAAGTGTTTGGTTAAAAGAATGGATTTCATTTGGATTTTGATCCCTCCTTAATGCATTCCTGATAAAACCCTTTTTCTCCTCATTTGCTGAGTATATTTCCTAAATAAAAGTTCCATATCTGCTGGTGGTTTTCTTTCAGGAATTTCAGTGGAGCTGGTGTCCAGTGCTGGGGAAGCTGGGAGCATGTTTGAGCAGAGCTGAGGTCCATCACCGAGGTCTCTTCATCTGGAGAGGACCTGTTCTCTACAGATGATGCTGAGCAGAAACATGGACAGACTCTCCCTGACATGACTCTTGTGATACTGTAGTTAACCACAAACAGACTTTTCCAGATGCATTGCTTCATCTAATACATGTTACTAACAGGTGTGCTGAGTAAATAATGATTATAAATGTAACATTTAACTTAGTGCATTAAGAAGCCCACAAAGTAAACCCCCCAACTGTTTCTCTGTTTCTGTTGAAAGATGTATTCATGTGAGGTTTGTAATAAATATACCACATGGCCATGAAACCATTTCATTTATTTTCATATCTATTATTACAATGCTCATGTTAGCATTCAGTTTTTACCTGCAAGAAGAGATATTTCTGGACTGCTTTGAAAATATCAATATTGTTAAAGCTTTAAGACTCAAAATGATAAAACAAGAAGCAAGAAAAAAACAACTCCTAAATAAAAGTCCAATATCAACACTTTAAATAGCAGTTTTGATTGAACATTAACTTTGTGTTTGGAGTTGACAAAGTGCTTCATGCAGTCCTTCTAGATGTTGTTCTGCAGCTCATCAGCCCGACACTCCAGGCAGGAATCACGGCTCCTCTCCTCAACAACCAGTCAGGCTTATGCAGCAGGTCCAGGAGAAATGGCTTTTCCAAAGGACCTGCAATAAAAAAAAAGAGAATTTAAATAACTGAATATGTAGTATTACCTGCAATAATGCCAGCATGGATGCTGTAACATGAATGTAGCAGCTGAAGATGCTAGCACAGGTTAGTGAAGATGCTTAAAGTTATAGCTAAAAAGGCTGTAAGTCATTGCAAGCTAAAATATTATCTCAATGCCAAATGAGCCTAAAAAAAAAGGTAAAAAGTCTAATTCAGCCATAAAAGCTAAAATAAAGTTGAAATATTAGCAAAAGTCAAAATTAGCCTAAAAAATGAAAGTCAAAATTTGCCAAAAAAGCTAGCATGTAGCTGAAATATGAGGCAAACTTCAAATAGACTAAAAACATTGGTAAATGCCAAAATAGTCCAAAAAAGCCAGCATGATGCTAATGTAACAGCTGAAACTCCAAAATAGCTCAAAAATCCAGCAGATGCCAAAACACCAATGTGGCTAAAAAATGAGAAATCCCAACTTGGTTTAAAATAACCTTATATTTATAGAACGTAGTGAGTAAAAAAAAAGTTCAGAGTTAAAACGTCGACCGCTTTTGGAAATCTGGAGAGGAGTGTGTGTCTGAGGATGGAGTGTTTTAAGGTCGTCATGGCAACGAGCACCCAAAGGGAGGAGCACGGCTGCGTGTCTCTTTGTCATTTAAAATGATTTCCTGCACTTGTCTTGAAAAAATGCTTATACCCTTTTAACCATTATCCTCTGAATAAAACAAAAAAGTAGTCAGAATCCAGAGATTTTAGACAACAGCTTTTCCAATTTGACCAGTGATAATATGTTGCGCAATACTTGCCCTCACCATTTTTTGGAACCAGACCATTCCTGTTTTTACAATTTATCACCTAAAATATCCCATTTAAAAAAAAAAAAAAAAAAAGTATCCTGGGAAGTGATCAAAATGTGTAAGGGCAATGCAGACGTGAGTCTTTGCCAAAGGTATCAAATGTGGCCAACATGAATTTCTATCACCTTTAGTGCTTGAATACTCTAAAAATATGTTAAAAAAAACATCAGCCAAAATAAAAACCAGTTAGAAGAATATCTGCTCAGATGAAAGGTCAATGTTTTCAATAAAACATTCAATAATTAGGGATTACTCAAATTTGTATTTAGATTTGTGAACGATCTAAGAGAGAAAATGAAAATACAGTAGTGCAGAAATTTTATAAAATAAATATTGTACTTATTTCAGTTGAAATTGGTAAGATTACCTTTTATTGTTTATTTCAAATTGTGCTAAACAGTGTTCAGCTGTCAACTTTGTCGTTCGCCAGTTTGTCTGAATTCACCATAAAAAGGGTTTATTAATGATTATATTCCACATAAGTCTGTCATACTGATTTATCTGTGTGCTGTATTACATAGTGAAATTACTTTAGTCTCCGTTGTACTCCCTCGTAGAGCTGCCCTCTGTTCTTCTGGCAAAAACTGTTCTGGAACTTTGCCTCTAGAAACTTCACCTGCAGCAGAAAAAAAAACATATTTTAACTCGACACAGTATTTTAAAAATTGTTTGCAGCTAAGCAATTTAAGTATCAGTTTTTGTATTTGCATTTTAATGACATTCAAAACACACTGATGGCTACAAAGGAAAAACAAGTCATCTTCATCTCAATAAATAGAAGATTCTATAAAATAACTTTTCAATGAAAACAAAATGCAGTTAAAAAAGCCAAATTCTCCTAGTCACACATTTATTTTAACACTTAATGTAAGAACGCAGTATTTATTGTAATCATCCGTTAACAGATGCTATACAAATGTGTTTTCCTGCCAAAACTTAAATACATTTTTCTGAGAACTATTTGTTGTCTAGTTGTACAATATTCCACGACGAGTATTTCATATTTCTTATCTTAATGTAGCTAAACAAAACTTAGTTTTTGTGAATATTCTTCGCCGATGCAACACCGGCGTCTGATGCTAGCGCTAGCTAGCGCTAGCATCACATTCCAGACATTTGGGGGACGTCGCGAGCTCCGTCACTAACGTTCTGACAATATGGTTCAAAAAAGAGGAGACACTGCTGATTAGTGCTTTTCATTAAATGTACAGCCAACAACTTTTCATATTTAATCGCATAATAATCCATGACCGGACTCTGTGCATGCCCCAGTTAGCAACAGCTAGCTTGTCAAAGTAGCAAACTCACATCGTCAGAGACATGTGACTGAAAAACTATAATACAACAGATTCTTACCTGGAACGGATGTATTTTCATGTCCTTGGGCCTCGGATTTTCCCTTTACAGCCACAAACACTAATAAAACGACCAATTTCCCTTAAAGAAAGACAGTTACTGTCCAAACAGTGCAGCATTTTTCACAATAAGAATCTGCGCAGACTACTTCCGGGTGACTCCTCTCCGTGGCAGAAACGAAACTATGAAAAACCAAATCAAACGCCCGTTATCCGATTTTCGTTTTTTCGTTTTGGTGCACAAAACGAAAAAATGAAAAACGGTTCGTTTTTCGTTTTTTTCATATCCGATTTTAAATTGAAAAACGAATGAACGAATGATACACGGATTAAAGACGCACAGCACAGACTTTTTGAAGTCGATTACAAAACACTGCGTCTCCTTTTGTGCTTCTCTTCGTAATTTTTCATAGTGATACTGCACGTATGGCACGTGATTTCCAATCCAGTAATATATATCATTGTTCAATTCCACCTTAAGACTGTGGGGGGCGGGACGGCAGGAAGCGACCTGTTCTTTGATTGGACCGTTAGATTTGTGGTGATCCAAGCAGAAAGACGTGTAGAGGGAGAATTATTGAGGGCACTGAACACTGCTAAACCATCAGCCCCAGGGAAGGATCAAATTTGTTATATAATGTTAAAAAATCTTGGTGAGAGGGCTCTCAAAACACTGTTGTCTTTAATAAACAGCATTTGGACTCAGGGGGAGCTTCTGTGTGCCTGGAAAGATGCCATAATTATTCCAATCAGGAAGCCTGGTAAAGACCCAACGTCACCAGGTAGCGATAGGCCTATTGCTCTAACGTCTAACCTGTGTAAATTGATGGAGCGGATGATTTCAGCAAGGCTATCATTTGAACTGGAAAGTCGTGGAGTGTTGGCTAATTACCAAAGAGGATTTAGGAAGGCTAGAAATACAATGGATGCAGTGATCAGGCTTGAAGATGCAATTCGGAAGGCTCAAGTGAGCAATGATTCTGTGTTGGCAGTATTTTTTGATATAGAAAAGGCTTATGACATGTTGTGGAGAGAGGGCCTTTTAATTAAGTTAAACAAACTGGGTATTGGTGGCAGGATCGTTAACTGGATTAAGGACTTTCTTTTTCGGAGAAGAATTCAGGTGAGAATAGGGTCGTCACTATCTACTCAATTTGAAGTGGAAAATGGTACGCCTCAAGGGAGTGTAATCAGTCCACTGCTTTTTCTGGTAATGATTAATGATGTGTTTGCAAAAGTCTCTGGAGGGATTGGCCGGTCCTTGTTTGCAAATGATGGTGCATTGTGGAAAAGAGGGAGGAACCATAATCATATAGTGGGAAAGGTTCAGGATGCAGTCAAACAGGTTGAGGAGTGGGGATACGATTGGGGGTTTCGATTTTCAGTTGAAAAGACTAAATTAGTGTTTTTCACACGAAGGAAAGTGAACCCTGACTTGAACCTGAGGTTGTATGGAGAGGACATTGAGCGGGTTAGTTCTTTTAAGTTTTTGGGAGTCATTTTTGATGCTCGCTTGACCTGGAAGAAGCACCTTGAAAATATAGAGAGCAAGTGTAAGAAGGTGATAAATGTGATGAGGTGTGTAGCTGGGAGGGACTGGGGGGCTAGTAGCTCAGCCCTGAAAAGACTGCATCAGGCATATTAAGTCCTCGTGCTTGATTATGGAGTGTGGCATATGGTTCAGCAGCACCTTCTATTTTAAAACGGTTGGACGTACTGCAAGCACAGGCTTTGAGAGTGTGTAGCGGAGCTTTTAGAATGACTCCAGTTAATGCTTTGCAAGTAGAGATGGGCGAAATACCTCTTTGTCTGAGACGGAAACAAATTGCGGTGAATTATTGGTTGCATCTTGCTGGACATGCGGAGTCCCTCCCTACTAAAGAAGTGATTATGGACTGCTGGGAGAATGGCAGATCTCAGAGAAACCACTTTGGTGAAATGGGTAATATGCAGGCAAAGGAATGTGGCATTTATGATTTCCAAATAAGTCCGGTACTAGTTTTTCCTAATACTCCACTGTGGATGTTTGTGTACCCTGATGTGGACTGGTGCCTTTTGGATTTGAAAAGGGAGAGTAAAGGGAGAGGGGATCTGACAGAAGCATTTCACTTTTTTAGCCAGCTGGTTTATTCAGAATTCACGCAAGTATTCACAGATGGAACAAAGAATCCAGACACTGGAATGACTGGATTTGGGGTGGCTGTTCCGAGTAAAAACATTGGGTTAAACAGACGCACTTCAGATCGACTGGGAGTACAGTATATACTGTAGAAATGTTGGCGATTTTGGTTTCCTTAAAGTGGGCTGAACAATCTAAAGTGGACAGAGTGCTGGTCTGTTCAGACTCTGCTTCAGTTCTACAAAGTCTTGAATCATTTCATTCAAAATCTAGGCAGGACATTCTAAGTGATGTGTTAATGACGTGTTCCAGAATTCATGGGAATGGTGGTATAGTTAAGTTTTTGTGGGTGCCAGCTCATTTGTGGTTTGGTGAAGCTTGATTTGTGTGTGAACATCGAGTTGCGGTTGTGGATACTTAGCTGCGGTTGTGAATATTCCCTTGTGCTTTTGAATATTAATATTATATTAATTTTAGCCCATAGTAACTTCGTGTGTAAATTATAGCCTAATGCTCTTTTATTCTTTCTTATTTCAATAATTGCATGGAAATATGGGGAAAAGCTTATTCCACATACTGAGCCATTTTGTCTGTTAAGAAAAAGAATGGTAATAATTATCCATAAAAAAGGTAATGATAAAACCTACTAATGACTCAGCTCTGACTGCCACTAATCACCTGATTGCCTTCACCTGTGTTCTCCCCTTTATATTGCCCTGCTCTCTGCCAGAACGTTGTCAGTCCTCTGCTACTCCTGGTCCTGCGCTGCTCTGCTTTCGCTTCCAAATCCGCCCGCCCGCCTGACTTGACTTTTATTGATAGAATGAAGGAAGAGAGTCTGCAGGAAATCATTCTCTAGAACTTCACTACCAACCTGTGCAGAATCTTCTCTAACACAAAGCAGACCTTTACTGACAGAAGAAACCAGATTTCATCCTCACAGCTGAGGCACTTCTGTCTTTCTTAATGTTATTTTGAAAAAAAAAAATCTTTATTTTTTAGTTTTGTATACGTTTGTATTTTGGGTTGTGGTTGCAGTTTTATATTGTTTTCAATGTTAATTTATTTACAAAGAAAGGGTTAAACGTTTGAAAGATGAACAGCTGTGTTGAATTGTAAATAGTTGGGTTTTTTTTCATTATATATATTTTTTTAATATATTATATATTTTTTACATTTATTTTTCTGTTTATATGAGTGAAATAATAAAATCATATTTACCAGAAAAACAAGTCTCATTACATTAGTAATTCATTTTGTGCGTTATTTTATAGTTGTTGATAATGACTAAAACAACCTAAAGAGCCGTTTGGGAGTCAAAAGAGCCGGCTCTTTTAGTAAGCCGATCCGAAAGAGACGGCTGTCTTAAAGGTCCCGGAATTCCCATCACTACTCTAAACTCAAACCTGGACATTAAAAAGTGAGCTCCGGTGTCAGGTTCTTATGAGTGCCTTCAGATATTCCAAAAATGATGCATTCTTAAGAATTCAATTCAATTCAATTTTATTTATATAGCCCAAAATCACAAAGAATTTTGCCTCCTTGGGCTTCATGCAGGTAGTTTTACAGTTGCAAAAAATAGTCATGAAACATGAAAGAAAGATCACTAAAGACTAAACAGACTAAATAAACTGGATATCCCTGCTCTTAGACCCTCCCTCTCGGTAAGGAAAAACTCCTAAAAAAAACCTGAATCAGGAAAAATGAAGAAACCTTATGGATTCCCACATGAGGGAGAGATCCTATCCCAGGACGAACAGGCGATACCAAAACTGGTAAGGGAAAATTAGCTTCTAAAACTTAGCTCTATCTGCAGCTCTATCTGAATGAACAATATTCAAATACTGAGGGACGAGTGGTGATGAAGTCCTCAGTCAGACGAAGCAGAAGTGCAGTCCACGACCAGGAGCAGGAGCGTGGGAGATCCACCTGGGATCTGAAATCACTCCCGCTCCCCAGAGGGGAGAGAGAGAGAAGAACAACATGTGAATAGAACTGCACCAACAAAAGCATGGAGAACTTAATACAATGAATAATAAAGAGTAGGAGAGAGAGGAAGAAATAAGAATAGAGAACAGAACCCCACACTGTAAAAAAATCCAAGTTGGCTTAACTAAAAGAAATTTGTAACCTGGCTGCCTTACAATTTTGATTAGGTCTAACAAATTATTCCAAGTTACTTCAATTCAACAATAAGTTTCCCCAACTTAAAAGATCAAGTTGATCTCACTTATTGCTTTATTTTAGGAAATGTTTTTTTAAAGTTAAACAAATATTTGTATTGTATCAACTAAGGAAGTTAAGTATTTTCAGCTCACTTTCTCATCAAGTCTAATTAATTGGTTGAGTAAAGTCAACTCAAACCAACTTGAAGCTACTTTGAAAAATTTGTTACCCAAACTTAAAATTTAGTTGCAATTACTTCACTTGCTTTGTTGACATAACAAAACTACGTTTTATTGACCTACAAAATAAAGTATCCACAACAAAGCAAGTGAACTTGATCTCTTAAGTTGGGGAAACACATTGTTTAATTAAACTAACTTACAAATTATTTTAAGTTGAGCCAACTTGGATCTTCCAGGATGCGTCAGCTTCTTAAATGCAGATGCTGGTCAGAGTTAGAATTTAACCCAAATCAAAACAATGAAAAATGCCATTTTAAATCCACAACAATGAAAACAACAGACAACTAAACAAAACATTGGATTAAAGACAATCTCAAAAATTTGATGAAATTATTGAAACAGTTTACATAATATTTTAAAAACGGACAAAAGAGCACTTTCCTAAAATGTTTCTTACCGTGACTCAGTGTTTGTTTTATGTTTTTGTCTGTGCTTACATTTTCAAATACAGAAACACAACAGTTTAAATTGTCACTGTCTTTAAAAAAAAAAAAAAAAAAACTATGAATTTCTTAAATTCCCACTCCAACCATATTTTTTCTTTTGTTCCCAGTAGTCTTTTAATTTTGACTGCAGTTTTAGCCAAAATCAAAAAGCCTTTGTCGTTTTTTATACATATTTTGTGCATAGCAGCAGTAGCTCATTAGAAATATAAATCTGGGTTGTGGGCGGGACTTGGGTCAGAGCAACCCCGCCTCTGCCCATCACAGGGAAGCTCTGTTGCACTCACTCTTAATAGTTTCAAGGTAACATTGGCAATGCAAAAATAACGACGAGCAATTTCAAATCAATCCAGTTGTAAAGTTTTAGCCAGACCCCAGCTCGGACGAGGAAAATCAATACCTACATGGATCTAGTCATGCGCAAGCTGATACGTCAGAATGGAGCGGAGAAGAGAGGAGACTTTTGGCACGCCTATTTCAGTAGCTACATCATTAGTCTGAGCTTTTCCAAGCATCTGGTTTCTGATCCAATGTGATTTGAATAAAGGAATCTTCAGAAGTGCAGTTTTAATCATCAATTCTTTTATATATGTCCTCTAATATGAGAAAAATGTTACAAGAACAAATTACACACACACACATACTGGTTACTGTGGTTTGCAAGGACATTTTTCAGAAACAAGTCTGATGGCTGTTTAAAAGGACCCCACTTTCTTTTTTGTCTACCAAGAAATTACATACATCAAAAATTCTATTTTGAGTCATAAAACAAAGAAATCACTTCAGATTTAGTTTCCACGCAACACAACCAGAAATACAGCTATCTGACTTTATGCATACCTATGAGGACATGTGTAATTAGGTGACTAAGCCCCGCCTAAGACAAAAACAGACATTTCGGGGACCCTGAGGATTGTAAAGACAATGGCTTTAATGCTCTAAACAAAGTCCATTGTGGGGTCAAACACAAACGCCATTTATCATAGAAACACTACAATGTCAACATTCTGTTCAGGGGAAATACTATTCACATTATTCTAAGCTATTCTGCAGAAAACTAAGACAACACTGGAGTGAATTTAAATGTCAGGGCTTTGGTAAAGAAAACTGAAGTTTTTGTTGATGTACATCCAATATACACATTTATTCATTGTCAGAAAACTGACTTTACATATATGTTACTTTTGTTTTGGTTGTTGGGATTAAGTTTTATACACTTATATTATTGTAAACTTCTTCATAGTAATAAACACGACTGTTCCAGTGGCATGTTTATTGTGCTTCACTGTCACATAGCACTCATTTATACTTTAAAGTTATGTTAAGAAACAGCTAAAAGAAACCGCTTGGTTATTAGATCATGAAGGACAAGACTTTATATTTCTCGGTTTTCTGATGAATACATATTTTTTAAGTTCTTACTCGTAAGTCAGTCCCTTTTCCTGTGAGAATGCTCAAAAGTAGAAACAGATGGGCACAGCACCACCCATTGAGTTGTAAATGAATGAGATAAGATGAAAGGTTATTAGAATCAGGTTGAGAAAACAGCCAGTTGTATTGCTGTGATAAATGCAGGAACCAGAGATGCTTGTGCCAGTCGGGGTCCTAGCTGTCTTCGAAGCAAAAGCCAAAAAAGGCAAGGACAGATCGGCCAAACAACATCCTACCAGATGGATACACGACCCCATGGGATAGGCACACCTGCACTCCAAGTTTCAACCAACGCAGAGGCGGGATCAAACCAGATGATCAGGAAAAGATGAGACTTTGAAAGTGGACACAAACGGTTATCTTTTTCCTGGCTGACAAGCTGACTGTGCACAGGGCCTGTCAGGCAGGAAACTGAACCAGAGCTCTGGTGATTATATTCAATTATAACTGTTACTTTAAATTATAAAGAGATGAACGAACACGCAGACTCCCAATCTGGCCAGGAACCGCCAAGTTTATTTTCAACAATGGGGAAACAGAGCAACATAAATGTTTTCTAACATTTTGGCTTCACACCTGTCTTCTCTTCAACTAACATGTAACATGTATTCTTCAAAACAAGCTTATTAACTCAACAACTTTTTTCCTTTTGCTGTTTTTTCCGTTTCTGCACCAGGCCACGGTTTCTGACAAAGTCTGATATTTTGGACGGAGCGACTAGCTAGTGTAGGGTGCTCACCACTCCTACACTGTTTGATTTCAACAATTGTAGCCAGTTTTCCATTCGCAATGTGTTTCTGGAAATGCCTCATCACAGCTGCAACTTCTTTGGGAGACCAGGGATGTTTTTGCTTTCTACGAGGATCTTCCATCCCAGCATCACTTTCAGGGAGGACTATAAAGAAGGAAGAGTCTAGGGTATATGAGGGAGGGAGAGAGAAAAGAGAAAAACAAATCCCAATTTCATGAATTTGGTGGATCTTGAAAAAAATGTAAACAGTTAAAATTTGAAGCTAATAAAGTTTACATTTTATTTCTACACAAAGATAACAAATGTCAATCTTGTTACAATTCAATAAATTGCTCAAAGACATGTTGATCAAAGCCTGCTTTTATGTTATTGATATTTGGGACAACAAAAGTTTTCAGAATGCCCTCTTAACAACTATATGCAGTCTTATTGTTAAAGTAGATTTTATCTCAGCTTCAAGTATTTTCAAAATTGTTGGGTAATAAATAAATACATTGGTTGATATGTTAGAATACTGATTGAATTTTTTTAAGTTGTAAAATCTTCCGTACCTTCTGTAAAATCTTTTTGGTGTTTCAGCAATGACGAAAAGCTTTAGTTTGTCTACTTTTCATTTTTTCCCTTTTCAGGAATGGAAAAAAAGAGCACACCCAGCAGAAAGTCGAAACACAAGGAATCTGGTAAAAGCACTCGCAAATTATTTCAAAAAATATCTCCGGTGAATAATATCTTTGAACCATGTTTATAAGAATGGGTTTAATGAGATGCAGGGTTAATAAGACCAACATTAGCACAAAGCCTTGGACTAATGCATGTAGATGATTTACTAATTAAAATTACATCCATGATTTACAAAAAGATCTAATCACATCTGGTAAGTATCTCCTGTGTACTACAAAGTAAATAGAATGGGACAAATATTCAGCAACACAGAAGTCTGGACTTTGCACAAGGGAAATCCAAAAATTTAGTTGAAAGTAATACATTATTTAAAGAAAACATCCAACAATGCAAGGGATTGACAAGTAAACCCATATGCTAACTTTTTTTTTTTTTTTTTTAAAGACATTCAGTGGTTTGGAAACCTGGAATTGAACCAAAAGCGAGTTGGAGGGGTGGTTTAGGGATAGTAATGTTTAAGCATTTATCAGTGCTTGAGCAGGCAAACTGTCCAGAAATGTAACAATTTAGTATTGGAGCTCCTCTTCTTCCTCTAGTACTGGTTAAAGACATCACTGGAACTGGAAACACTGCTTTCATTATACTTGGAGAAATTAATGCCAAAGTTTACCAAGATCCCCTCAAGTTACCAGCTAAAGCTTAGTAGAATTTGGGTGATGCAGCAGGACTATTTGAGACAAAATAGTTTTTTGTTGCAAATTAGATGAAAGTCAAATTACATTTATTCCTGCTCATATTAAAGAAGAAGCAGAATTTAAAGCTTTAAGACATTTTTGAAAGATTATCTATCCTTCTTCAACCAGTTTTAAAAAAGCTTGAAACGTATCAACTTTTTTTTAATGGTACCTTCTGTTGTGCATTCCTCAGCTGAATCAGCATCTGATAAGTAAAATACATAAACCCCAAGTTATATGAGAAACCATGTATTGATGATCAACAGGCATGTTCGTGAAACGTCATACCATAGGAAGTCCCAGGAATGTCTTCAGCATGCGGCAAAGTTGTCCCTGTCCCTGCATTTATTTAAAAAAAAAAAAAAAAAAAAACAGCAACATTTCACTGTTTGCACTCTTTAAAGGTGACATTTGTGTACTTAATTTTGGGTTGGTATTTTTACCTTTTTCCACTTGGGTTGGAAGAGATCCCTCCTCACTCTCACTGTCTTCACTCTGACTGGAGTCTGTTGGGTCTAGTTTATCTGGGGGAGAAGAGGGAGAGAGCATCAGAAGAAGTTCAGTTTGCAATTGTTAAGTGGAACAAGCAACATGAAATTCCTACAGGTGCTGCATTACAGGTGGTCTAGAGGTTGTGAATATTCTGAAGTTATATGATATGAAAAGAAAATGTAAAAAGTGAAAATCATCAACAAATTTATAAAAATAATTACCTTCAATTTCAATCTCTTCAAGTGATTTGCCTTGAAGACTTGCAAGGGTTCCTTTCTCCATGGCGAGAAGAAGCTTTGAAATCTTTGCCAATTGAGTTGTAGCCTGTGGAAGTCTGTAATATTCTCTATGAACACGAATATCATGTCCGAGGAAGTCAGCAACTTGGTCCAGCTCGTGATTTTTGAGGTTGAGAACTTGTGACAAAGTTGCAACATGTTTGCGTAGCTGAGTTGACCTAAGGAGTTCAGGTTTTTGTGCACCACATTCACAAGAATAAAGACGTAAACAGTCCTGTCCTCTGTAAGGAGTCAAACACTTTGGTCTTGCAAAAAGGTACGGGTTTTCTGCAGGTACTCCACACGCAAGTCTTTGGCTTATCAGCAGTGTTATTGCTTCAACCATGTCTGGTGTTAGGAGTACTGCAACTTTCCGGCCCCTCTTCCCCTTTATTTCTACTCGACTGAAATGCGCACACAGTTTTTGTTCAAATCTCGTAAGACCGACCGCAACGTCACTATGCAGAGGAGTGGTGTCCCTCTCAAGAAACGCCTTCATTGGCATCTTTGAAACCTCTCCTCCTCGTCTTCGGTTGAACAAAATAATTTTTGCCAATGTAGCTTGACAAAGACCTCTGTAGGTTTGTGAAGATGGGTTGATTTTCAAGCCCCCAGTGGCTGAATCTGCAGTTTTTTCCAGGTACTGGTGCAGTCGCTGCACATCCTCAGTGAAAGGCAGAGTGGACGGTTTGTTGAAGTGCTTGTCACTTGAGGTGGTTAACGCTGTGTGCGAGACCAGTTCAGACCACTGGGAAGAGTATAGCTGTTTGAAAGTCTGCATTGACTTTTTCATTGTATCATCTCCTGAAATCAGTGATCGGCAGAGTATGATGTCTGATATTTTATACAATGAATGACCCAACTTCAAAGCGAGGCTTGGAGTTTTGTAGGAGTTGCTCATTTCATCAAAGCCAGACACTTTCTTTACAGCTTGAATGAGTACATGAAAGTTTTCTGGCCTAACAGCATCCTCAAGATTGTATATAGTATACTCTTTGCGAAGAATGAGTAGAAGTCTTCCAACTTCACGAATCTTTTGGCGAATATATTCATGTTTCATGGGATCTTGACCATGCTTGTTGAAAAATGACTGGGCAAGCTGAAGGATGTAAAAGTCACTTCGCACTGCAGAAGCAATGTCGTCATCTCTCAACCCAGTTAGCAACTTCCAAACACCTTGGGATATCTGCTGACATTGTGCTGAGTCCATCATTGTTGCCATAGACAAGACCCTTTTTTTCCCTGGATGTTCATCACTCTCAGCTGGTTTTGAAAGACATTTTTTAGCATGACGCCAGAGGTCTTTCCGATAAGATTCTTCTTGATAAGATGCAAATGAACAATGACCAAAACCATTACGGAGTCCGGTCTAACATCCATACCAGACAGTAAGCTACATCCAAGGGACTGTTAAAATTTATACACGGACACATCTGATTCAGATGATTACACCTCACAGTCCTCACAATGTATGTGTCACACTACGGGGACTGTGCCTACTCCTGTCACTTTTGATCACAAAGAAAACATTTTCTGCATGCGTCATCAAAATAACCACAACAATTTAATGTTTACCTGCTTCTCATCTGGGAGTGAGGTTGATGCCATCGGTGCATCCTCATCACCAGGGTGTCTGTCTTCTGAAATCTTGGTGCAGTAAAAAACAAAAACAAGCATTAACAGCAATTCAACATTAACTTTATTAGCAGAGTGGTGTAGTGTGTTTAGTAAAAGGGCAGATAGTCACGAGGTAGTTATTAGTATTTACAATACCAGTAGTACTAAAACTAATTAAGATTAATAATAGTGTCAGCTTTAATATTTTATCATTTCTTAAAGTACTATTCTATATTTACCTTCTTTCTCCATGGCCAGTCTGAGTCCCCGTAGTCATAGGTTATCTCTTCCTCCGGTTTGATGTCTCTTGTTGCAAATATACACAGATGAGGTTGTCCTTTCACCATGATCGTTTTGATTTTGCTATTTGGGTTGACATTGTTATCATTGACTAGTCTCCCCAACGAGCCATCATCTCTCGCTGCATCAATACTGTAATCAGATAAATTCCAATGTAGAAGATTGTTCAACTTCAAATCAACTGGTTCAATTTCTTATTTCAGTAAATAAGACTAACTTACATTTTGTGTGACGATAAAGTTAATTTGTATTAATAAATCACGATTTACATACCATAACTGTTTTCCATTGTAACGAAACTCAAATATAAAGACTTTCAAGCCTTTATGGTAGAGTTTAAGTCTCCGTTCATACTCCTTTTTGTTGATTAAATCCCCTCTATATTCAAAAAGAAATTCTCCTCGTTCAAAGTGTTTCTTAGTAAACACTCCTCGACCTAACAGAACAAGTAAAAAAAAAAGTCAATCATAATATGTTTTTAAAAGACATACCTTTATAAACCTTTAAATCTTTGCAACTCACCTTTGACAGAATTAATGAATTTCACATCAAATCCTTCTTTGTCCTTACCAAAGGATGAAAAGTATACCGCTTCATCCTTGGGTTTGACTCTGGTTCTCTGGGGCCGATGGACTCTTTTCTGTTGTTAGTAAAGAAAAAATATTAAGATTTTAACAAACAGACAAACACTTTGACCTCCCTGTGTTAGGTTTATTTTCATCACAAGGTTTTGGGTGCCATCGACGAATGCACAGGTTGTTGACCTGAAAGACTGGTCCGAGACTGGACTGTTTCCCTGTGTCATTTAGCAGCTCAAGGTGAGTACTTAAGCTTTTGTATGTGTTGGAGGTTTTAGATGATAGTGTCAATATATGTTGTTGTGTGATGCTTACCTGTTTTTTTTTTTTTTTTGATGAGGCAGGGTTCCTGCTCATGTGTTTGCTGAAGCTTGATCGGAATTTGTGTGAAATATGGTTAGTTTGTTTTGGTCATATTTCGGTGATGTCTTATACACTGAAAAAAAGGCAAAATGTCTATTGTAGAATTGATTAAATATTATTGCGTAACTTTGACACATTTCTGTTATGTTTTGAGTCCAACGTGTTAATATTGTGTTATACCTACTTAATTTAGTGAGGAAAAACACCAACACGTATAGAATGTGCTGTGTGAACTCAAAGTTTTCACGTAACATCAACACGATCCAGTCAATCCAACCATTTCCCGCCCAAGAAGAGGAAAAAAACATCTCTTCCCGCTTGTTGCGCTAAGATTTGTGGGAAGAAGACGAGCAGAAGGCGGCAAAACAGGAAAGCAGCAGCAGCAGCAGCGAGTGGTAAGTACCAAAATTAACTTAAATTTATGCTTGTTAGGAGGAAAAATGAAAATGAATAGTTGAAAAACAAACAATCTATGTATATTTATTTGCTGTTTATGTTTAATTCGAAAGCTTAATCTTCTTTTATTGTGCGAAAAATATTCGATTGGCCGAGGGTTGCTGAGTACGCTCCATTTTCTGAAACGTTCTCCTCCCTAGGGGGGATAATTGTTTCACCGGGTACCGGGAGCGGGTGTTCGGCGTCAACTTTGACCACATAGACAGACCGAGGAAAGTCAAACGGGTAGCGGACTCGCGCGCGCGAGTTGTCACCAACGGTTTTTTATGCGGATTTTCCCAGCTAGGTCTCTGCAGCGAGGTGATATGTCATGATTGCGCACGCACGCGCCTGACTGTGAAAGCCTGGTCATTCTGGTGATCACAACTGGAGACGAGCGGAAGGATCATGGATGAACTCTCGGCGCGCCGCC
Organism: Oryzias javanicus; assembly: GCA_003999625.1. Taxonomy (NCBI): domain Eukaryota; kingdom Metazoa; phylum Chordata; class Actinopteri; order Beloniformes; family Adrianichthyidae; genus Oryzias; species Oryzias javanicus. Next base: position 3,251,878 of record CM012450.1, read on the forward strand.
ACCGTGTGCGGGCGTTAAAGGTACCGACGAGCTCATGCGTGCGCGGCCATCCCACTTGCCGGCAAATCCCTGCTTAGAGGATGGGATGCTTGAATCAATGCGCATGTTGAAGCAGTGCACGCGCACCGGGTCTAGCAGGTGGGCCGTTGACGCGCAACGCCGCCACCGTGCTCGCAAATGCCTGTGATCAGATCATTGATATATATTACTGGATTGGCCCTCGCCTGTTTTACACCCAAAGCTCCGTCCACCCGCTCTGTCAGCCCACTGGATCTGTGTGCGAGCGTGTGCGTTTCTGTGGGGGGGGGCCTTGCAGGTGCGTGTGTGGGTGCTCCTCTCTGCATCTCTCTTTTTTTCTCCCCAAAACCAGCAGCCCCGCTCCGGAGTCTGCTCACTACGTTGATCTGTGCGGTCGTGTCTGTCTGTGTTGTGTTTTCTAAATATGACTCCGTGTTTCTGCTAAGAGGAGCGGCTCTCTGCCTCTCTGTTGTCGTTTTTTAACTCCCGAAACTCTTCACCCGCACCGGAGTCTGCCCACATTGAAAAAAAGTGTGCATGTCCGTCTGTTTTGTGTGTCTCTGTGCCGCCGCACAGATACACTATTTACACACACACGCACCTGCACACACACACCTGCGGGCGCGTGCGCAGCGCCCCCCAACCCACCCCCCCACCAACACACCAAAACAGAAACACACAAGCGCTCGCACACAGATACCGTGGGCAAACAGAGCGGGTGGGCGGGGCTTTGGGTGTAAAACAACAGCAGAGGCAGAGAGCAGTTCTTCTTAGCAGAAACATGGGTTAATGTCTTTAGGTTTTTAAATTATCACTCATGATGGCAAAAAAAAAAAAAAAAGTTCTAGCAGAAGAGCGGAGCGGACAGAGTGAATTGGGGGTCACGCGCTCCCCGTCCCGGTAGCTGGTGGTTCGTAGGCTTGATTCAATTAGATCTGCTAGCTCCTCTCATTTTTGACCGAGCATCGCTCCGTCCGGGTCGGGTCCCGCTTCAGCTGCGGGTCTGCGTCTGGTTTGCAGCGATGCAGAGTCCGATCAGCAGATGCAGGACGTGAACGCCTGTATTGGAAGTTCCTCTCGCACTTTTAAAGTTAGGAAAAGACTGCGGCGCACGCACTGGAGACGCTAACGGTGGAAGCCCGGGGTAATCGTTAGGAACAGGGTTGCATGAATACTCATTCTTGGTTTCTTGTTTATTTCTAGGATGACACCGATGCTGCCAGAGAGAGCATGATAAGAGGACTGATGTTATGTCTGAACGAGGATTTTGACGCCTTGGTCAGAGACCAAAATGTAAGTAAATATGCAATTGCATTGCCACAGATCACACATTTTTGGTATTTAATTTATGTGTAAAGTAATTGTTACACATTGTATTTTACTAGGGCATGACTGAAGACACCATTGAGGCTACAACTGTGGGGATTTTTGTAGCCAGGGAGGATCAAACGATGGACTATTCAGATGTTGGAATCTGCCTGGAAGGGCAAATTGTTATCAGAGACTTGGATAACATTGCTTTGGCACTTGCAATGCTTTTTGGACATTTTTACAATTGTGGTAAAACTACATGTGATTTGTACATTTCAGATATTCTAAATAAATGTGCTATGTAATGGTGTGTCATTTGGATTTTTGAATATTCAGTTTGGTCACTCAATTTAAAACAAGTATAAGATTTTTCAAATGAACAGACATTTTTAAAATTAGTCATTTTAGTGCAAAACTTTTTAATGGCTTTAGTTTATCAGAAATTGTGTTAAGGCAACACAAAAAAATTGGATTTCACTCAATAAAAGTTAAACTGAATGATTAGTGTTATAACAACACAAAATAGTTGTGAAAATTCTGCTAAAAAATTCTGCATTTCTTACTAAACCAATTTAAGTTGGGACAACAAAGAAGGAATGCAAATTCAACTAAAAAAAAATTATGTTTATTTAACTGAAATGATTTCAGTTGGGATGACACAAAGTAGAGATGAACATTCAACTCAAATAAAATTGTGTAGGTCTAACTGAAAGGATTTGTGTTGGGGTAACACAAACAAGTAATGCTAAATTGGCTCAAAAATATTGGGTGCAACGAGTTTCCACTATATAATTGTGTTGAATCTACAAATCCTTTTTTTCAGTGTAGCATAGATGTGATTCATGATTCATATCGAAGCTCTTTGTGTGGTACTTGGGATGGCATGGGTTTAGTGTCCCTTATGAATTTTTCCTTGTTGTGATTGTCAGATGTAGACGTCAACTAAGTGTTCTCTTTTCACAGAGTTCAGATCAAGTGATATTATGCTTTATGAATGGTTATCTTCAGTTTATTGTGGATGTTTAACTGTTGCATGTTTTTTGATGTGTTCATTGTTGTTTATCTGTTCTTTTGCAATGTATCTATGTGTTTGTTTATATGTTGGTTTCTTATTTTTCTGTGTTTTCATCCTGTTTCAGTGTTAATGCATGTTTCACTTTTTAGTGCTGGGTCGTGTTTTCACGGCTTCCTACCTGGTATCCTGAGAATCTTCTCTTCTTCGCTGTACACCCAGTTGAGCACTACGTGAGCGGATCTTATTGGATTCAAGATTTAGAATACGATGTCTTCTAGTTCGCTGCCTGGATCACCGTCTCCTCCAGAGAATGGGCTGCTATTTGCTTTGCCTCGGTCAGACAGTGCTCCTACTTCCCCCTGCAAGAACCTGACTGACTTTGTGTTTGACAGCACGCCACTGCAAAATGCTGGCTCTTTGACTCCCTCCTCTGTCTTTTTCCTGAGCCTACAAAAGAACTGGTGTGCGGCTAGATTTGGAAAAGGGAAGGTGCCTGCAGGCGTGAGCGTTTGCTTACGGATGCCTTGGACTTATGCAGACTGTCCTCTTTGTAAAACAAGACTTAAATGCTTGAGTGATGCTCAGCGTCACTTTTTAAAGGTACACTTTCCTTGGAAAATTTGGTTTGCTTGTACCAAATGTTCTAAGCTATGCTCCTCTCTGCAAAGAGGTAAAAGCCATACTACTGGATGCATGGGAACCAAACGCAGGTCAGGAGGAGCGTATGCATGTACGCAATGTGTCGCATGTTTTGGTTCTCAGAGAGGTCTTACAAATCACATTCGGAGAGCTCACCCTCTCGTCTTTGAGAGGATTAAGGATGAGAGAGAGAATCGTGCTACCAAGAAGAGACGTGCCGGTGTATCAGCTGCTGTGGTTGCGCCACAGTTTGAGGGTACTGCAGCTGTGAACGTTGGTGAGTCTTCAAACCCAGAGGATGTCCTTTCCCAGGCTAAGAGTGAGCCAATTCCACCTGTGGTCGATTTAATTAGGGAGCCTCTTAAGGGATTTCTCGAAACTGCCCGCGTGGGGTCCTGGAAGACCGGGGAGCTAATGGGGTCTTTTCGTGACCTGAGTAGGTTTACACTTAGGCTGCAGCGTAACCTGGCCAGGCGTTGCTGCCCACTCGTGCGGAGGAAGGCGGCACATCTTCAGCCGAAATTTCGATGTCATACAGGTGCTGTCCCTGAAGGTGTTCTGAGAGGCTACAGGAACCTTCAGAGGCTCCTAGCACGTAAGCCTAAAGACGCCAGCCTATGTATTCTGGATGGCAGGGAGGCAACCTCATGTTCAATTGAGGTTGGTGTCATTCAAGACACCTATAAGAAAGTGTGGTCTCGCCAGGACTGCTTCCGGGGTCTCGACCGCTTTGGGAGTTTGCCGGCCGCTGATAACACTTCTCTCCAGCCGGCTTTCTCTCCTAGTGAGGTGCTCGGGGCTGTTAAGGGCATTAAGGCGGACAGTGCTGCTGGGCCAGATGGAGTGAAGAGGTGTGCCCTGGTGCAATGGGATCGCACTGGGGTTAAGCTGGCACACCTCTTTAACCTCTTCCTGTTTCACCGCCGTCTGCCTGGGTGTCTGAAGAGGAGCCGCACAACCTTGATACCTAAGACGTCTGATGTGGAGAAGTTGAGTGACATTGGCCAGTGGCGGCCGCTCACTTTGGGGCCTATGCTCTTGCGTGTCCTCTCTTCGGTTATGCACTCGCGTCTTTCTGTGGCTTGTCCCACCCATGCGTCACAGAGGGGTTTTGTTGAAGGCCAAGGTTGTGCTGAAAATCTCATGGTCCTGGAGGGGCTACTTTCTTCTGCCAGGGCTCGTTGGTCTCCTCTTGCTCTTGTCTTCATTGATCTTGCCAGGGCCTTTGACTCGGTGTCTCATGGAGTTATCGGGGAGGTACTGGCTAGACGCTCCATTGATGTTTCCTGGCGTGAGTTCATTGCAGACTCTTATCGAGGATACGTGACTGCGGTGCGCTCGGCTAGGGGAGCCAGTACTGGCCCTATTGACATCAAAGTGGGTGTGAAGCAAGGCGATCCGCTCTCCCCACTTTTGTTCAACCTGAGTCTGGATCCACTCTTATTGGCTCTCGAGAAACATGGTGTGGGGTTCAGTGCCTTTCAGCGAGTGCTTACATCTCTTGCATACGCTGACGACCTAGTAGTTGTCAGTAATTCCTGGGAGGGCATGGCTCGAAACCTGGCCATTCTACAGGCCTTCCTGGAATGTACCGGCCTTCACGCTAACCCTTTGAAGTGCCGTGGTTTTCTTTTGGAAGGTACTAGGGATGGTACCAGGCTTAATCGGTGTCCTCCTTGGATATTGGAAGGCACAGCTGTTCCCTTTTTAGGAGCAACGGATACTGTGAGGTATCTTGGCGTTGACATCAACCCTCTGAACGGGGTTGTTCAGTGTGACCTTTTGGGAATGGCCACCACCCTTATTGACAGGATTTCCAGTGCGCCACTCAAGCCCACGCAGCGTCTTCAGGTTTGGAATACTTACGCGGCACCTAGATTGTCCTTCCCAACTGAGATGACGTGTTCATCCAAGGTGCTGCTGCGAAGTGTTGATTGCAAGATCAAGGCTGCGGTCAAGAAGTGGCTGCATTTGGAGTCTTTCACCACTGATGGCCTACTGTATTCTAGGTGCAGAGATGGCGGTCTGGGAGTTGTAAAGCTTGAGGCTAGTGTCCAAGCGTCTCGACTCAGGAGGCTTTTGAAGCTGATTAAATCCAGCTGTGAACGTACTAGTGACATTGCCTCCTGTGTTTACGACACCAATTACATCTGGAAGCGCTGGACGCATTTTGCCAAAACACTGCGTCTGAAGGTTGTTGGTCGCATGGGTCTAGAAAATATTAGTGAGGCCATGCTATCTGCCAAAGCCTGGAGGGACTTAGAGTTTGAGCGGTGGTGTGCCCAGGTCTTTCAGGGTGTGGGCGCGAGTGTGTTCAAGAACGACCCAGTGTCCAACAGTTGGCTCTCTCTGTCTTCCAGGACTCCCATGCGGCAGTCAGAGTTCATTCTTGCTGTTAAGGCTCGCAGCCTTACTGTTCCTACGGCCAATCTTAAGATGATTGGTAAGTCCAGGGAGCGGCCTCGGGTGTTGTGTCGCATCTGTCATTTGCATCTTGAGACCTTTCCTCACATTGTTGGCAGATGTGGTGGCCTGGTGAGGAATAGAATGATGGCGCATAACAAAATCTGTAGGATGCTTGGCAGAGTGGCATCTGGGGAGGGATGGTGCGTCTCAGCTGAGCCGAGGGTTCGCATGCCAGATGGGAGCATTCTGGTGCCTGACTTGGTCATGGGAAGGGGTGACGAGGCCTTAGTCCTCGATGTCACCATTTGCTTTGAAAGGCACGGCAGCACTCTCTCTGAGGCGTGCCAGAGAAAGAGGGAGAAATATGCCCCTCTCAAAGCTCTTATTCTGGCTAAGAATAGGGACATCCGGAGGGTGACTGTTGATGGCTTTCCACTGGGTGCACGGGGCAAATGGTTTCCTCGGAACTCCAGTATTTTGTCCAAACTGGGCCTTTCCAAAAGAGCTATTAGGGATGTGTCCAGGAAGTTTTGCAAGCATGCTCTGCTCTACTCTCTTGATACTTACAAGGCCTTCAGAAAGGTCATTAGATCTGGGGTCTAATGTATTTATTTTTATCAACCCTGTAACTGTTCTTGACTTTATGAATTTGTTAACTATGTTTTGATCACGTGTTTCCACGTTGTTACTTTCTTGCTTTTGTACATTTGCACTTTTTGATATGTCATTCTATGAATATATTTATTCATTTATTTCTTGGAATCTGGTGCCTTTATTTGATTGACATGAATATACTTATGTATATTTTCCTTATTGAATTATTTATTCCTATTAATTTCTTTTGTGTGTTTTGCTGATACTACCTGATGATGCTACAGTACTAATATGTATTACTATGAAATGTTGATGATATTGTGATTATTCTGTAGATGTTTACATTTCTTTTTAATCTACCTTGTCTTATACTAAGAAATGTTTGTATTTGTATGGTTTAATTGTTGGTGTTTTATATTATGATATGTCACATTTGGACTGTTTTTATTTTGCCCTGATTGGTCCATGAATATGTACACTTATATATTTGAAATGGTCCATCTTTGTTGTTGTTTATTGTGACATTTTCATGTCATTGCTATGAGTTGTAAGTACTATTTATTCAATCTGGAAGGTGTGTATATATGTGTAATTTTGATTCATTGTACTATTTTATTGCTTTATTTGCTATTGTTCTTTGAATATTGAATAATATATTACTTCTGAAATTAAATCAGAGATAACCTGAAGAATGTGTTTGTTGAATTTGAGTTGTGAGGTATTGCTAGTAAGATGGGACTCAATTTAGGAGTATGATTTAGAGTTAACTATGCGTGGCTCTGAAATTTAGCCATTATTCAATGCTCGTCCAGCTTGATGTTCATGCTGACGATTGGCTTTTCGTGGATTCAGAGGTTCTAACGACGAATGCACAGGTTGTGGACCTGAAAGACTGATCCGAGACTGGACTGTCTCCCTGTGTCATTTATCAGCTCAAGGTGAGTGCCTCTTAATAGTGCTCTATTCTGTAATGTTGTGATGTGGGCTCTTTAGTCGCGCGGAATGCTGAGTGATGCTGTTTTGCATTTTCTGGTTTTGGATGACTGATCTGTGTGATGGGTTGTGTTGAAGTATGTCTGAGAGTGTTTGGTTTTGTGATGATGGAGATGTTGTAGAGGTTATGTAATTGGTTGTTGTATATTGATGGGGGCCTGGTTTTTATGGGATGTTATACTGTTATGTCTATTGCTATCTGTCTCCCTGCTGGGTCCATTAGGGTACCATGCAGGTATTAGAAATTTGTTTGTCAACAGGTGTCTTGCATGCTCGAAGTGTCCCCCGTGTTCCATTCCAGCAGTATAAGGAGTCCGTGAAGAAGGGCTTCTGCTCCAGAGACATCTGTGAGGAAGGGCTGCTGCTCCAGAGATGCTTCATAGTTGAGGTTGGGCTGCTGCTCCAGAGATGCTTCAAAGTTGAGGTTGGAGTAAAAGGGGAGCCGATTATCCATGCTGGACTCAATCTGGTTGCAGACTTGGTAAGTTGCTGGTAAGGTATAAGAGTATTTAACGTGTAAGTGTGGCATGTGGGTGATTGTGAGTGTTCAGGAGTGTGCCTTTTTGGTGAGAATGGGGTGCTTGAGTTGATTTTCAGACTAGGAGGAGGAATGCTGGCTGGTGAGGAAGTCTACTCTTGGACTGCGTTGATGCCTGGTGGTGTGATGGAGATGCAGCTGGTCTGGATTTCTGGCTGGTTGTGCTCGGAGCTATGCCTGGACCAGTCTTTTGATTGATGGCATCGAACGTATAGGGAGTGGGGCCTTTGATCTCTTGGTTGATGAAGGCTTTTCTCCCTATATCGTTTTGCAGCTTAAGGTAGGACTACTCTTTCCTTTAACTTTGCTTACTTCCTTTAGCTTAGTTTGGTAAGTATGATGGTATGGTAATGGTATTTTGGGAAGAAGTTATGATATGACGGATGGTTATTTTGGTTTTGACTATGATGGATAGAGATTATGTAGGATTACTACAACTCTACTCTGACAGTAGGTGGTATTATGGTATGGCGATAACTGGACCTCCTGGAGGATTGGAACCTGTAGCTTTTAAGTTGGGATAGACCTGGTATTAAGGCGTCCTCGTCAGATTGCTGTTCTGGTCTTGTCGGGGTAGTGGTTTTCCAGTTGCTCTCGGCAGGGGAGTACTCAGTGGAGCTCTTTGGAGCGCTATGTGAACAGAACTCTGTAACTTGGGTTCCTGTTCGTGTCTCTTCATGAGTTGTTTGTCTATACTGCTTTA